>CANTUT010000309.1:52500-55000 GCA_947687605.1 Reutealis trisperma
CGTGCCGAAAGTGGTGGGCAATTGGTAGGCAATTTGTTTTTGGTTGCAACAAACAAGTAGGCCACCAATGCTAGCAGCCAAAAATGCCTGCAAAAGTGAAAGGAAATCACATTTCGAGCCGATCGGCCGGGGGAAGCACGACGGGCCCGTCTCGCTGGCTTGCCGGAAGTGCTAGGCAAGTGGTAGCCAATTTGCATCCGGTTGCAGCAGACAACCACGCCACCAATGCTAGCAACCTAAAATGCCCGCAAAAATTACAGGAAATCACCTTCCGAGCCGATCGGCCGGGGGAGGCACGACGGGCCCGTTGCGTTGGCCTGTCGGAAGTGCTGGGCAAGTCGTAGCCAATTTGCATTCGGTTGCAACAACCAATCACGCCACCAATGCTAGCAATCGAAAATGCCTGCAAAAACAAAAGGGCGGTTTGGTCCCGTTTTGGCCCCAAAAACATTTTATTTTGGCCTAAATCTAAGGTTTTTGGATTTTTGACAACTTTCGACAATATTTTCTTGAGGTTAGAGAAATCATTTTCTAATTTCCACTGAAGGGGATAACCTTCCCATTAAGAAGAATGGATTTGTGCATTAATTGACGGCTATGTTGACATTATATGATAAAATGATACATATAATATATCAGTAGAGAGCATAACAAAAATTAATTGGTAGATTGAATGGTTAAGTTATTTTAATTTTATTGATTGGTCTTGGGTTCAAATACCACTAACGCCATTTTTTTTTTCTCTTCACCATTAATATCATATGATATCTACGATGACCATCTTACTATGGTCGTGCAATGGCAATAGTTTTTGGAACTTTGGTCATTTGCTACCTTATTATAGGCCAGCATTAGTTGCTCGGCTAATGGAAGGCGATGAAGGGCATAGTCATACCGAATGGGTTAACATTAATTAGCACTTAGTTGGGTAAATGGTAATTAAGGACTAGTCATGCCAGATGGGCTAACGACTATTAGCATGCGGTTGGCAAATGAACGACGGTCAAGGCATGCATATCCATCCCAATTAGCGAATGAAGGGCAATAAGGCACAAACCCACGCCACCAATGCTAGCAATCGAAAACGCTTGCAAAAACCAAAGGAAATCACCTTTTGAGTCGATTGGCCGAGGGAGGCACGACGGCCCCGTGCTGTAGGCTTGCTGGAAGTGCCAGGCAAGTGATAGCCAATTTGCATTCGGTTGCAAAGAACAAGCATGCCACCGATGCGAGCAACCGAAAATGCTGGCAAAAATGAAAGGAAATCGCATTTCGAGCCTATCGGCCGAGGGAGGGATGATGGGCCCGTTGCGCTGGCAGCATGTGCCCGTTGCGCTGCCAGCACATAGGTTGGAGAACGGATGCCTATCCTCTTAGTGCAAAGGCGGATGGGGGGAGAACGGGCGGAGGGAGGGACAACGGGCCCGTTGAGTTGGCCGAACGGGCCCGTGGCGTAGGCTTGACGAAAGCGGCGGGCAAGTGGTGGCCAATTTGTTTTTTATTGCAATAAACAAACATGCCATGAATGTTAACAGCCGAAAACACACGCATGAACAAAAAAAACACCGTCCTTCGAGCCGATCGGTGGAGGGAGGGACGAACGGGCCCGTGGCGTGGTCGTGCCGAAAGTGGTGGGCAATTGGTAGGCAATTTGTTTTTGGTTGCAACAAACAAGTAGGCCACCAATGCTAGCAGCTGAAAACGCCTGCAAAAATGAAAGGAAATCACATTTCGAGCCGATCGGCCGGGGAGGGACGACGGGCCCGTTGCGTTGGCTTGCCGGAAGTGCTAGGCAAGTGGTAGCCAATTTGCATTCGGTTGCAGCAGACAACCACGCCACCAATGCTGGCAACCTGAAATGCCCGCAAAAATTATAGGAAATCACCTTCTGAGCCGATCGGCCGGGGGAGGCACGACGGGCCCGTTGCGCTGGTTTATCGGAAGTGCTGGGCAAGTCGTAGCCAATTCGCATTCGGTTGCAGCAAACAAGCACGCCACCAATGCTGGCAACCGAAAACGCCAGCAAAAGTGAAAGCAAATCAAATTTCCAGCCGACCGGCCGGGGGAGGGACGACGGGCCCGTTGCGCTGGCTTGCCGGAAGTGCTAGGCAAGTCGCAGCCAATTGGCATCCGGTTGCAGCGAACAAGCACGCCACCAATGATAGCAGCCGAAAATGCCCGCAAAAACGAAAGCAAATCAACTTCCGAGCCGATCGGCCGGGGGAGGCACGATGGGCCCGTTCCGCTGGCTTGCGGGAAGTGCTGGGAAAGTCGTAGCCAATTTGCATTCGGTTGCAACAACCAACCACGCCACCAATGCTAGCAACCGAGAATGCCCGAAAAAATGAAAGGAAATCACATTTCGTGCTGAAAGGCCGGGGGAGAACGGGCCCGTCGCCTGTCGGTTAACCTCTGTCGGCAATGTGAGATTAACCTCCATTGGCCGTGGAGGCACAGCGGTAGCCTATTGTGTTGGCGGACGGCGAGCGCACGGGGGGGA
>CANTUT010000310.1:0-22500 GCA_947687605.1 Reutealis trisperma
TACATACATACATACATACATACATACATACATACATACATACATAGAATATATATATATATATCTATCTATATATATATATATATATATATATATATATATATATATATATATTTATTTATGTATATATATATATATATATGTATATCTATGTATATATGTATGTATATATATATATATGTGTGTGTGTGTGTGTGTGTGTTTGTATATATATATATATATATATATATATAATATATTATATATATATATATATATATATATTTATTTATTTATATATAATATATATATGTATGTATAGTATATATATATATATATATATATATATATATACTATATATATATATATATATATATATATATATATCTACACACAACACACACACACACCACACACACACACACACAAACATATATATAACTACATACATATCTATGTATGTATGCATACATATAATTACGTCTATACATACATACGTACATACATACATATCTTGTGTATCATATATATATATCTATATATCTATATATATATATCAATATACTATATGTATGTATGTATGTATGTATACACACACACACACACACACACACACACATATATATGTATTGTGGCTTCCAATATTAAGGTGGGAGGACAACAAAATTCATCATTGTCTTATCTGCACCAGTATCCATGAATGCAACTGTTTAGTTGGTCTTGCATATTTCTCAGGATACAGATGCACTTAGACCAACAGAACTAGATGCGTTGATTTTTTAAAAGCCATATAACATGGTTCTATAGAATAGATTGGACTATAATGTTCATCTTTAGAAGATGAAGAATAATCTTTAATTCCAAATAGGCTTTCTGGAGAGTCTTTTCATCTTCTGAGAATAGTGAGTCAACATTAGTTTCTTCAAAATCAATTGCTATAATTTGTTGAAGATGTTGAATGAGTTTGGCTGCTTGCTTTGTTTTATTTGGAATTTTTTTTGCATAACTCCTTCTTTTTCCATACAAGTAGCATTTATCTGTAACAACCCACATATACCCTAGGAGTTTTAGTGACAAATTATTTGAATTTAGGCTTATTGTAACAAATTGTTTGACTATATGAAAATTCATGTGTGACATGATTCATGAATTCGGGGCATGTTAAATTAATTGTAATATGCCTAATATGAATTATTAGTGTGAAATAAATGATTTGAATAAAATGCATTAGCATGAAATAATTTATTTTTCATAAAATGAATTTTCATGTAAAAAGATGATTTTTACGCATAAAGTAATTTTATGGGTATTTTTAAAATATTTTAAAATAAATATTTTTGAGGGAAATGTTCCAGAATTAATAAGAAAAATATTCTTTTTATTTTTATTCTATTTCAGCTGAAAATTTAAAAGAAAGGCCCAAATACCCAAAAGCCCACTACATAAAAATCCTCCTAACCTAATTCATTAAGGGTATTAATGGAAATTCCACTTCAACCCTAATATTTATTCTAAATTTCGGCCAACAAGGGTTTCCAGCAGCCATTCTCTTATTTTTTCTGTATCTTGGCAGAAAATTCTCTCAAAATATTTCTCTCTACCGAAATATCGAAGACACCTTTCCGTTTCGCGATTTCATGACCGTAATCGTAAGTTTTTATTCTCTTTCGATTTCTAAACTGATTTCTATGAAATAAATTATGAGAAAATTATTTTGAACTATTTGATTACTGATTTCTACAGATTCAATTCTGTTTGAGTGAATTTTTGGGAGAGAAAATTTATTTTCCACCGAAAACACGATTCTTTTTGCAAGATTTCTCCAAAGGTGAATTCTATAACTTAAAATCACAATTTTATTGCATAAACATCATAAGGGGGGGCGATTTGTGCATAGTTGTATTCTAAACTGATTTTTGATCTGTTTTGATGAAAAATATTAGATTAAATAATATTTCTGCATATTTCTGCGATGACCGAAAAGTTTCAAAAAATAAAGGAATTCAAGGTTTTCGTGTTAGAACTTGGAAGTTGGAAAATTTTATTCTTTCATAAATATATGGCTGCCGATTTGTATGAATAAGTGTTCTAATATGATATTTGATTTGTTTAGATGAAAAATAATGATTTGAATCATGTGTCTGTTTATCGCTGAAATAAACGAAATGCGTGGAAAGCACGGAAACTCATGATTTTTCACCTAAGCCTTTGAACTTGGAATTTTTTTGTATAAACCTCACCTATGGCTGCTGATTTGTGAGATAATTGTTCTAAACTAATATTTTCAATGATTGAAAGGAAAATAATGATTTAAACAACCTGTTTGCATATTTCTGAAATGACCGAAAAATACCAAAAATAAGAAAACTCATGTTTTGTGCACTATAATGCAAAAGATTGAATTTTTATATATCAATGGCCCCAATAGTGGCCGATTCTTATGGATTTGAGTTCTAAAATGATTTTTTTTATATGTTTACATGAAAAATCTTGGTTTAAACCATGTTTTTACATATTTCTAAAATAGACAGAAAACGCGAAAAGAAGAAGAATTTGGTTTTCACCTTAAAGATGCATTCGGCCTACATGAACCATTGTGTCCAAATGTTTATAAATTTAATGTGATGTGTTTTGATGATTGTTGACATGTATGTATGTATAGTAGATGATGAAAATTGCATGTTTATTGAAGGTATGATCCTATATAAGCTTAAATGTGTTTTGGTATACTTAAGGTATACTTAAGGTATCTTGATATCATATTGTGGTTAGACTGCAAATGTGATTGAGGAATTTGGAACTAGATGTCATGATGACTTGATGATGAATATATGGTTATGAGTTAATGAAGTGAAAGGGATCATAAGAGTTAAGCATGATGTTTGAAGGATTAATTGCCAAATTGACATGTATAGAAGTGTAAAGTGAACTAAGATAATTGATATTGAGGTAATGATAATGTGATGACCTTAAAAAGGTATTGATATGATTGCAATGTGTTTTCATGTGAGCCTATAAGGCCTAAGTATGCAAGACTTTTAAGTCAACGTGATATGTGTAAGTGATGAGTACACCTATGAGTGAACTCTAATGTGTATGCTATATGTGTATGGGTAGTTATGGGATAGGAACATCATGAGTAAATAAATACTAAGTATTAAATCAAATATTATGTTAGAGTTTGAGGAGCCTTAGAAGTGCAAAAAGGACTATGAGTACTAGGAGCAAAGGAACCCCAAGGTGAGTAAACCCAATGCTTTTGATACAAGTGTGAGTAAACACTATGTCCATGCTACATGCGTGAGTAAACACAATGTTTTTGTTATAAGTGTGAGTAAACATCATATTCATGTTATAAGTGTAAACAACATTTTGTTGTGTTACAAGAATGTGATATATTGTTATGTGAACCTTTATGATCTTTGAAACCCAAGTTCTTTCTATTTTAAATTTTATGATTTCTTTGTCAAGCTTGGGTTGCCAAGGGACATTTGGTCCAAAACTATTTTGTTATCCAATGAGAATTTTCTTGTGAATTAACACCCTAACTTGTATTCTTTCTGGAACTACACTTTCATTGTATCATGGTTGAAAGCCAAACTACTATTGATATTGAATTACATGTTATTGTTACCTTATGTGATATTGTTAAATTGTGTTTACCAATAGCTCTAGCTATGGTACTTTTTACCCTTTATGCAGAAATCCTCGTACCGATGCGAGTAATCATCGGCTATGTGCTTCTCGTATCGATGCGAGTAATCATCGGCTATGTGCTCCTCGTACCAATGCAGGTAATCGTTGACTATGTGCTTCTCTTACCAATGCGGGTAATCATTGGCTATGTGCTATTCGTACCGATGCGAGTAATCATCAGCTATGTGATCCTCGTACCGATGCGAGTAATTATTGGCTATGTGTTCAAGTGATTATGGCAATAGCCTTCACTCTATGTGTTATATGTTTGAGTGATTATAGCAATAGCCTTCACTCTATGTGTTCGAGTGATTATGGCAGTAGCCTTCACTCTATGTGTTATAAGTGTGATTTCTGCGACCCTATCTAAATTGCAAAAAATGAATCATGAGTTATAAGTTATGAGCTATGGGCCCTTTCTAAGGGATATGTGTTATTGTACAACCCCTATTGTTTACTCATTGAGATCCTCTATCTCACCCTTTTTCCTTGTGTGGTTCCAGGTGAGCATTATGAGGAGGCAAGGTGATGGTTCAAGCATCCTACTTCGCTTGGGGTATTCCTTGTCCAAGTTATCAATAATACTATTTTTATGAAGTCTTGTCATTAGATGCTCCGAGAATGTTAATTGATACTTATAGAGATTTATTTTATTTTTCCTTGTGGAATTTATATGTAACGATTTACTTTAAGTCTTCCGCAAATTATGGTATTTATCTAAATGTTTTAAATGAGTTAATGAAAGAGGTTCAGTAAGATCCTTGGCATGATTGTTATATGTTAATGGGTTCTACGGGCGTGGGTGACCTTATGTCTCCCCATGTTCTAGGATCGTCATATCTCATAAGGTTGGGATGTGACATTATCTAACTTCTTTCCTCTATATTTACACTTCTTTAAGAACTTGTAACACTTCATTAATTTTCCTGTCCTTCCATGGTGGCCTTTTGATATGAAAAAAATGCTTTTTCTTCTTTGGATAACATTTACAGGTCTTATATTTACATTTAACATAAAGATCAAGACAATAACAAACATTTTTCAACATTGGATCTTTGTGACATTTAAGAGTTTACTTAAGAAACCAATGAGTGTCACAAATTTTGTTCAGCAATCGCATCATCACTTGGTAAATTTGACCAAGTGTTAGATATGACCACGATCTTGAAGGGTTGTATAAATTGTAGCTGTAAGTGATGATGAAAATGCTTGTCAAGATCTTTTTTCTGAAGAGGACAACATTTCATCTTACATAAATCTTTTTTGAAATTCTCAACATCATCTATATGCATTCCCACAAATTCCATATGAACTTGGCAAATAAATTCAGCAACAAAAGAGAACATTAATTGAGCCTTTGCAAAATCTCCAAGATTCATCCACCAGTCTTTGAGCTTTTCAACGTATAAGTGAATAAAATTTTCTATAGCTTGTCTTATAGAAATATCAAGCTTAGCAATTTAAACTTCAAGCCATGCTCTTAATTCCTTGATTTTGGAAAAATATTAGTCGGGTGTAATATCATCTATGGTGAAATACTAGGATGACTCAGGATTTATTTTTGGATGCCAATAATCATTAGAAGTATATGTCTAACCAATAGGCTCTGATTGAGTGTTCATGGGCTTAGGATCAATGTCTCCAATATCCTCATAATATTCTATTATACGAAGATTATTACTAGTAGATGATTCTGGTTCTACCATAAAGAATTCCTAAAGTGGTGGTTTAGATTTTAATTCAATTTCTCCTAACTCTGATTCATCATTTGGAGAACTTGAAGATGAATCATTTGAGGTGAAATCTTATGAGATCATAATAGCCTAGTTTGGTTCATTGGTTGAACCCAAACATTGATCAATAAAATCAATCAAAGTGTTCATCATGAAGTGAGATGGTAGAGGTTATTTTGGATCTATGTTAATTAGAGTTACTAGAGTTTTCATTGGGTCTCTTTTTAGATAAGGTGTTTGGGATTCTTTAGTTTGAGGTGATCTTTGTTCTAATGGCATAGAATCATCAGAAGAAGACAAGGAAGGTTTTGGGTTAAAGGTAGGTTTAGATGAGGTTGGTTTATTTTTTCTTTTGACCATTTCAATTGTATAGCCAAAATGTTCAAGGTCTATTGGCGAAGGAATAGGCAGAGTATTTTGGGTTTTATAACGCTTTCATTGCTTTTTCTATGACTGTTATATATTGTTCGAGAGTTTCAATCTCAGCTTCCTTCTGATAGAACTTTTTAGCTTCTTTTCCTTCATCGTGGCTTTTATCTCTTCAGTTTTAACTTCCAATTGTGATTGGAGAGAAAGGAAAAGATTATGAACCACTTTAGCCTAACTAGTCATCTTGGCATCAAGGTTGTTTATTTAATGACATATTTGCTTAACACGAGATTCAATTCTTTTCAAGACTCTGTTTTGTGCTTAAGCATTGTCAGTCTGAAACTTTAGCACTATTTCTGTTGGTCTTACTGAGCCATATTTTCCTTCAGCATTAACTCTGATAGGATTTTTAATGTAAGAGGTAATCTTTACATTTGTATTTGGATTTGTGGTATCTGCCAAAGATGAAAATTCTTCTTCATATTGAACTGTGAATTGCTGATACATGTAGCATGCTGGAACTAAATTAAAAGCTAATTCTTTATAAAGAATTTTGAGTGCTTGTTTGTAGCAAGGTAAATGAGCCATTTTGATGATCTTCTTTAGACTAAACCAATCCTCTTCATCTAGGGGAAGAGATGGTTTACAATATCCTAAAGCAAAAGGAGGAATGTAATGAGGAGATAATAGATGCACAAACTGGTCAATAGATAAGGTAGTAGAACCTTCGTCATCATCCTTCTTTCAATAAATTTAACTTGTGCATCTAGCTAAAATAGATTTCCTTTTTTGTTTTTTTTATACAGATTACCTTCTTCTAGAGAAGATCTATGACAATCATCATAATTAAATTTATACTAATAACAATGATTGTCCCTTTTAAAACTATAGATTGGTCTTCCTTATTTATCAAAGGTGACAATAGGAGCATTTTCTTCTTGAGGCCAAAAAGATATCATGAATTGAGTTGGAAAGATAAATTATGAGGGAGAAACTTTAGAAATGGATATTTTGTCAAAAATAATCTCAACAAACTTATCCTTTTTTGAAACAAAAATAGGCTAAGTGGATTAGATAGGCCTGGAGTTTTGATGAAGCTTTTCATAATTAGTGACCCATTTTTCTAGCAGTAGTTTTAACAATTCATCATGAGGGATCTACCTATGAATATGGAGGCAAGCAGGAGCATTGTCTTAATATGTTATGATGTGATAGCCTCATTTAAAAATGTAAGGCTTAGATTTATAGCATGATTCTAGATTTTCTAAATCAGTTGATAATGAAGAGTAGCTGCTATTGCATCAACTACCTGAGGTGCCCCTATAATTTGGATTTAGACCTTTAAAGTGGAGAGGACATGAGGATCATAAAGGGCTAAGTTGAAATTGGGCAAAAAGGTGAATATCACTGTGCCAGCATTCACAGTAGTTTCTATAGTACTAATGATAACATCTTTATAATGGAGATACCTTCTATCTTGCAGGGGAATCCTTGTAGATACATGTAAACCTTATCTTGCATATAAGTGAATCTAAGATGAATGGCTCCAAAATGGATATGAGTAAATCCATTGGCTAACCAATAATATAGATATTCATGGGGAATTTGGATATCAACAAACTCTTCTTCACCAGTTGCCTTTATAAGGCATTGATCAAAGGTTGAAGATTGTACATAATCCTTAATTTCTTTAGGAGTCCTTTTGATCAAAGTTTTAATATTGTGAGTTTAAGAGGACTTAGATTTAGAAAAGGCATCATATAGGTTTAAAAAAGGAAGAGAAGTATATTGGATTTTGCAAGTGTGAGGCCTCGCCCGAGCACCCCGTCTAATATGCTAGAGGAATCGAAAATGCCTATTTGGGAGAAACATCACAATTAGAACCCACTATGAGTTCAGAAAAATTGTATTTTGTAAGTTGTAAGTTGTAAAAGGAGTCACCACTTTAATTTTGTTTATTTTAGTTGGGAAAATTAAAGGAAAAATCCAATTTGATTGACTCCAAAATTATACCATTTATCCCAAAGAAAAGCGCTAATCCTTGAATGACCAAAGAGGGCTCGAGGACTAGGTTTTAGTTAAAACAATACAAAAAATTAGTTTGGCTTAAATACAAAATAGCTTTTGTAAAAAAGAAGTTTTTATGTATGCATGAATAGATATAATATGATGCATGAAAAAATATTACCTATGTAATGCATGGCAACATGAAATAATGACAATTACAAAATGCGAAAAAATAAGGGAAAATCTACTTAAAACTATTACAAGTCAAAATGTTCAAATTAGCGAATCTTTGCTCTAGCCCTTATGGGTTCTAGGAAAAGCACACATTCCCCAAATATAATCTAAACAACTAAAATAAGAAAGAGTGTATTAGAAAAATTATAATAAAAAGAATTAAAATTTCAACTTTTATTTAAGAAAAGTAATTTCAATCCTAAACTATGCGAAGAAGATGATAGAGAGAAGAAGTTTTTAATTTTAGTGGAGTTGAATGCCTTAGAGACAGCAAGCTTGCGTATCCCTTTAAATGGGATCAAACCCCACGTAGTTCTTCCTTTTTGCAAAGGAGGAATTTTTAAGTCATTGCCTTTGTTATCATGTTTTGATTGATTTTAAGGGCTTAGAGATTTGTTAATTAGGTCAGATTTTAATTAGCAAAATTAGATCTTTTCATATTTAGATCTTGAAATTGAAATTGAAAAGGAAAAGGAAAAGGAAAGAACTTTTACCTTTGGCTTTCGTCGGCGAGGAACGTAGGGAGTGAGCTTGGCACCGGATCTAAGTTCCATCTTGGCCTGGTGATATCATGAGCACTCCTTTTGGAAGGACTCTTGAATAGCATGAACTCTTTTCTTGAAGGAAAGACTTTGGATCACCTTTGCTTGAATACCATGAATTCCCTTTTGAAAGAAATAACTTGAGTCGCACCTTTTCTTAATTAAAAAGCTTAGAGATAAGGTTTGGGGTGATTAGAAAGCATACAAATGGGGTTTTGAGATGATTAGGAAGCTTATGAATAAGGTTTTATGTGATGGAAGAGGTTTTGAAATGAGGTTTTAGAGATTTAAAGAGTTAGAAAGAGGGCTTTGATGATTGGAAAGCTTAGGAATATTGTTTAAAAAGCTTTAATGACACTTTATGATAATTAAGAAGAAATAAAATAAAATAAAAAAAAATAGAAAAAAGTGAAGAAAACCCTAGTTTCTTATGCATGCAAAAATTTATTTTTTGTGTATTTCATACAAAGTCATGTGACTTGAGATTGAGGGGAGGTAGAGGTGACCTAATGAGAGTTGCTACTTATTTGAATCGCCATAGTAATGTGCAAGCTATGATCGAGCCTTTTGGTTTGCTCGATCTGCTAGACTTGGACTGTTTTGCGAAGGTGATCGTGCCTTATTAAGGGCTTTGGCAGAGAGGTGCTGGGACACCACCAATACTTTCCATTTCTCATATGGGGAGTTGATGGTGACTCCTATGGTTCTCCGTTTGCTCTTTGGTTTGCCTTTTCGATATCGAGCTTTGGACTTTTATGGTTCCTGGACTGCACTAGATAGTCAGAGGATGACTGAGCTATTAGGTTTTGACCCTCCTCGCACTGATGTTTGTGTATTGAAAGTCTGACTTCAAAACTGAATTAGAGATTTAGATCAATATAGAAGCTACACCATTGAGCAAGCAGCTCGTTTATGCCTTATGATGATTTTGGGTTGCTCCATCTCCTACATGAGGAGAGACACTATTGACTTCAGCATCTTGGCTTTATTAGAGGACTTGACCCAGATCTCTGAGTATGATTGGGGAGGTGCCACTTTGTGTGTAATGTATAGGGAGATGTCTGATCTCTCCCGAAACACTTTCTCCAGCCTAAGTGGTACCCATGTTATTTGGGAGGTGAGCATGTGTTCTTTTCTCATTTTTACTTTATGTCTTGCACTTCTTGTTATCTTGACTAACTATTGTTTGTTTTGTAGTACTGGGCTTACGAATACTTTACTTGGGTATCTCCACCCTTGAGAAACTCAGTTCCTTATAGAGTGCCCTGGGGGTACTTATGGAATTATGGTAACCGCAGCTGCTTCGACAAGATGGGCTTCGCTAGTTATCAGACCCATTTTGGCCAATTGGGTGTGCACTAGGTATTTGTCCTGCTAGTTTGCTCTTTATTGTTTTTAGTTACTTTGGACTTACTTTCTATTTTGTAGGACCAGTGGAATTCTTATCAAGATTGTTTGCCACCGTTAGTGATGGAGTGGATGGGTTCCAACTATGTGCTTTCATCATGCAGACTACTTCTTCACTTCAGGGACAAGAGAAGATATTAACTCGGGGAGAGAGTGAGAGGGCAGATTACTAGTGATAGAGTTGTGCCTTTACCTCCCCCAGCTGACATGAGACACGGGTCAAGTATTGTAGATGATGAGGCATTGCTGGCACGCCTCCTTTGTGACCACTTCTTGGATTATGATGTGAATTATGAATACTTCTGTCAGGCTTCCTTGATGACTGGTACCATCCCTAGGAGAGATTTTGGTTCTGATCCTAGGAGATCGACTGCTAGTTCTACTCAGACCCCTTTGGTTAGGGACCCTTTGAATAGAGTAGGCCTTCTAGGGTTACTCTTGCTCCTACTACTGCTATTCCTAACCTCAAAATAGCTTCAGGATCATTTGGTGGTAATATTTGGCATCAGAGTTTATGGCCTTCTATATGTTGTCAGTACTTTTCTATTAAGCAGGGGCAGCTAGTTAAGTATGATTCTTCTGTAGTGGCACCTTTTAGATGGCCTGAGGTTCCAACAGATACTTTTGAGGTAGGTTATTATGATTTTTCCATAACTTTAGATTCTTGTTCAGTTGCTTAACTTCTTTATCTTGTAGGTGCCTATGGATTGGGCTCGTGAGGCCCAAAGGGTGATGGGTCATCTGACTGCTGCTCTATCATCTGCTTTGACCCAAGCAGAGCTGGAAGGTAGCAGAGATGTTGGTAGAGGTAGAGATTCTAGTGGTGATGAGGGAGATGTGTCTCCACGCCAGCGGAGGAGGGAGAGGCACAGACACCATTAGATGCTCTATTATCCTTCCTTTGAGTTGTTGGTTTTATAGATGATATGTATGGATGTAATGGATGTTCTTCCTAATGTGATGTTATGACATGTATGGATGTTTTCTAAACGTGATGTCATGAATAATTTTACTTGTTGTGAGATGCACTTCTATCCTAATCATGTATGTGTAATATGCATGAATGCAATTCCTAAATATAACTAAAATAAGGCTTCGAACCTCCTCTCTCTCTCTCTCTCTTTTTTTTGAAGCTAAAAAGCCTTGCGATAGTTTTGAATTTGCAAAATGGAGATGGAAAAAGTATCACGGTAATATGGTAGCATTTTTGGCAACTGCAAAATTCCTGCTGCAACTACAGGCATCCCTATGGTAGCCAAAATGGTTACTGCAGAGAGCCTGCGGTAACCACAGGGAGGGCTACGGTAACTGCAGTCTAGGTGTAGCAACCACAGTGTGTTCCATCCTTGATTTTGATTTCTCTTGATTTTCTGCTATTTATAGGCTCCTTCACTTCTTAAAACTTCATTATTTTGACCTTTGAACACTTTCCAATACTTTTAAGCATCTTTCTTTGCTTTTTCAATTTTTTTTATTTTATTTCCTTGAAACTCTTTTCACAATGGAGCCCTATTTTAGTCATGCAATGTTCTTATGGTGCAAGAATCTTACTAAAGTGGAAAGAATAAATTTAGGGAAATATGGAGTTAGTGCCATGCCAACTTTAAGGGGAGTGAAAATTGGCTAGCATTTTTTGCACGCATGTATACGCTTTTGGGATCTTACTGCCCATGTCTTCAAATTGTCTTAAAAAATGTGTCCTACTTTTGAGGAATTTTCTGTGTTGCTCAGATTTGATCCTGAGGATCTTTTGGCTACTCCTGTCGAGAGAGTGGGATGTTTCAACTCCTTTAGAAGGCTTTTAGATCTTAGTAAAGAAGTGGCTAGTCCCATGGCAGTGGAGGCTTGGGTAGATCTAACTGCTATAGTTGTGAAATTTCATGATCCCAAAGACTTTGAGGATGATAAGTGGTTTCATTTAAGGATGCAGGATCTTTCTTTTTGTCTAACTGCCTAATATATTTTTGTGAGCCCTACTAGTTAGGGTGATGCTAGGGTTGCGGATTTGATTCCTTAGATGGAATAGGGAAGATCTGTTGTTGCCATTGTGCTTGCTAAGACTATTATGAGTCTTGATAGGGCATAAAATTCGAGCAGTCCATTGACTATTAGCCCCATTATCCTTTAGGTTTATTTCTAACTCCCTATTTTTCTTTCATCCATTTCATCATTCTTCTCTTTATTTTGTTCCTTTTCCCAGATTTAGTTGACAGACCATCTTCGGATAGTGGCTCCTCTTGTTAAAGTGGATTGCTTTGCTTCTTGGTATAGGATCCATACTATTATGATTAAGAAGGACTTTGAAAGGGAGTGGCTCAAATGTCTTATTGAATTGGATTTTGATGAGTTGCTTTGGAGATGTGAGTGGTATAAGATAGATCAGTTCATAACCATGCATTTTGGTTATAGGATGGTTTATCTTTTAGGTTTGAGGATGGTCATTTTTATCAGGCTACTAGAGTTTTGCACCAGATGGGCCATAGACAAGGCGTGCCCCTAGACGGTGCTTTGTTTTAGTCTATCCTTATTACTGAGATTATTGCCTGAGCCATTAGCAATGGATGGGCAAGAGGTTTTCATGCTGTTCATCCTTCTCATCATTATGACAAGACTTTAGAGTATATTGATTAGTGGATAGCAAACTCATGGCCGTTTGAGAAACATAGAAGAGCTGCAATGATTGAGGAGATAGAGGAGGATGAAGATAAGAGTCATGATTGACCTTTTGTCCCATTTTTTTGTTACGCTTTTTTAGGAAGGCTTTTGGCTTGTAAGATTGATTTAATGGTTTATGTCTTTTATTTTCTTTTTTAATGTTCCAAAAATTAAATGAGATATCTTATTCATTTCCTTTCCTTTTTTTTTTTGATGCAAATAAGAGCCAAAAAAATATGTAGTACATAATGAAATTTTATTGATGATTTGGACCAAACCCACACGAGTCGCCTACATATCTCTTTACAACAATTTCATCATCATCATTTTTTTCTTTTATAGAGAATTAGGTCCATGTAGTTTTTATCTTTACATGGATGCAAATGCAATGCATGAATTACAAAGATGCTTATGTGAAATATATCTTGAGCTGATCCAGATTGCATGGGCTTGAAAACTCTATACCGTCCAAATCCATTAAGATAGCTGCTCCTCCAGATAGAAGCTTCTTTAGTATGAACGAGCCACTCAAATTGGGTCTACTTGAATAGGTGCTCCAATTTCCTTTAAAACAAGGTTACTTTCTTACAGTCCTCTGCTGGTAACCTTGTATTTGATACAAGGCATCCATGCTTTTCTCATCAATGGCATTGAGCTATTCATGGTAGACATTTGCCCATTCTACTTTGTCCAATTACCTCTCTTTCATGATCTGAGCTGATATTATTTCCACCTCGATTGGGAGGACCACTTCCATTCCATACACCAGGGAGTATGGTGTAGCAGCAGTTGGAGTGCGTATTGATGTTCCGTATTCCTATAAAGCATAAGATAGACATAGATGCCAATCTTTATGGTTGTCAGCCATCTTTTGAAGTATGTTCATGAGAGTCTTATTTGCAGCCTTTACTGCACCATTTGTTTGAGGCTTGTAAAGAGAAGACCTGTGGTATTGGATTTTCTCTTTTTTTAGTAGTTGGGTGACTTCTTTTTGAACGTTGGATCCATTATTGGTGATTATTTCAAAAGGGACTCCATACCTACAAAGAATGTTAGTAGGAATAAATTGAGCCTCTCGTTTAGAATCTAACACTTGGTAGGGTGCAGCTTCAACCCATTTGGAAAAGTAATCAATTGCTACTAAGATGTATTCATGTTTGCCTGAGGATTTTGGGCTTATCTTCCCAATGACGTCGAGGCCCTAAGTAGTAAATGGCCAAGGCATGGTGATTGGTGATAAAGGTACAGGAGGTTGTTTATGAAGCTTAGCATAAACTTGGCACTTATGGCATTTTTGCATGTACTTAGTACAATCCTCATTCATGGTAAGCCAGAAATATCCTTGGTTTGCGATTTTGTAGGCCAAAGCAATACCATTCATGTGTGGGCCTTCGTCACCACCATGCATCCATTCTATGATTTGTTGGGCTTCTTCTTCAGTGACACATCTTAGGTGGATATTATCCCAAGTCCATTTGTAGAGCACATCCCTATTTGGAATGAATCCCTTAGATAACTGTCTCAGAGTCCTCTTTTTTGTTTTAAAGGCCCCTTCAGGATAAAGCCCATTCTTGATATAATTGAGAATATCCCAAAATCATGGTTTACTATCAATGACTTGCATATTCAGTCAATGAGTTATACACCCTGGTTCATGCTTTACTTCAAATGTGATTGGTCTAATTATGAAGCCATTGCTTATGTCAAGCATCAAGGCGAGTGTTGCCAAAGCATCGGCAAATCTATTTTTATTTTTGGGAGATAATGGAAGGATAATTCATAGAAGTTGGTTGCCAATTCATCTAGGTGTTTATGGTAAGGAGCCAAATGCTCTTCTTTTATTTTCCACATTCCCAAGTCTTGGGACACTATTAGATTCGAGTCTCCATAAATCTTGAGGTGCTTAATTTGGAGCCTTATTACTGCCTCAAGGCCATAAATACATGCCTTGTACTCTGCCTCATTATTTGTTACTTCGAAGTTTAGCTTGATGGCCATAGGTAGGCTTTCCCCGTTTGGTGTAACGAACACAATGCCAGCACCATACCCTTTGTTATTTGATGCCCCATCAAAGTAAAGTTTCCAAACTTTATTGCCAATCATTAGGATACCCTCATCGGGGAATTCATGCTCAGTCTACTTGTCATCTATTGGGACTGCAGCTAATTACTCTACTACTATGCTTCCTTTGATTGCTTTCTATTATACATATTTGAGATCATATGCTGCCAACACTGCCATCCATCTTGCCATCTTACTATCAAGAACTGGCTTCTCCATAAGAAATTTCAAAGGGCTCTTATCAGCAAGGATATGAGTTGTGTAGGAATTAAGATAATGTTGCAGTTTGTGGCAAACCCAAACAAGGGCAAGGCACAACTTTTTTATATAGCCATATTTGAGTTCATGGGACAATATTCTTTTGCTCAAGTAGTAGATGGTATTTTCCTTATAAGAGTTAGAAGCATTCTGGGCGAGCATTGCCCCCATTGCTTAATCAGTCATAGATAAGTAAAGTAGCAGTGGTTTCCCAGGCCTTGGAGGTTGCAGTACTGATGGGTTCAGCAAATATTGTTTGATTTGATCAAAGGCCTTTTGGCAATCTTCATTCCATTGCTTTGAGGCACTTTTTCTAAGTAACTTGAAGATGGGCCCATATACATCAGCGAATTGATTGATGAATCGACTAATGTATTGGAGCCGTCCGAGAAAATCTCTAATCTACTTTTCTGTTTTAGGAGGTGGCATCTCTAAAATTGCCTTTGATTTTGCAGGGTTGACCTCAATACCTTTCTTGCTGACCATATGGCCTAGGAATACCCTAGATGAAGCACCGAAAATACACTTGGTAGGATTGAGTTTGAGATTATATTGGCGAAGTCTAAGGAAGAATTGCCTTAAAGCTTCCAAGTGTTATTCGACAGTATTGCCCTTAACCACCATATCATCAACATATACTTCAATCTCTTTATGCATCATGTCATGGAAGATTATGGTTGCCATCCTTTGGTATGTTGCCCCCATCTTTTTATGTCCAAATGGCATAACTCTGTAACAATAGGTATCGCACTCGATGATGAAGGCTATTTTTTCTTTGTTAGGGGGGTGAACCATTATCTAATTGTATCCTGCAGCCAAATCAGTTAAAGAAACCATTTTGGATCTTGCCATTTGGTCCGCTAGAAGGTCAATGTGAGGCAAAGGAAAGTCATCTTTTGGATAAGCCTTGTTCAAATCTCTATAGTCCACACACATTCTAACTTTACCATCTTTTTTAGGAACCAGCACAATGTTGGCAAGCTAGGAGGGGTAGCTGATGGGCTCAATAAAGTTGTTGTCTAGTAGCTTCGTAATCTCTTCTTTAATCGGTATGGACCATTCAACTTTAAGTCTTCATAATTTTTCTTTGACTAGCTTGGAATCAGGGTAGATTGGAATTTTCTGAACAACTATGCTCGGATCTAAATCCGTCATATCCTTAGGATGCCATGCGAAATATTCTTGAAATTCTTTAATCATTTCCTCTGTTTGACCCCTATTTATGCATGTAGATGCTATGAATGTAGTTTTTGGTGTATCATGTGTGCCAACATTTATTGGTTCTTTGATTGCATCATCTTTTATTTCATTTATTTCTTTTTTTTATGCGATGTCTCATTTAAGTCAGATTTAAAATTTGGAACATTAAAGAAAAATGAAGACACGGGATCGTAAGAGGAAAGGGCAAACTTTTTATTAAATTTGAACATGGATAAGTCCCAATTTACATCAAACTCAAAAGTTGGATACTAAAGGTCAATTACATCATCATTATCACTAAAAATAGAAGAAACTGACTTAGATTGGGACTTTGACTTAGACTCTGACTCAGATTGGGACTTTGACTTAGACTCAGACTCAGACTGGGATTGGAACTCTATTTCAGATTAATGGAATGGGCTCTCCTTGAAATACCAGTTATTTAGCTCGGTCTCGTTTGGTTGGATTAGGGTGGATGGGTCAGGTTCTTCCTCCTCTAAAGTAAATATAAAGACTTCATAAAAAAAGATTTGCCTTTATGTTCTCCTCCCAATCTTGACTTAGCATGAATTTTGGGCTCACAATCCTCTAATGAAAGCCTGACATCAAAGAAAATTTCAAAACCAAGAATAAATTTTCTAGTAATAGGACAAATTAGGGTTTAGGAAAGCCATAGTAAGAAACTGTGTCACTTTCTTTTACAAAATATCCATTGAAAGTTTTGAAATAAGGGCATATGGGCCAGTCATAAGTCTCACCTCGTTTAAGGGCCACTACTCTTTCCTTGGTCCGTTCCTCCATTTCTATAAGATCCTCCTCAATAGGCTCATATCCTAGCCCAAACAACGGCATTGCAACTAGATAGTCCATAAAGGACTTTAAGCCTTGTTGATTTCTTCCATGACCTAGGCTAAGAAAATTGTTCATTTTTCTTAACATATTAGCCACAATAATGTTTCCAAAAGGATCAAAATCGAGTGGAACAAATTCTTTACCTTCTTCACCCTCGAGGAACTCGATGAAAGAGAAGCTTGAGAGAGGGTAGGCAGACAATTTAGGTTGAATTTCTAAAATAGGTACAGGGTTTGGAATGTCAACCTTGTCATGCATATCCCCTTTTTCTGGTAATAATCCCCTTCCCATAAGGAAATTTGACTTTTTGATACAGTGATGAAGGGATTGCCTTAGCTTGATGGATCTAGGGTCTTCTAAGAAGTAGGTTAAAACAAGCAAGAACATCAATTACTTGGAAGGGAATGGAAAAGGCTGTGGGTTTGATAGTGACATGCACTGTAGCTACCCTAAGTACTTCTGTCTTAGTATTATCATATGCCCACACTATTTGATCAGAAGGGGTGAAGTCTGTTACTTCCAAGCCTAGGCAACTAGCCACTTTTAAGGTACACACATTTAGTGCTGAGCCATTGTCAATTAGAACCATGGGCATAGTTTTCCCTTCAGTCATCACTATTATATAGAGGGCATTATTGTGGTCAGAGTCCCCTCTTGGCAAGTCATTATCTCTAAATGATATTGAAACTCCCTTAGCAGCACTAGTGATTGAAGCCACAAGATTCTAGGGGGTGATATCAATAAGAGTTTGACATTGATTTAGTACCTTGCAAAGAGCTTGGCAGTAAGGATATGAGGATTGAATCAAACTCCAAATTGAAATAGTTGCTTGAGTCTTTTTTAACTGCTTGAGTGTGGGGTCTTCATCAGGTTTAAGACTCTTTTTTATATTATCAAATGGTGTAGGGATGAGTTGAGTGTTTTGAATTGGTGGGTCTAGATTTTGGATAATTTTGCCACTTTGGTTGATGGCATCAATCTCCTCAAGCAAGTTGGTGAGGTCTAACACACAATAGTAGTTAACAGTTGATTTTATCAGTGAGACAGGATCAACTCCTTTATGAAAAGTAATTACATTTACTATGTGGTTGGGTAAGGGGTTGGTGGTGATGTTGGGTCCAACTTTGGGTGGCAAGAGGTCATTTGAATTGATTAGATCTCAGATCTTGTGTGTTAAGGCCTTGCATGCATCAGTTTTATGCCCTGGTCCTTGGTGGTAATACATCTCTCATTTGGGTTGTGATTTTTGGGTAGTGGGTTAGGGATAAGTCTTAGTTCGAGAGGTTGCACCATTCTTGCCTCAATCAGTTTCTTGTAAAATGATGCTCATATGTACACCTCCTAGATCAGAGAATTGGCACCTTTTAATCTTGAGTGGCTTCTTGATTGCAATGGCATTTACTTCCCCCCCTTTTTGATTCATCGAGGAAGTTACATTTCCTTAGTGTGCCACTTTCTTGTATCTTGACCCAAATACAGATTCTTCCTTTATGTGCCCACCTTGGATTAGATCTTTAATTTTAGAAGCAGTGGAAATCAGGGCTTTGAAGTCAGGCAAGTATTGGGTGAGTAGCCTATCTTGATAAACTGGGAGCAGATTCTTGATAATAATATCAATTTGTTCATGCTCAGGAGGTCGGTTTACCATTTGGGAAGCCCTTTTCCTCTAGCTCATAAGGAAAGAAGAGAAGGATTCCTTTGCATACTGTTTGGTAGTCTCAAGGTCTCTTCTTGTTGCATCGACCTCAATGTTGCAGTGATACTATTTGACAAAAATATTGTAGATGTCATCCCAGGTCTATTTTTTAGACACATCCAAGTCTACAAACCACTTCACAGTAGTACCAATAAGAGATTGTTGGAACAATTGAGCAAGGAGCTCATTGTCCACTCCTAAAGGATGCATGGCCCCCATATATAACTTAAGATGGATTTTAGGGCAGGTAGTTCTATCAAATTTATCAAAATTTAGCATTTTGAATTTAGGAGGTACCTTTGCATTAGGAAACAGACCGAGAGAGCTTGTGTCAACCACGTCTTCCTTTTTCTTTAAGTTCTTAAGCATCTTTCCATAACTTTAATTTTGTCCATGAATACCCTCCCTTGGGAAGGATCAGCTGGGGGGCAGATGGATGTGGTGGTGTAGATCGGCGGGTCAATGGGCACTGGTTGAAAAAGTGGATTGGTTTTGAGAACAGATGGTGATGGGATGGTTTCAACTGTGGCCTTTTCCTTGTCTTTCAGGTTAGATTTGGAAGCAGATCCAAAAATAGGATAGGAGGTGGGTTTTGGATTCATTGGATCTGGATTAGTCAAACTTTAGTTTATGGTGGTCTGGCCCATCATTTCTTAGACATTTTCCATAATAATCCTCCTTTAATTTTGAAGTAAGTCTTGGAAATGAGCCTCTTGCCTCTTAAGCATTTCCTCTTGTTGTTCAGTGAACATAGCAAAGAGCTTATTAATCAAGTCATCAACTCCATCAGTAGCAGTAACTTCTTTCCCTAATCTGGTTGACATCTCTTGAACCTTTGGATGAAAAAGATGAAGCTAGGTCAGTTTTTTAGCTTTGGTAAAGATAAAGACAAAGGTGAGATCATGAAATCCTAATCATAGCAGTAAGATAAGGATGAAGGTACCATGGGAAGATATGGATTTAGGAATTTGAAATGGGTTCGAATGGGGACTAGTAGTGTTTAGGTGGTTTTTAGATTTTCCACTTTAGTAGGATTCTTACATGATGCATGTATGTGCGTATGTATGAATGAAAAAGGTTTCATGATGATTTCATATCAAGTTCGGCATTATGGTACATACAATCCTAAAGGAAGGTCCTATGAGTTATTATATAAAAGGGTAAGGGTGGCTTGAAAGGAACCTATCAAACTAGAGATGCGATATACCTAACCATATGTGAGTCAAGGAGTCTCGCATGAGTCCAACAGTATATACATACTCATTACACCTCTGAAATGATTAGAGGATACGTCATAGACTAGATAATTTCACTATCAGCAAGCAGACCTAAGGAAGGTTGCCCACTTGATGTTACTTTCTATCCTTTATTTTCCTAAGAAACTAATGTTTTGGACAAGGAGCCCAATGTGGTGATGCATGAAAAAGCCATTTTGTAATAAAAGCCAAACTTTTGCTTTACCAAGAGTAGTCCACTTTATCTTTTATTTGAAAAAGATTTTGAAAGTCCCCAATGGAGTCGCTAGCTGTGAGGACTTGCCTGAGCATCCTGTCTGATCCGCTAGAGGGAATTGAAAATACCCATTTGGGAGAAACATCACAATTAGAACCCACTATGAGTTCAGATAAATTGTATTTTGTAAGTTGTAAGTTGCAAAAGAAGTTGCCACTTTAATTTTGTTTATTTTAGTTGGGAAAATTAAAGGAAAAACCCAATTTGATTGACTCTAAAATTATACCATCTATCCCAAGGAAAAGCACTAATCCTTGAATGATCAAAGAAGGCCCAGGGACTAGGTTTTAGTTAAAATAATATAAAAAATTAGTTTGGCTTAAGTACCAAATAGCTTTAGTAAAAAAGAAGTTTTTATGTATGCATGAACAGATATAATATGATGCATGAAACAATATTACTCATGCAATGCATGGCAACATGAAATAATGACAATTACAAAATGCGAGAAAATAAGGGAAAAACTACTTAAAACTATTACAAGTCAAAATGTTCAAATTAAGGGATCTTTCCTATAGCCCTTATGGGTTCTAGGAAAAGCACACATTCCCTAAATATAATCTAAACAGCTAAAATAAGAAAGAGAGTATTAGAACAATTATAATAAAAAGAATTAAAATTTCAACTCTTATTTAAGAAAAGTAATTTCAATCCTAAACTATGCGAAGATGGTGATAGAGAGAAGAAGTTGTTAATTTTAGTAGAGTTAAATGCCTTAGAGATGGCAAGCCTGCGTATCCCTTTGAATGGGAATCAAACCTCACATAGTTCTTCCTTTTTACAAAGGGGGGTTTTTAAGTCATTGCCTTTGTTATTATGTTTTGATTGATTTTAAAGGCGTAGAGATTTGTTAATTAGGTCAAACTTTAATTAGCAAAAATTAGATCTTTTCAGATTTAGATCTTGAAATTGAAATTGAAAAGGAAAAGGAAAAGGAAAGAAATTTTACCTTTGGCTTCCGTCAGTGAAGAATGTAGGGAACGAGCTTGGTACCGGATCTAAGTTCCACCTTGGCCTAGTGATATCATGAGCACTCCTTTTGAAAGGACTCTTGAATAGCACAAACTTTTTTCTTGAAGGAAAGACTTTAGATCACCTTTACTTAAATACCATGAATTCCCTTTTGAAAGAAATAACTTGAGTCGCACCTTTTCTTGATTAAGAAGCTTAGAGATAAGGTTTGGGGTGATTAGAAATCTTACGAATAGGGTTTTGAGATGATTATAAAGCTTATGAATAAGGTTTTATATGATGGAGGAGGTTTTGGAATGAGGTTTTAGAGATTTGGAGATTTAAAAAGAGGGTTTTGATGATTAGAAAGCTTAGGAATAGGGTTTAGAAAGCTTTAAGGAGAGTATAGAAGCATATAATTATGTCTCTAAGCTGTTAGGAGGTGTTAGGTATTTATAAGAGGAGTTTGGGGCTAAAAATTCACAGTTTCTATGTAGGATTCTGAAAGGAGCACATTGTGGTAACTGGGTGAAGCCTGTGGTAACCACAAAGCCCTTTGCAGTTACCATAGGGCCAATTGTGATAGCCAATTGGTTACTGCAGGGACCTTTACGGTAACGATAGCTGGCTGTGGTTATACATACATACATATATATACATATATATACATACTTATATGTATATATACACACACACACACATATATATATACACATACACATATATATGTATGTCACATCCCAACCTTATGAGATACGACGGTCCTAGAACACGGGGAGACATAAGGTCACCCATGCCCGTAGAACCCATTAACATCTAACAATCATGCCTAGGATCTCACCGAATCTCTTCATTAACTCATTTAAAACATTTAGATAAATACCATAGTTTGCGGAAGACTTAAAGTAAATCGTTACATATAAAATCCATAAGGAAAAGTAATATAAATCTCCATAAGTATCAATTATCATTCCCAGAGCATCTAAAGACAAGACTTCATGAACATAGTATTATTGATAACTCGGACAAGGAATTCCCCAAGCGAAGTAGAATGCTTGAGCCATCACCTTGCCTCCTCACATTTGCTCACCTGGAACCACACAAGGAAAATGGGTGAGATAGATGATCTCAATGAGTAAACGAAAAGGCACATACATTATCACATATTCCTTTGAAAGGAAACATATAGCTTATACACATAGTTCATGGTTTATAACTCATGAATAAGGTTGCAATTTTAGCAAGGGTTCAATTTAGCAAGTTTATAGAAATCACATTTATAACACTTATGGAGTGAAGGCTCTACTCAATTCACTCCAAACACATCGAGGAGAGGTGGCCTTTGCC
>CANTUT010000310.1:27500-67500 GCA_947687605.1 Reutealis trisperma
AACTGTCATGTCTGGTAGGAATAGTAAAAATAGTGGTCCTTTCTGGTAGGAATAAAAAGTGATGATCCTATATGGTAGGATAAAAAAATGACCATCCTGTCTGGTAGGAATGGTAAAGATAATTGTCCTGTCTAGTAGGAATAGTAAAAGAATGGTCCTTTCTAGTAGGAATGAAAAGTGATGATCCTGTCTGGTAGAATAAAAAAGATGACCATTCTATCTAGTAGGAATGGTAAAGATAACTGTCTCGTTTAGTAGGAACTGTAAAAGTAGTGATCCTTTCTAGTAGGAATGAAAAGTGATGATCCTATTTGGTAGGACAAAAAAGATAACCTTCCTGTCTAGTAGGAATGGTAAAGATAACTATCCTGTCTGGTTGGAACAGTAAAAAAATGGTCCTTCCTAGTGGGAATGAAAAGTGATGATCCTGTCTGGTGGGATAAAAAGGATAACCTTCCTATTTGATAAGAATGGTAAAGATAACTATCATGTCTTATAGGAATAGTAAAAGAATGGTCCTTTTTAGTAGGAATGAAAAATGATGATCCTGTCTGGTAGGATAAAAAAGATGACCATTTTGTCTGATAGGAATGGTAAAGATAACTGTCTTGTTTGGTAGGAATAGTAAAAGTGGTGATCCCGAGATTGAGATTGATTTTTGAAAAAAGATTGATTTAGATTATCTAGTTGATGATCTATCTTACTTTGAGAGTTTGATAATCCATCTTGATTCATGAGCTCGTTTAATGCAAAAATGCTAGATAATTATGCAATGATCGGATACCTTGAACTTGTAAAAGGTTAACCTGATATAAAAATGTTAATCTTTAGGAGAAAGATACCCCCATTTTAGAAAGGTGAGAATTTGGAAGGGGGTGCCCCTAATAAAAGAAAATGGTTTGATCATTTAGTTTTTGGTTGATTGGCTAGCTTAGAGGTGAAGTGAACATATCAGGTGTGAGGATAGTTTGTCAATGGCTATCAATTTGACCTAGGAAGAAGCTATTTAGGGAGGTAAAGCAAGGTGTAGTCTTAGAAAATATCAGGCTGTTCAATTTAAAAGGCTTAGATAGGTCTAACTTTAGAGAAGATTTGGTTTGAGGTTGGATTGAAGAGCTTGATTAGGATGGCCAAGTCTTTGGAGATGATTAGGTTGAAAGGTTTAGGGAAGGTCAGTTTGTGGGGCTTATCCTCAGAGAAATTCATGTGAAGTCAAGTCTGGCACTTTGGCTTAGTCAGGATTGGGAATTTTTGCGCGCCTGCTTGCGCTTTTGGGATCCAACTGCCCATGTCTTCAGGTTTGGGGCATCTATGGAAGAGATGTGTCCTACATTTGAGGAATTTTCTATACTGCTTGGATATGATCTAGAGGTTGTGATGGCTACTCCTATAGAGAAGGTAGGATATTTCAACTCTTTCAAAGGACTTTTTGATTTGAGCACTAAGGCTGCTAGTCCCATAGTGGTGGATGATTGGGTAGATCTGAATGTTGTGATAGCAAAATTCCATGATCCTAAAGATTTTGAGGATGATGGGTGGTTCCATTTGAGGATGCGGGCTTTATCCTTCTGTCTGACTGCCGGATACATTTTTGTGAGCCTTACTGGTTGGGACGATGCTAGAGTTACTGAGCTGATTTCGCAAATGGAAGAGGGCAGATCTATTGCAGCTATTGTGTTGGCTGAGACCATCATGAGTTTGGACAGATCTTGTACTTCCGGTGGGTCATGGTCAATTAGCCCTATTATTCTTCAGGTCAGTTGAATTCTCACTTCAATTCAATTTCTTTATGTGTTTATGCTTATCTCTTCTGTACTTTTTTAGATTTGGCTAAGAGATCATCTCTGGATAGTTGGACCATCTCCGGATAGTTGGACCTTCCACCAAGGTGGATTATTCTACTTCTTGGTATAGAACTCGGACCATTGTGATAAAATAGGATTCTGAGAAAGAATGGACAAAATGGTTGATGGAGTTAGACTCTGATGACCTGCTGTGGAGGTGTGAATGGTATAAAATCAGAAGATTCATGACCATGAGTTTTGGCTACAAAATGGTCTTTTTGCTGGGGTTGAGGATGGTGACCTTTTACCAGGCTACTAGGGTTATGCGTTAAATGGGACACAGTCAGGGCGTGCCCCCAGATGGCGCTCTGTTTGAGTATGTTTTAATTACCGAGACTGTTGCCCGAGCTGTTAGGAATGGATGGGTAAGGGGTTTTCATGCTGTTCACCCTGTTGACCGAGGTGGTAAATCCACGTAGTATATTGATTGGTGGATAGCCAACTCCTGGAAATCAAAGAAGGCTAAAAGAGCTGCTATTTTTGAGGAGATAAAAAAAAGAGACATGATTATTGTTTTAGGACAAATTTTTGACCATGTCTGTATTTTCTTTCAATGTTCCAAAGTTTAAATGAGATAAAATAAGACATCATTCATTTTTTTTATCTCTTTTGTTGCTTTAACTTTTGCCTAAGCCGCCCTTTTGGGTTTTTGACTTAGCGAGCTTTTATTTTTTTCACTTTGTATATATATATATATATTTTTGTGACACAATTAAGAGCCGAGTGAATGTGAAAATGAAGAGTTTTATTGATGAATTGGACCAAACTCGCATGGGCTGCCTACGTATCTCCTTACAATGATTTTATGATTTTTATTCCTTTTTTCCTCTGGATAATCAGGTCCACGTAGTTCTAACTTTAGGTAAAGAATGTGAACGCTGATCATGATTTTACAGTATTTGCAAATGCTATGCATGAGTTACAAGGATGCTTTATGTAAAGTATCTCTTGAGTTGATCCAGGTTGCATGGGCTAGCAAATTCTATGCCATCCAAGTCTATCAAGATTGTAGCTCCTCTGGATAAGATCTTTTTGATCAGAAATGGACCACTCTAGTTTGGTCTGAATTTTCCCCTTGGATCATGAACAGGTGCCCTTATTTCTTTCAAAACAAGGTGACCCTTTTGCAATCCTCTGTCCCTGACTCTCTTATTGAAATGCCGAGCCAGTTTCTGTTGATAACCTTGCATATGATATAAGGCATCCATTCTCTTTTCATCAATGGCTAGAAGTTGGTTATGGTAACCTTTTGCCCATTCCACTTCATCCAATCGGCTCTCCTTCAGAATGCAAGCTTATTTGATTTCTACCTTGATTGGTAGGACGGCTTCCATCCCATACACCGAAGAGTAAGGTGTAGCACCAGTTGGAGTACGTACTGTTGTTTTGTATCCCCATAAGGCATATGGCAAATGCAGGTGCCAATCTTTATGGTTGTCAGCCATCTTTTGCAGTATACTTTTCAGAGTCTTGTTTGCGGCTTCAACTGCGCCGTTTGTTTGAGGTCTGTACGGAGAAGACCTGTGGTGTTGAATTTTCTCCTTCTTTAATAATAGAGCAACCTCCTTTTGGAAGTGAGATCCATTGTCAGTAATGATCTTAAAAGGGACCCCGTACCTACAAAGGATGTTGGTACGAATAAATTAGGCTACTCGTTTGGAGTCCAATACTTGGTAAGGTGTGACTTCAACCCATTTAGAGAAATAGTCAATAGCCACCAGAATGAACTCGTGTTTACCAAAAGACTTCAGGCTTATCTTGCCAATGACGTCTAGGCCCCAAGTTGCAAACGGCCAAGGCGTGGTGATAGGAGATAGAGGTATAGGAGGTTTCTTCTGAAGTTTTGCATAGATCTGGCACTTATGGCACCTCTGAACATATCTTGTGCAATCTTGATTCATGGTAAGCTAGAAGTAACCCTGATTCATGATCTTACAGGCTAGAGTAATTCCATTCACGTGTGGACCTTCATTGCCACCATGTATCTGTTCCATGATTTGTTGGGCTTCTGCTTTAGTGACACATCTCAGATGGATGTTATCCCAAGTCCGCTTGTAGAGTACTTCCCCGTTTGGAATGAAACTCTTAGACAACTATCTTAAAGTCCTCTTTTCTGTTTTAGAGGCCCCTTCAGGATAAAGTCCATTCTTGATGTAGTTAAAGATATCCCAAAACCATGGTTTGCTATCAGCTGCTTGGACATTCAGACAATAAGCTACACAACCTGACTCATGCTTAACTTCAATTGTAACTGGTCTGATTATGAAGCCGTCACTTATATCAAGCATCAAAGCAAGTGTTGCCAAAGCATCAGCAAATCTGTTCTTCGTCCTTGGAAGATAATGGAAAGACAGTTCATGAAAACTAGCTGCTAGTTCATTTAGGCGTTTATGGTAAGGAACCAAATGCTCTTCTCTGATCTTTCACTTTCCCAAAGCTTGGGAGACTATCATATTCGAATCCCCAAAAATCTTAAGGCATTTAATTCTGAGCTTTATTGCTACCTCAAGACCACAGATGCATGCCTCATACTCTACTTCATTTTTGTCACCTCGAAGTTCAACTTGATGGCAATGGATAAGTTTTCCCCACTTGGTGTAATGAATACAATATCGGCACCATATCCTTTGTTGTTAGATGCCCCATCAAAGTAAAGCTTCCAAACTTTAGTGTCAATTGTCAGGATGTCTTCATTAGGAAATTCAGGCTCAACCCAATGATCATCTACTGGAGCTGCAGCTAATTGATCAGCTACTATGCTACCCTTTACTGCTTTTCGCTGCACATATTTTAGATCATATGCAGCTAATACAGCCATCCATGTTGCCATCTTATTGTCAATAACCGGCTTCTCCATAAGGAATTTCAAAGGGCTCTTGTCAACATGAACATGGGTTGTGAAGGAGCAAAGGTAGTGTTGCAGCTTGTGGCAGACCCATACCAAAGCAAGGCACAGCTTTTCAGTAAAACTATACTTGAGCTCATGAGATAGCATCCTCTTTCTCAAGTAATAGATTGCATTCTCCTTGCTGGAGTCTGGAGCATTTTGGGCAAGCATTACCCCCATTGCTTCACCGGTTATTGATAGATAAAGCAACAAAGGCTTTCTAAACCTTAGTGGTTGTAGCACTGGTGGGTTCAATAAGTACTGCTTGATCTGGTCAAAAGCTCTTTGACAGTCATCATTCCACTGCTTGGAGGCTCCTTTTTTGAGTAGCTTGAAAATAGGACCACATACATCAGCCAACTAATTGATGAATCGACTAATGTATTGTAGCCGTCCAAGAAAACCTCTGATCTCCTTTTCTATTTTCGGAGGTGGCATTTCTAGAATTACTTTTGATTTAGCAGGGTCTATTTCTATACCCTTCTTGCTAACCATGTGACCCAGGAACACTCCAGATGAGGCTCCAAAGACACATTTGGCAGGATTGAGTTTGAGATTGTACTGGCAAAGTCTAAGGAAGAATCACCTTAATGCCTCTGAATGTTCTTCAACAGTGGTGCCTTTGATTACCATGTCATCCACAGAAACTTCAATTTCCTTATACATCATGTCATCGAAAATGGTGGTTGCCATCCTCTAGTAGGTTGCTCCAACATTTTTAAGCCCAAATGGCGTGACCCAGTAGCAATAGGTGCCCCATTCAATAATGAATGTTGTCTTCTCTTTGTCTGGAGGATGAACCATGATCTGATTATATCCTGCAGCCAAATCAGTTAAGGAAACCAATTTAGAACCTACCATGTGGTCTACTAACAAATCAATGTGAGGCAAGGGAAAATCATTCTTGGGACAAGCTTTATTCAGATCCCTGTAACCCACACACATTCTGACTTTGCCATCTTTCTTGGGAACCGACACAATGTTGGCCAGCCAGGATGGATAGTTGATGGGCTCAATGAAATTGTGATCCAGTAGCTTGGCAATTTCTTCTTTGATTGGAATAGACCATTCTGTCTTGAGTCTTCTCAATTTCTGCTTGACAGGCTTAGCACCTGGACAAACTGGGATTTTGTGAACTGCAATGCTTGGATCCAACCTTATCATGTCTTTCGGTTGCCATGCAAAACAGTCTTGAAATTCTCTGATCATCCTTTCAATGTGATCCCTGTCTATGCATGCAGATGCAATGTATGTAATTTTTTGTATGTCATGAGTGCCAGCATTGATGGGCTCTTTAGTTGTGTCATCTTTTATTTCATTTTTACTTGATGCCTCATTTAAATCAGATTTAAAAGTTGGAACATCAAAGAAAAATGGAGACACAGAGTCGTAAGAGAAAAGAGTTTGACTTTTATTGATTTCAAGTGGAGATATGTCCCAATTTACATTAAAACAAAAGGTGAGACCCTTAAGGTTAGTTACATCATCAATAGAAGAAATAGAAGAGATAGACTCAGATTTAGAAGACGAGTCTATCTCAGACTGGGACTCTAACTCAGGTATAGATTCTGGTTCAGACTCTAGTTTAGATGGATAGAAAGGGCTCTCCTCAAAGGACCAATTTTGCAGCTCAGTCTCGATGGGCTGGATTAAGGTGGAAGGGTCAGTTTTCTCCTCCTCAACAGTAAGCATGGATACTTCATCAAGGAGACTAGCCTCCATGTTCTCTTCCCAATCTTGACTGAGCATGTAGATTGGTTCATAATCTTTTATCTCAAGCCTCTCTTAAGGGCAGCTATTATGTCTTTGGCTCGATTTTCCATTTCTTCCATATCTTCATCAGTGGGCTTATACCCTAGCCCAAATGGTGGTGTTGCCACTGGATAATCTAGGAAAGACTTCAAGCCCTATTGGCTTCTTTCCAAACCCTCATCAACCTCAATGTACTGTATGAAGGAGAAACCCGAAAGTGGATAGGAGGATAGCTCAGGCTGAATCTTGAGAATAGGAATAGAGCTTGGAATGTCTGGTCTTCCATGCATGTCCCTTTTTATAATCATGATCCCATTTTTGAAAGGGAACTTGACCTTCTGGTGTAGGGAAGAGGGGATAGCCTTTGCTTGGTAGATCCAGGGCCTCCCCAGTAATAGGATAAAATAAGACGGTACATCAATCATTTGGAATGGTATAGTGAAAGATGTTGGCCCAATAGTTACATCAATGATAGCTACTCCAAGGACCTCCCTCTTGGTGTTATCATATGCCCTTACAATATGATCTGAAGGGGTAAAATCAGTAACCTCCAATCCTAAGCAGCTTGCCACTTTCAGAGGGCACACATTCAGAGCTAAACCATTATCAATAAGAACCATTGGCACAGTCTTTCCCCATGTAACCACTGTGATGTAGAGGGCATTGTTATGGTTAGGATCTCCTTCTAGAATGTCAATTTCTCCAAAAGTGATAGATACCCCTTTAGCGACAGAGGTAACAAAAGCCACAAGGTTTTTTGGTGTGATGTCAATTGGAGCTTGACATTGATTCAGTGCCTTGCAAAGAGCTTGGCGGTGAGGATATGAAGATTGGATCAAACTCCAAATTGAAATGTTGACTTGTGTCTTTTTGAGTTGTTTAAGAATGGGATCTTCGTCTGGTTCAAGAATCCCTTTCAATTTATTGGTAGGTGTAGAAATGGGTTGGGTAGGTTATGTGTTTGGGGTTGGCTGGTTCTAGATAACTCTGCCACTTCTGGTGATGGCATCTATCTCCTCAACTAGGTTAGAGAGGTCCAGGACACAGCAATGACCGGGATTCGACTCTATCAAGGAGATGGGGTCAACTCCCTCATAATTGTCTATAGCATTAATTGTGTGGTTAGGCAAAGGGTTAGTGTTGATGTTGGGTCGGGCTTTTGGGGGAATAAGGTCATTGGAGTCAATGAGGTCCTGAATTCTATGTCTAAGGGCCTTGCATGCATCTGTTTTATGCCTAGGTCCTTGATGATAATCGCACATCTCATGTGGGTTGTAATTTTTGGGAAGTGGATTGGGGATTGGTTTTGGCTCCAGAAGTTTTACCATATTTCCCTCAAGCAGCTTCTTTAGGATGATACTCACAGGCACACCCCCAAGATCAAAAAACTGCCTTTTTTCAATCCGGAGAAGCTTCTTAATTGTCATAGTATTAACTTCCCCCCCTTTCTGATTCGTTGAGGAAGTGACATTACCCTGATGAGTGGGTCTCTTATGCCTTGACCCTGATGCAGTGTCTTCTTTGATCTAACCACTCTAGATCAAATCTTCAATTTTTGAAGTAGTGGCATTTAGGGCTTTGAAGGAAGGCAAGTACTGAGTCAGTAGCCTTTCTTGGTAAACTGGCAAGAGATTCTTGACAATTATGTCAATTTGCTCATTTTCAGGAGGTCGGTTTACCATTTGAGAAGCCTTCTTCCTCCACCTCGTAAGGAACGAGGAGAAGGATTTCTTAGCATTTTGTTTGGTGGTCTTGAGGTCTCTTCTGGTTACATCGACCTTGATATTGTAGTGATACTGCTGAACAAAAATATTGCAGATGTCCTCCCAGGTCCGTTTCTTGGTGACATCCAAATCCACAAACCACTTCACAGCTGTTCCGGTCAATGATTGTTAGAATAATTAGGCTAGAAGTTGATTATCCACACCCAATGGCTGCATAGCTCCCACATAGACTTTGAGGTGGGTCTTGGGGTAGGTAGTCCCATCAAATTTGTCAAACTCAGGCATCCTGAATCTGGGAGGAACCCTTGCATCAGGGAACAAGCTTAAGGATTCTGTATCAATCAAATCCTCTTTCTTCTTCATCCCTAACAACATCTTCTCCATATGCTCCATCTTTTCCATGCAGGCTTTACTCTCAGGATTAACCTCCTTCCTTTGGAAAGGATCCACGAGTTGGGAGGTGGAGGCAGAAGTGATATTTGTTATTAGTGAGTTATTCTTGAGGAACTCTGGTGATGGAATTGGTAGTGGTGGGATGGTATCAGTGTTTGCAGTTTCTTTGTCTTTGGATTCAACTCTGGAAGTAAATCCATAGACAGGATAATAGGTGGGCTTCGGGTCAAGTTTGAATGACTTTGGCTCAGTGGGGTTTTAGGCCAGAGAGGTCTGTTCTAGCATGGTATGGACATCCTCCATGATAGCCCTCCTTTGGGCCCTCAGCATGTCTTGGAAAAGGGCTTCCTGCCTTTTCATGATGGTCTCTTGATGTTTAGAGAGTTTGGAAAATAACTCATTAAAAATCTCATCGGCCCTGGTAGTAGTGGTCTCTTATCCGGCAATAGACATCTTTTCAACCTTTAGGATAGAGAAATAAAGCTGGGTCAGTTTCTAGCTTAGGTATGGAATAAAGATCATGGAATATATCAATATTTGGGACCATGGGTTGACATGGGTTTTTGGGACTAGCGGTGTTTGAGTGGAATTAAGACTCTCCAACTTTGTAAGGTTTTATGCATGCATGCATGTATGCATGAATGAAAAACGTTTCATGATAATGTCATACCAAGTTTCAATATTACGGTACATACAACCCTAAAGGAAGGTTCTATGAGTCATTACATAAAAGGGTTAAGGTGGTTTGAAGCGAACCCATCACACTGGAGATGCGATATACCTAACCACATGTGAGACAAGGAGCCTCGCGCGGGTCCAATGGTACGTGCATACTCGTTACACCTCTAAAAGGATTAGAGGATACGTCGTGGGCTGGATGATTTCACTATCGGCAAGTAGACCTAAGGAAGGTTGCCCACTCGATGTTACTTTCTATCCTTTGTTTTCCTAGGAAACTAGGGTGTTTTGGACAAGGAGTTCGATGTAGTGATGCATGAAAGAGTTATTTTGCTTTTAAAGCCAAGCTTGGTATTATACCAAAAGTAATTCACTTTATCTTTTATTTGAAAAAAAAATTTATGTCCCCAGTGGAGTTGCCAACTGTGAGGCCTCGCCCAAGCACCAGTTCGATCCGCTGAGGGATCGAAATGCTCTTCAGGAGAAACTCCACGATTGGAACTCACTGTGAGTTCAGAAAATTGATATTTGTAATTTGACAGTTGAAAAGTGAGTCACCACTTTAATTTATTTATTTTAATTAGGGAAATTAAAGAAAACCCAACATGATTGACTCCAAAATTTTATCCCAATGGAAAAATGCACCAATCCACGAGTGACCAATGAGGGCTCGGGGATTAGGTTTTGGTAATTACACAATTAAGAAAATGTTATTTTCTTTAGTTTGGCTAAAAATGCAAAATAACTCTTGAAAAATGAATTTTTTTTCGTGTATGCATGAATAGGAATATAATGATGAATAAACAGATATATGATGTGATGGAATGACAATAATAAATAAATAGGCAAGATAAATCCTACTTAATTATTACAATATCAAAACAAATGAAATAAAGGGAATCTTTCCTCTAGCCCTTATGAGTACTAGGAAAAGCACACATTCCCCAAAATAAAATAAAATCACAAACAAAAGACTAATATGAATAAATCAAAATAAAAGGGAAACAATATTGATAAAAAGATTTTTGGAGTTGATGCCCTTTAGATTGGTAGCCTGCATATCCTATCGAATAGGAATCAAACCCCACGTAGTTCTCCCTTCTTGCGAAGGAGGGGTTTTAAAAATGTGTTAGTTTGCTTATTAACTTAATTCTGATTCTTAAATTAATAAGTTTTAGATCTTTTCAGTTTTAGACCTAAAGACAATTCTAGATCTGAATTTAGAATTTTAAAATAGAAAAGGGATTATACCTTTATTTTTCATGGCTTTCGAATGAATGGAACTAGTTTTGCTCCGAATCTCAACTCCACCTTGAATTCAAAGGAAGCTTGGAATTTGGATCTAGAAACAGCAAATGTGTGAGTATAAGAACGAAAATATGCTTTGAAATATGCCTTAATTGCTTTAAAATGCTCTAAAATGCTTTAGAATTTGTTGGAAATCGTGTCCAAATGAGGCTGGAGGAAGCTCTTATTTATAGAGCTGCCAGAGGAGGAGCCGGCGGTACGGACGGCGGCGTTGGCGGTAGGGGCGGCACGGCTGATGCGTCGTCCATCTGGGCAGCACGCCCAGACTGCCGGCATCCCTTTGATGCCGCACATAGCGGCATGGCCAAGATCCAGAGGCACGAGATGCGTGTCGCATCCTGGGCGGTACGGAAAACGTGCCTCCCAGCGCCACTCGTGCAGCTCAATTTGTTTCTATCCGTTTCAGGCCCGTTTCAGCTTCGATTCAAGCTCTGCTTGATTCTGTGGGTTCGTAACTGAAAGACGGTCCACTGGAGGTGCATTTTTGAGGGTTCACAATATGCTCATAAAACCTTTTGGCATGCATCACGACATTGCCATGCATGCATAACATGGAAAACTTGACAAAGTACCACCTCAAAGACCTAAAACTTATGGTCCATTACCCCAAATACCTCTCACACTCCCCTTGTCAACATGTAAATCTAGTGACCAACCATGTGGAAGGAATCCTTTTCCCGACACACCTTCACATTCATGCCATTTTTTCCTTCACAATTCTGTTTTCTTAACCATTTTTTCTATCTATTTTCTATTTCAAGGTACCAACACATCTAGCTCCTTTGACCAAGATGCAATGAGTACCTTTTTCACCAATCTCTTAAAAATAAGAGGAAACTTTTCAAATTGTAGTCACAACCACCCTTAAGGCCCAACCTGACACCTTATCCAATACTCTCAATGCCCAGTCTGCCACTTTCATTAGTACCCTCAATTTGCAATGCCAATCCATTATTGATGAGGTCAAGGAAATTACCAATGCCACCATTACTCTTCCTCATGCTTAACCTCCCTCTGCCCAAGTCGAAACTAGCCATGACCTTACTTTTACTCCCCCTATTATTGATATCATCGATAAAGGGAAAGCCCTCGAAATACCTACCTCTGCTCCTTTAGATATGAATGCCACTGTTCCTATTCCCACTACAAATCCTTTTCAAAGTGGAGATTTCTCTAGCTTTCTAGAAGTCAAAAGATTGATGGAAAAGTTTGAAATCCTAGAACAATCCATCAAAAATATCAAAAGGCATGAGGACATGATAGATGTCAATTCCCTTGCTCTCTTTCCAAACGCCAGGGTTCCGCCCAAATTCAAAATGCCTGTGATGGACAAATTTAATGGCACCACTTACCTTAAGACCCACCTTAAGATGTACGTGGGTGCCATGAGACCCTTTGGTGTGGATGATGAGTTACTTGCTCAATTATTCTAACAGTTATTGACCAGAGTTACCATTAAGTGGTTATTGGATCTGGACCAAAATCGTAAGAAAACTTGGGATGACATCTGCAATGCTTTTATCAAGCAATGCCATTATAATATTGAGGTGGATGTCACTTGACGAGATCTAGAAACCACTAAATAAGGCCAAAAAAAGTCCATTGCATTTCTTACAAGGTGGAGGGCAAAAGCAACCCAAATGGTAAACCGTCCATTTGAGGAAGAACAAATCGACATTATCATGAAGAACTTCCTCCCCTAGTACCAAAGTCACTTGCAAACCTAGAATCTCCCTAACTTTAAGGCACACATTGCTATAGCTTCTAAAATTAAGGATTTAATTTAGTCTGGCCAAATCAAGGATGAATCCTCGGGTTTGAGATACCACAGGAACATTATTTTCACCTCCAACACTACTCATTTGGCCCCCCGAAAGGGAGGAGAAATTAATACTATCTTCTATCATCAACCAATGAGATTGAAAAGAAGAAGTTTCTCAAAATTGGGAATGCCTTTGAGCACTGTCTACAAGAAGGCCCTAGAAGCCTATCTCGTCAAACCCTTAGAGCTAAGAACACTCCTAAGTTCTTTGCCCAAGAACTACAATGCTAACAAGCAATATGATTATCACCAAAGACTCAGGCATAAAATGGATGCTTGTAAAGCTCTAAGGCATCGAATCCAGGACCTAAAAGATAGTAGAGACATCACTGCTCTTAGCACTAAACCTAACATCGCCATAAATCCTTTGCCCAATGTCAACTTTATTTCTTCTGATGAACTGGGATTTGATCCTCAATCCCCACTTTAAGTTATTGTTGCATTCTTAATCTAAATGACTTTGTCACCGAAGTTAATGCAATCACTCAGAGTGGAATAGTTTTCCCACCACCTTCATAGCCCATGGACTCAAACCCAGTAAGTCTTGCCATCCCTCCTCCTGTTGAAAAATTAAAACCCGATAATGAACCTGAGGAGGACCCCATTCTTAAGCAATTAAAGAAAACTCAAGCAAACATATCAATATGGAGCCTCATCCAGTCCTCTTACCCTCAAATCTAAGCTCTTTGCAAAGCCTTGAATCAATGTCAAGATCCTATTGACATCTCACCTAAGACCCTTGTGGCATCTTTAACCAATATTGCCAGATCCATGACCATTTCTTTCAGTGATCATGATATCCCTTATAGAGAGGAAAGCCACAACCATGTTCTCTACATCACGGTGATGACCTGAGGTAAAACTATGCCTATGGTATTAGTAGATAATGGGTTCGTTCTAAACATATGTCCACTGAAGATGGCCAGTTGCCTAAGATTAGAGGCTTTTGATTTCATCCCATCAGACTAAGTGGTGAGAGCATACGACAACACTAAGAGGGAAATTTTGGGAGTAGCAAACCTTAATGTCATAGTTGGACCAGTGATAATGCCAATTGCATTTTAAGTGATTAATGTCCTGGCCTATTTCAACCTCTTACTTGGTAGGCCATGGATCCACTAAGTGAAAGTAGTCTCTTCCTCCCTACACTAGAAGTTGAAGTTTCCCCATGGTACAAATATCATAACTATCCGAGCTAATGTATATGGGAAGAGTGACATTCCAAACTCTGTGCCAATTTTAGAAATCAAGCCTGAACCCTCTACCATTCCTCTGTTGGGCTTCTCATTTGACACTATCCAGTTCATTCAAGGGGAAGGTAAAAAGTTTATTCCTTTCAACTTTGATCCATATAGTAATGTGGCAGTAGCTAACATGATGAAGAAAATGGATTATTTTCCAAGTTTGGGACTTGGAAGAAACTAGCAAGGGATTGCCTAATTTCTTGAGTATCCCACTGCCATTCCTCCTTTCGGTCTTGGCTATGTGCCCAAACCTAAAGATATTGCAAAATTAGAGGAAAGAGCCAAACTAAGAGTCGACGCTAAAAGGTAAGGTGAGACTTATGATTGGCCTATACGCCCCTATTTCAAAACTCTTAATGGGTATTTTGTGAAAGAGGGAGAAGGTTTCCCCTACTATGGCTTTCCCAAACCATAGTTTTGTCTTATTTCTAAGACAATGATCCTTGGTTTTGAAATTTTCTTTGATATCAGGCTCAACATAGAGGAGTGCGAGCCCATCGATCAATTGGAGGAGATTAGGAAGCAAGCATGAAGCCCTCTCTTTTTGAGACCATCCACATGATCACTAACCACTAAAAACTTAATCCCACCAAGCTCATTCAACCATCCCAAGCACCACTGAATAACTGGTATTTCGAGAAGAGCACTGGTCCTATTGTATCCTCATCTGAGTCTTTTAAGTCAGAGTCAGAGTCAGAGTCCCTTTAGTCCGAATGTGAGTCTGTGGAGATCTTTCAATCTTTTTCGTTTGATTTTGTAACCTATCTCCCAGGCTTGTCATTTCAAAATGATGTAAGCCATAATGATGGGACCTTTGTCTTCAATAAAGTGAACAAGTTTTCTGCTTACTTTCTTGACTCTTTATGCTCTGTATCCTCTAACTCATCATTAAATGAGAAATTTGAAAAAGAAAAAGAAAGTAAAAAATAAATGAAAAGTGAAAAAAGAACTAATCAACTATGGCACAGAGGAGAATCCTAAAATTACATACATTGCATATGCAAGGATGATTTCCCTCTGCCTTATGTCGATTTACTTGTGGATCGCATGGCTAGCGCATCAGTGGTCTCCTTGATCGATCTTTATGTGGGCTACAACCAGATCCAAGTGTAAGCCCTTGATAAGGAAAAGACATCCTTTGTGACAAAATGGGGTACCTATTGCTATCAGGTAATGCCTTTTGGTTTGAAGAATGCCGGGGCAACTTATCATAGAATGGCCACTAGTATATTCCACGACATGACGCACAAGGATGTCGAGGTATATGTGGACGACATGGTCATAAAGTCTGAAACTTTTAAAGGTCATTTCGAAGCTCTAGATCGATTCTTCACTATGCTTAGATAATATAACCTCAAGTTGAACCTAGCTAAGTGCCTTTTTGGTGCTTCTTCATGTGTATTTCTAGGGCACCTAGTCAACAAAAGAGGTATAGAGGTAGATCTAGCTAAGTCTAAGGCAATTATAGAAATGCCTCCCCCTAAAACTAAAAAGGAGATTAGAGGTTTCCTAGGTTGCCTATAGTATATGAGCCATTTTATTGCACAACATAGAGGAGTGCGAGCCCATCGATCAATTGGAGGAGATTAGGAAGCAAGCATGAAGCCCTCTCTTTTTAAGACCATCCACATGATCACTAACCACTAAAAACTTAATCCCACCAAGCTCATTCAACCATCCCAAGCACCACTGAATAACTGGTATTTCGAGAAGAGCACTGGTCCTATTGTATCCTCATTTGAGTCCTTTGAGTCAGAGTCAGAGTCAGAGTCCCTTTAGTCTGAATGTGAGTCTGTGGAGATCTTTGAATCTTTTTGGTTTGATTTTGTAACCTATCTCCTAGGCTTGTCATTTCAAAATGATGTAAGCCATAATGATGGGACCTTTGTCTTCAATAAAGTGAACAAGTTTTCTGCTTACTTTCTTGACTCTTTATGCTCTGTATCCTCTAACTCATCATTAAATGAGAAATTTGAAAAAGAAAAAGAAAGTAAAAAATAAATAAAAAATGAAAAAAGAACTAATCAACTATGGCACAGAGGAGAATCCTAAAATTACATACATTGCATATGCAAGGATGATTTCCCTCTGCCTTATGTCGATTTACTTGTGGATCGCATGGCTAGCGCATCAGTGGTCTCCTTGATCGATCTCTATGCGGGCTACAACCAGATCCAAGTCTATGCCCCTGATAAGGAAAAGACATCCTTTGTGACAAAATGGGGTACCTATTGCTATCAGGTAATGCCTTTTGGTTTGAAGAATGCTAGGGCAACTTATCATAGATTGGCCACTAGTATATTCCATGACATGATGCACAAGGATGTCGAGGTATATGTGGATGACATGGTCATAAAGTTTGAAACTTTTGAAGGTCATTTCGAAGCTCTGGATCGATTCTTCACTATGCTTAGATAATATAACCTCAAGTTGAACCTAGCTAAGTGCCTTTTTGGTGCTTCTTCATGTGTATTTCTAGGGCACCTAGTCAACAAAAGAGGTATAGAGGTAGATCTAGCTAAGTCTAAGGCAATTATAGAAATGCCTCCCCCTAAAACTAAAAAGGAGATTAGAGGTTTCCTAGGTTGCCTATAGTATATGAGCCATTTTGTTGCACAACTAATAGATACTTGCGGGTCGATTTTTGAACTACTAAGGAAAAGAGCCTCTAAGTAGTGAAATCAAGAATGCCAATAAGCCTTTGATAGAATCAAGTGATACCTCTTGAACCCACCAACACTGCAACCTCCGAGGCTAGGTCAACCATTATTGCTCTATTTATCAGTAACTTCAGAAGATTTAGGTGCAATGCTTGCTCAAAATACCCTAGACTTATATAAAGAGAATACCATTTATTATTTGAGCAAACATATGCTGGTACATGAGCTTAGGTATAACTAGATTGAGTAATTATGCTTAGCCTTGGTTTAGGTATGCCATAAGCTCCAACACTACCTATGCTCATACACAACCCATGTGCTAGCTGATAGGAGCCCCTTAAAATTCCTTATGGAGAGGCCAATTCTTGACAGCAAATGGCATGGTGGATGGCAGTTCTCATAGCATTTGACCTAAAGTACGTCCCAAGGAAAGCAGTTAAAGGAAGCATAATTGCTGATCAATTAGTTGCTGCCTCTGTGGAAGGAGAAGTATTTGAGCCTAAATTTCCTAATGAAGTCATCTTGATTATAGATGCTGAAGTATGAAAGCTACTCTTTGATGGTGCCTCCAATAGTAAAGGCTATGGAGCTAGCATAGTTTTGGTTACCCTAAGGAGATCATTTTCCTGTGGCGATCAAGCTAGCATTCGATGTAACCAACAATGAAGTAGAACATGAGGCATGCATAGCTGGTCTAAAGGTGGCCATTAACATGAGAATAGACTACTCAGAGGTCTATGGTGATTCTAATCTCATTGTTTCCTAAGCTCTCAGTAAGTGAAAAATCAGAGAAGAACATTTGGTTCCTTACCATTAATGTTTGAATGACTTAGCTAAGAATTTTCATAAATTTTCATTTCACTACTTGCCAAGGGTGAAGACCAATTCGCCGATGTTCTAACCACCTTAGCCCTAATGCTAGACATGAGCGATAATGAGATACACAGGCTTATCATCACTAAAGTAAAATGACAACTTGGATATTATACCATATGCATGAATCTTCAACTGCTGATGCCAAGCCCTAGTTTTTGGACATTCTCAATTACATGGTAAGTATCCACAAAGGGCCTCAAAAGCAAATCAGAGGACCTTAAGGCAGCTGTCTACTAGTTTTATACTTAATTGGGATGTGTTGTATAAAAGAGCATGGGACAACATCCATCTACAATGTGTGATCGAAGAAGAAGCCCAACAAATTATGGAGTGAGTCTATGGTAGAGAAAAAGGCCTGCATATGAACGGTGTGGCTTTGGCAAAAAAAATAGTGAATCTATGCTACTTTTGGCTAACCATGAATGAGAACTGTGCAAAGTATATGCAAAAATGTCACAAATATTAGATCCTTGCAAAGCTCCAACATCGACCCCCTGTTTCTCTAAATCTAATAACAACACTATGGCATTTTACTATCGGGGGCGTAAATGTCATTGGGAGAATATCCTTGAAGTCCTCTAGTGGGCATGAGTACATCTTAGTGGCCATAAACTACTTTACAAAATGGATTGAAGCAGCACTATACCAAGTCCTAAATGCAAAGAAGGTGGCACATTTTATCCAAACTAGTATCCTTTATTAGTTTGGAACCCCCTTTGAAATAATCATGGTTAATGGCACCCATTTTCAAAAGGAAGTAGTCCACCTACTCTAGATGAAAAAGATTCAACATCACTGCTCCTCTCCTTATCGATCATAGATTAATGGTGTAGTTGAGGCCACCAATAAGACTATTAAGACTATCTTACAGAAAGTTATTGAGAAGCATAGAGACTAGCATGAATGGCTACCTGCTGCTTTATAGGGATACAAACTACCATTCATACTTCGACAGGGGCAACTCCATATGCCTTAGTCTATGGACTGTCCTTCCCATTAAGATGCAAATTCAATATGCTAGAATAATGAGGGAAAGCTAGTTGAGTGAAGCAAACTAGATCAAAGGATACCACGAGTAACTAAATGCCATTGATGAGAAAAGAATGGATGCCTTGTATAAAATCCAGAGCTACCATCAAAGTCTAGCCCGACATTTCAACAAGAAGGTAAAGGACAAGGGCCTGGAGGAAGGGAATTTGGTTTTGAAAGATATTAGGGCCATGGTCCATGACCCGAGGGGAAAGTTTAGACCAAAATGGGCCGGGCCATATGTACTCAAGAAGATCTTGTCTAGTGGAGGCACCATTCTTGCAGATATGGACAGAAATGAGTTCTCCAATCCTTGCAATTTGGATCAACTGAAAAGATACTTTGTTTGAAGATTACATCTGCACTCTTCTTGTCTATTTTTCTATTAAAAGTAATGTAATCAGAACTACATGGGCCTGATTCTCCCTAAAAAATAATAAAAATGATGGTGATAACTGTAAGGGATATGTAGGCAGCCTAACTCGAGTGCGGTCCAAAGCATAATGTAAAAGTATTTTGTTTGCATCACAATTTCATCTCCTCTGTGCCTAATGCATCATTTGGTTCTTTTCTCTAAATAATAATAATAATAATAATAATAATAATAATAATAATAATAATAATAATAATAATAATAATAATAATGATAAATGATAAATAAAGAAAAGAAAATGCTCACTAAGTTGAAAACTCGAAAGAGTGGCTTAGGCAAAAATTAGAGTAAAAGTAAAGGTATTTCATATAATGATGATCAGATTTTACAAGAGCATATAATCCATCATCATAAAAAGGACAACCTCTATTTGTACCTATAGCTTATCTTATGGTCATGTTAACTTATAGGAGTGTACAAAATAAAAACTTGCAACTAGTGTCTGAACAACCACCAAAAAATAGGCAGATAACTACCTCTACCTAATCAGCCCTCCTCCTCCTCCTCCTAGGATGGACGTCTCCCTCGGAATCAGATCTCTCCACTATCTCCTCAATCATCACACCTCTGATCTTAGTCTTTGTTTCCTCTTTTATAACATTAGTAGTCGAAGCATTTATAATGCCAAAACTACTCTCTTCAGTTATGCCTAAGACTCTCTTCTGAGTGCCAGCAGTCCTTGAACAACTCACTACAGTTGTCCTTTGAGTCAAAGTCACTATAGCTATAGTCCTTCTTTGTACTCTGGCAATAGCAGTCCTCCTATGTGCACTCATTACTGTGGTCCTTCTCTATGTGACCAAAGTAGTGTCAACCTGGCATCTAACTACAGTGACAGTCCTCTGAGTCACGTCTATTGTGGTATGAGTCACCATCACAGCCTATAGAGTTAGTCTCTCTATGGAACTTCTAGTCTCTTTCTCAGGTCGAGTCATTTCCTCTATCTGAGCAGCAGTCCCCTAGTCGCTAGTACCTCTAGCAACTGCCTCCTTTATATTGTCACTTTCAGTCTCCCTGAGTAATGTAACTCGGTGCTCTCTCTCGACTGGCTAGATGATCTCAATCAACCAACTGCGATACCTCTTAGTAGTGCCAAAATTGACCTTTAGTCTCACTACATGAAAGCTTCTCATCCATCCTCCTCTGATGGCTCTAGCGTTGGGAGTTATAATTCGTGTAGATAGTAAAAAAGGCATAACTGGGGGCATGTCTTGAGTCTAACCCATCTGTCTCAAGACTCTCATACCCTAGTATAATGATATCCATGCCAGACTGGGCAGATAGACCACTTGGTACCCATGGCTCATCATCATGATGGACCTAATCCAGTACTGCCATAGTATGTCGTTTGGGGCAAGCTCTAGAAGCCATCCAATCCATTTCCAGACTAATCCTTGCCTCACTAGGATAGGCCGTATCTAATACTAAATGGCTGTATATAGACTTTTGGCTGGAGTAGCAACCACCCTTAAGTGGTCCATCAACCATACCTGCAAAATAAACTAAAAATAAAATTCAGACATGCATAAAATATACATCCTAAAAACGATAAAAACCAATAAATTTCTTTCTCTCACCTGAAGGACTACTAGGGATATAGTCCATCTCTCTAAGCCTTGAACAAAGTAGTCGAGACTCAACAGTATCTTTGCCAACACGGCCCTAATAATGGAGCGACCCTGCTCGATCTGTAGTACTAAACCCATCGCTCTGGCATCTCCCCAACTGACGGACCTTGGAAATAGATATCTGGTTGTTAGGCAAAAAACCAAGGCTCGCATCCTAAGCCTTTGTATCCTCGCATCACCCTAGTCACTGGGATCATGAAACTCTTCAATAATGGCAGTCAGATTCACTCGCCCTTCTATCACCATTCGACTAGCTGTGTCTTTCGGCAGAGCTAAAAATTCTTGAAAAGCTCTATAGTGCCCAACTTTGGACTCAGGCACTATTAGGATCACCTTCAGATCATTGCCAAGCATGGTATAGAACTCCTCAAATGTGGGGCACAGCTCCTCCATATCCATACCAAACTAAAAAACTCAGGCCACTAGATCCCAAAACCGAAAAGACGCTTGCAAGAAATCCCAATCTACTTGAACCCCTCTTAAGGTACCATCGTCGCAATCCCGTACCTATCTAAATTTATTTTGTCTACTTTGTGGAGTTTTCTTATCCATATGTGCATGTAGTAACTGAAATATGGCTCTATATGAAAAAGAAGTGAAAGAGAATAAGAAAGAGTGAAAAACCAAGTGAAAGAAGATAAAGTAAACAAACAGGTAAAGTTTCAGCTCTCAAATGAAGAATGGATAGATTTGCTACAAAGGTTATGCCTTTATATAGGCCTCAAGATGTCACATAAAGCTTAAAAATCAAAAGGCTACTCAACCAATGGCTCTGCCACAAGGCAGACCTGCAATGCCACTACTCCTTCAGGTGGTAACCACCTATATATTGAGCGACGCTGCCCATATTTGAAGTGGCACTACTAGCCATTTTGGTGGCGCATCCCTATTTTAGAGTGATCTATTATGCCAAATCCATCGTGGTTTGGTTCTTTGATCTATGCGAAGCAAAATTGGATCATTTTCTTCCCTCATTGGGATAGAAAATTTAGAGTAAAGTTTTTTGGAACATCTCTCGACTAGATATCATTAGGAACAATAAGGAAAATGGCGCCATAAATTAGCAAAAACAAGTCATAAGACATACATTTAAGTGTAAACTTGCATCCATGGCATACATTCACCATTGTCAGTTGAAAACATACATTCATAAAATAGGCATATAAGATGAAATAAGGTCATTAAAAGAGTCAAATCATGCACACACAACATAAGCACAACATGAAATTACATACATCAGGTGTGTAGTTATAAACAAACACTGCACAGTCATCCGAGAAGAAAAAGCGAAATGAAGGTTAGCATGAGTCTTCATATCAGTAGCCTCATCACTGGTGTCGGTCCTCTCTCCTCTGCCTTCGATGGGTATCCTCCTCACCCTACTCCTTGGACTCTGATAAATTAAGACTAGTAAGTATGCCGCCCATGGCTAACTCCATCCGTCGAGACATCCGATAAGTGTTCTAAGCAAACTCCTAAAGGATATGCATAAAAGAGTGTCAAATATTTTGAATCTTTTTTAAAAGGCACAAATGCAACATAAACCTCACCCACGGATCCTTTTTGAATGTAGGGAAATCAAAAGAACAGAGATGTACCTTAACACTAGTGGGAACATCTCACACTCCAGCAAACAATATCAGGTACTGTCCATATCTTCATAGTACTGTCTGACTTATAATAGGGAATCTGATTAGAGATGTGGTACTCTGTATCTCAGGTCACCGAGCCTGAACTCTAGTTAGGGCCTGCATCATGACCTGCTCCTTGAGTATGGCCTTAAGAAATATTAGCACTAGGAGCCTCAGAAATAGTCGGGGGGGTTGCTCCCTCCTAATGTCGGGAGTAATGGAAGAGCACCCATGTGGTGTGATCTTACACATCAGAAACTGCTGGCAAAAGTCCTTATAGAAAGAGTCGGGGAACTTAAAGTGGTATGCCTCCCTACTAATAAAAAGATCTAGGGTAGCTCGAATGTCTAAATTGAATCACATATCCACTGGTAGAGAGTTGGGCATGTGCCATAACCCCAGTATCTAAAAGTTCACCCTCTCACCTAGATAGTATAGGTGAAAATAGGGGGATCGCAACAATGTCCTTTTATAGGAAAGGCCCTCTATAAAAGTTGCGAAAAGGGCATGCAACATGCTCTCTCTGAAAGGTCTTATAATCTACCACAAGCAACCAATAAGCATACCATAGAAAGTAACAGCAAAAGAATGAAAAGACAAGAGGGAATACCTGTTTGTCAATCAACTGGTCAAAGAAGGCTCTATATGTCAAGACACCATGCGAACGAGGGAAATCTTGGTTTAACTCCTCCCATCTTTTCCCTGCTGGAAAGTCTTGTGCTTGCTACTCAATTAATCAAGGGGAGGTGAATAGGAAGTACTCATAGGCCCACATCTATAACACAAAGGCATCAAAAACAAAAAGGAAAAATGCTATCGTGTGACAAAAAATATAGTATGATGGGCATGACATATACCTCCCGAATTGGTGTTGTCCCACCAATGGATAGTACACACCCATGAGATAGGTCTATCATGTCGCAGTACATGGCACTCAAAACTGCACCTCCCTTGTCATACTCCGCCCTCCTGTCTATTTGGACTAACCTCTTTAGGATATTTAGATCCACCATATCCTTCATATTATGGGTAAAAATGCAGCCTCTAATGACTAGAAGACATAAGTGAGCGAGAGTCTCTTTGGAAACATGATCTCCTGACGGTGGTGCCCTCCATGGGAGAGGCAAAACCAATCAAATCAGTGGCTTCTCTTTTGATGTACTCCTCTCTCCAATTGTTGCACATATCAAGAGGCCGAGACTCGAATCGAATCCCTATCATCATGTAAAGATCAAATGGGGTGTAGGTCATCTCCTCGTAGAACAAGTGAAAAGTATTGGTGGTATCCCACCACCTCTCAGTTAGAGCCTTTATCAGATTCATGTTGACATAATCAAGCATCCTCAACTCCAAAAAGTTGATGAAGCCTGTCGGTTCCAGAAGATTCCTGACAGCACTCCCTGTAGCAAGATATTTTATCACCATATCCAAATTGCGTCATCCCCCCTGATTTCAGATAGTTTTTGTTTGTAATGGATCAATAGACACAAATATGTATAATGTTAGACTGAAAAACAAAAAATAAAAAAACAAAATAAAAAATAAAAAACAAAAAAAAAGAAAAAAAATAATTTTTTTAGAGGGAGCAAGTGAAACACTGACCGCAATGCTCCTGTCATATGTGACATGGTCTTGAGGGTCTTGGAGCAGGATGGAGGGATCAAAATTCTCCTTTGGTGCCTCATAAAGTTGATCTCGAAGTCCACTAGTGGAGGGCATAGTAGTGCATTCGAACGAAGAAACCATCGCTGCGAAATGCTGAGCCTGAAAAACAAGAGAAGACAAGTGAAGAAAATAAATTAAAAAAAAAAGAGAAAAAAAAGAAAAAGAAAAAAGAAAAAGAAAATAAAAAAAGAAAAAAGAAGAAAAAAAGAAAGAAGAAGAAAAAGTAAAATTTTGTTATTATTACTATTATTATTATTACCATTATGTAAAAAAAAAAAAAGGAAATTATTATTATTATTCTTACTATTATTATTATGTAAAAAAAAGACAGAGAAAAAAAATAAAAAAAAATAAAAAAAGGAAGAAAAAGAAGAAAAGATTATTGCTTTTTTTTTTTTTTTTAAAAAAAGAGGAGGCTCACGTTTTTGTGAGCAAAGAAAGGAATGAAGAATTGTGAATGGTTTGTGCTATGAAGTTTAGCTATTTATAAGATTTTATGGCATATAAAGATGAAATAGTACATAGTAAAAAGTGCTATATAATTATTTAGTTGTATAAAAATGAATGTTTAGCCAGTTTCAATTTAGAATCAAGATATAAAAGTTCCTATGTGTTAATGAGATTTTTATCTACCCATAAACACCTCATTCTCCTATTTTCAACCGAAAATATAGCTTTTGCATCAGAAGAATCAGAAAATTATGAACCTGAAAATTCACTAGTCTTTCAAAAATAGCCAAATCCAGTTTCAAAATTCATGAAAATTATCTCATTACAACTGGAATCATTTTCCAAATTCAAAACTACTGAAGTTTCGGGTTCACTTCATCAAAACTGCCTAACTGATAGATAGTCTTAATGAAAGGGTAGCTTGAACTCTCATTTTAGCACTTTTAAAATTAATTCTGAACTCACTAGTATTGACAGAGATATTTTTTGGCACAATCTGATGCCTTTCCTACTCTGATCGGACCTTCTATACTAGACAATATTTTTCTAAAATCGATCAAATTCTCCCTCAGACTGACTATTCAAATGTTTTAAAATTAATTTTGAACCTACCAACACTGACTGATTAATTTTCTGAGCTCTGTGACTTCCCAAAATTGATCTGAAATTTCCAAAACATGGCCAAACGGAAAAGAAAATTCGAGCTAGCATGCCTACCGAGGTTCTGGTTAGCACCGACGCCTCTCTAGCTTGCAGTTCCTAAAAGACCCCCCAACCTGATCTTTTAGCCATTTCTAGCCTACCTCTCATGGTCTTTTCACATTTTTACTACTTAACTATCCTCACCCCTTTTGCCTATAAATAGGATCTTCATCCTTCATTTCAAGATACCCCAAAGTTGATATTAATTGCTATCTATCAACTTTTCTTCTTTTTCTTCCTCCATCTACTCTCTAATTAATTAATTAATCATTTTAGTTAATTAATTTTCTCACCCAAACTAAGTTAATTAATCATTTTAATTAACTAAAAAATATTTTCTTAATCACCTGCAAGTTAATTAATTAATTAATTAGCTTTTTTTTGAAAAATTAAATCAAAAATCCTTTTTTTGAAAAACTAAATCAAAAATCCTTTTTACTCATATGCTATTTTAATTAATTAATTAATCATTTTAATTAATTAATGCACTCACCAGTCATTTTCTTTAATCACTAATCAATCCAATTGCCCGGCTTGATAAAACAGAATTTCAGCCCGGCAAAACACTTTTTCCATCTCATCCATCAAAATGCAAGGTAATTTTCATAAATTCTATCCCTAAACTAAAAATCATTTTAATCAATCTATAAACTCCCCACTTAATCGTTTAATGAACTACGTGGGTTTTGATTCTCATTCAATGAGGTACGTAGGCACATTTGGAATTTAAATCCAAACTTCAAATCCAATTTTTTGAATTAAAATTATTTTCCATTTTCTTAAATGTAATTAATTATCCTCTTTATGATATTTGTAAGGGAATATGTGGCTTTTCTAGAATCCCATAAGGGCTAGAGAAGGCATCCCATTTTTTGTCAATGTAATTATCTTAATTAGAATTAAGGAATGATAATGTGATTTCCCTAAATCTTTAAGGATTAGAGGGAATACTCTCATTGATTTGCGGATGTTTATTGTTTCATCAATTTTCATGCATTCATATTATGCCATATTCATGCATTTTATCTATAATTATCATCTTATAAATGTCATTCATGAATCAAATTTTCAAGTCAAATTAAACTTAAGAGCCAAATTTAGATTATTTAAAACTAAAAATCTAGTCCCCGAACTTAACTTGATTTGAAGACTAGAGATTTTATCATTGGGCAAACTAATTAAAAATTAATGAATTGGAGTCAATTTGGATTTCTTTCCTTAATATTTTCCCAACTCAATAAAATTAAGGTGGCGACTCCTAAAATCATTTTCAAAATCAACCAATCTGAACCTGAGGGTTTCATCATGAGTCTAAATCCAAATGAGCATCCCAGTTCCCTCTAGCAGACTGGGCTGGTGCTCGGGCGAGGCCTCACAACTACCAACTTAATCATTCAAGCATCAGAGAAGGATAGTCGATGAACTAGCTTGTCCATCTCATCCAAGAATTCATGAGGGTCATCACCCTGCTCACCACAGAAGGTAGTGGTTATAGCTTTTTGAAATTCGAGAAGGTCATTCCCTCGTCGGGTAGCCGCTTCCTTTCCCTCCATGAATGTGCCACTACCATAGGAGGTGGAACTCCATTCTCCTATTGTGTTGGTGTCACATCCCAACTTTTGAGATATAACGATCCTAGAACGCGGGGAGATATAAGGTCACCCATGCTTGTAAAACCCATTGGCACATATACAAATCGTGCCTAGGATCGTACCAAACCTTATACAATAACTCATTTAAAACATTATATGAAAACCTTTAGTTGTAGAAGACAATAATTAGACACTTCACATATAATCCATAAAGAAATAATATTCATAGTCCACTCATAAGCTTAATAAATAATAACATCTCAAAATAAACACCAAAAGTAAATATTCCCAGAGCATCTAATGACAATACTTTATAACATGGTATTATTAATGACTTTGACAAGGAATCCCCAAGCGAAGTAGAATGCTTGAGCCATCACCTTGCCTCCTCACATTTGCTCATTTGGAACCATACAAGGAAAAATGGGTGAGATAGATGATCTCAATGAGTAAACGATAAAACACTTACATTAACATATATTCCATTGAAAAGGAAACTCATAGCTTATACACATAGTTTATCATTTATAATTCATGAATCTGGTTGCAATTTATCAAGGGTTTAATTTAGCAAGTTTGTAGAAATCATACTTATAACACATAGAGAGTGAAGGCTATTGCTCTATCACTCAAACACATAGAGGAGAGGTGCCCTTATACCAAATTCCAAGTCCTATCATATAGAAGGCATGAAGCTGATCAAGCTCCACGTCTAGAACTGCCCCTTCTAGCTAAGGTGGATATACAACCCCTATCCATTGGGTTAAGACCGTGTGCACAGGTTCTGATTATTACCTGCATTAGCACGAGGACTTTTGCATAAAGGGTTAAAGGTACCATAGCTAGAGCTAATGGTAATCACATATAACAATAACATTTAAAGCAGCAATAACATGCATCATAATAACAATGGCAATTTAACTTTGAGTAAAAGATACAAAAATAGTGTAGTTCCACAAAGAATGTAAGTTAGGGCAATAATCATAAAGGTATTATCATTGGATAATCAAAAAATGGTTTTGGACCAATTGTCCTTTTGCAACCCAAGTTTAACAAAGAAATCTATAACAACCCACACCCACCCTAGGAATTTCGTGATAAATTGCTTGATTTAGAACTATTAAGGTTAAGTGTGTGCTTTTGTGAAAATTAGTGATCTAAGTGATTGATGAGTATGTGGCATATTAAATTAATTTTAATATGCATAATATGAGTTGCTATTGTGAAATAAATGATTTACATGATGTGCAATTGCATAAAAGAATTTATTTTAAATAATATAGATTTTCATGCATAAGACAAATTTTAAGCATAAAATAATTTTGAGTATTTTTAAAATATTTTAAAATAAATATTTTTGGGGGAAATATTACAGAAATAATAATAAAAATATTTTCTTTATTTTTAATTTTACTCAGCCCGAAATTTAAATAAAAAGCCTAAATACCCAAAAGCCCATTACACTAAAATCCTTCTAACCTAGTTCATTAAGGGTATTAGTGGAAATTTCACCCAAACCCTAATATATATTCTAAAATTCAGCCAGACCAAAGTTCCAGCAGCCATCACTTTATTCTTTCTATATCTTGGTAGAAAAATCCTCTCAAAATATTTCTCTTTACCGAAATTAAGAAAACACCTTTCCGTTTCGCGATTTCTTGACTTTTAATTTCTTCTCTTTCCGTAATAGTAAGTTTTTCTTCTCTTTCAATTTCTAAACTGATTTTTATAAAATAAATTATGGGAAAATTATTTTGAACTGGTTGACTATTGATTTTATAGATTTAATTCTATTTGGGTGAGTTTTTGGGAGAGAAAATCTATTTTCTATCGAAAACACAATTCTTTCCGCGAGATTTCCTCAAAAGTGAATTGTATAACTTAAAATCACAATTTTTATGCATAAACATCACCAGGGGGGGGGGGGCGATTTGTGTATTATTGTTTTCTAAACTGATTTTTGATTTTTTTTGATGGAAAATATTGGATTAAATAATATTTTTGCATATTTCTGTGATGACCAGAAAGTTTCAAAAAACAAAGGAGTTTAAGGTTTTTATGTTAGAACTTGAAAGTTTGAAAATTCTATTATTGAACTGATATATGGCTGCTGATTTGTGTGAGAAAATACTCTAATATGATATTTGTTTTGTTTAGATGAAAAATAATGATTTGAATCATGTGTCTGTTTATTGCTGTAATGAACGAAAAGCGCGGAAAGCGCGAAAACACACGATTTTTCACCTAAGCCTTTAAACTTAGAATTTTTTTATATAAATCCTATCTATGACTGCCAAATCATGTATGGATGTGTTCTAAACTAATATTTGCTATGATTGAATGAAAAATAATAGTTTAAACAACCTGTTTATATATTTCTGAAATGACCGGAAAATACCAAAAACAAGAAAACTCATAGTTTGGTGCTCTATAATTCAAAAGTTGAATTTTTATGTATAAACAACACAAAGTGTGGCTGATTCATATGGATTAAAATTCTAAAATGATTTTTGTTGTATTAGTATGAAAAATCTTGGTTCAAACTATGTTTTTACATATTTCTGAAATAGACGGAAAGTGCGAAAAGAAGAAAAATTTAGTTTTTACTCTGGTGATGCATTCGGCCTATATAAATGTTTTTGTCCTAATATTTATAATTTTTATGTGATATGTTTTGATGATTATTGACATGCATGTACGAATAATAAATGATAAAATTACATGTTAGTTGAAGGTATGATCTTAGATAAGCTTAGATGCATTTTGGTATACTTAAGGTATCTTAACCTTACATTGTGTTCAGAATGCAAACATGGTTGAGAAATATGGAACTAGATGTTATGATGACTTGATAATAAATACATGGTTTTGAGTTGATGAAGTGACAATTGAATAAAAAGGATCATAAGAGTTAAGCATGACACTTGAAAGGTTAATGGTTAAGTTGACATGTATGGAAGTGTAAAGTGTATTAAGATGATTGTTAAAGTGAAATGATATTGAGGTAATAATATTGTGATGACCTTAAAAAGGTATTGATGTGATTGTAATGTGTAGTCATGAGAGCCTATAAGGTCTAAGTATGCAAAACTTTTAAAATCAACGTGTTATATGCAAGTGATGAGTACACCTATATGTGAACTCTAAGTGTATGTGTATGCTATATATGCATAGGTAGTTATGGGATAGGAGCATCATGAGTAAATAAATACTAAGTGGTAAATGAAATATTATGTTAGAGTTTGAAGAGCTTTAGAAGGGCAAAGGGACTACGTTGCTAGAAGCAAATGAACCCCAAGGTGAGTAAACATCGTATTCATTCTACAAGTGTAAGTAGCATTTTGTTATATTAAAAATATGTGATACCATGTTATGTGAGCCTTTGTGATCTTTGAAACCCAAGTTCTTTCTATTCTAAATATTATTATATGATTTCTTTGACAAGCTTGGGTTGCCAAAGGACATTTGGTCTAAATCTAGTTTGTTTATCCAATGAGAACTTCTTGTGATTAACACCCCAACTTATATTCCTTCTGGAATTACACTATCATTGTATCTTTTGTTCGAAAGCTAAACCACTATTGTTATTAGAAGACATGTTATTATTGCCTTATATGATATTGTTAATTGTGATTACCATTAGCTCTAGTTATGATACCTTTTATCCTTTATGCAGAATCCTCGTGACGATGCAGATAATCATCGGAACCTGTGCACATGGTCTTAACCCAATGGATAGGGGTTGTGTATCCACCTCAGCTATAAGGGGCAGTTCTAACCATGGAGCCTGATCAGCTTCATGCTTTTATAAGTGATAGGAGTTGGAATTTGGTATAAGGCCACCTCTCCTTTATAAGTTCGAGTGATAGAGTAATAGCCTTCACTCTTTATAAGTTATAAGTGTGATTTCTACAAACTTGCCAATTTGAACCCTTGCTAAATTACAACCTAATTCATGAATTATAAATCATGAACTATGTGTATAAGTTATGTGTTTCCTTTTCAAAGGAATATGTGATATGTGTGTGCCTTATCATTTACTCATTGAGATCATCTATCTCACCCCCTTTTTCCTTGTGTGGTTCTAGGTGAGGAAGTGTGAGGAGGTAAGGTGATGGCTCAAGCATTCTACTTCGCTTAGGGAATTCCTTGTCCAAGTTATCAATAATACTATTTTATGAAGTCTTGTCATTAGATGCACTGGGAATGTTGATTGATACTTATTGATATATATTATTTCCCTCATGGATTTTATATCTAATGATTTATTTTAGACTTCCACAATTTAAGGTATTCATCTAAATGTTTTAAACGAGTTATTGTAATAGGTTTAGTAAGATCCTAGGCATGATTTTTTTATATGTAAGTGGGTTCTACGGGCGTGGGTGACCTTATGTCTCCCCATGTTCTAGGACTGTCATATCTCTAGGGTTGGGATGTGACAAAATCATAGAATTTCATTTCAGAATAGAAAGAACTGGGGTTTCAAGAATGTCAAAGGCACACATATCATGACAGCTTGCACCTGTAATTTGAAATATAATATTTACTCACCTTGTGGTTCCTTCGCTTCTAATACTTATAGCCCTTGACTTCTAATAGTCCTCAAGCTCTAACATAATATTTAATTCAATACTTAGTATTTATTTATTCATGATGCTACCCTATTCCATAATTATCCCATGCATATATAACATTCACATACACTTAGAATTGCACATAGAAGTGCACCCGTCACTTGTACATCACATGTTGACTTTAAAAGTCTTGCATGCTTAGCCCTTATAGGCCCAAATGAAAACACATTACAATCATGTCAATACCTTTCTAAGGTCATCATAATATCATTGTCTTAATGTCAATTCTCTTTAACAATCATTTTAGTATACTTAACACATCCATACATGTCAACTTATTGATAGCCTTTCAAATGTCATACTTAACTCTTATGATCCTTTCATTCAATCAATCTCTTCATCAATTCAAGACCATTAATTCATTATCAAATCATCATAACATCTATTTTCATATTTTCCAATCACATTCACATTCTAACCACAATATAAAATTAAGATACCTTAAGTATACCAAAGTGCATTTAAGCTTGTCTAGAGTCATACCTTCAACTAATATGCAATTTTATCATTTATCATACATACATACATGTCAATAATTATCAAAATATATCACATAAAAATTATAGACATTGTGATAAAAATCCCATAGTAGGTCGAATGCATCATCAAAGGGAAAACTGAATTTTTCTTATTTTTCGCACTTTCTGTCTATTATAGTAATATGTAAAAACAAAGTTTGAACTAAGATTTTTCATATAAACACAACAAAAATCATTTTGAAATATTAATTCACATGAATCGGTAGCATATGGTATTTCTTATACATGAAAATTCAATTTTTGGGTTTTAGGGTATAAAACCATGAGTTTTCTTGTTTTTGGTACAAAACCATGAGTTTTCTTATTTTCAGTATTTTCCAGTCATTACAGTAATATGTAAATAGGTGATTTAAATCATTATTTTTCATTCAATCATAGCAAATATCAATTTAGAATATCTTTCTATATGATTGACAACCATAGATAAGATTTATACAAAAAAAATCCAAGTTTTAAGGCTTAGGTGAAAATCATGAGTTTTCGCACTTTTCACGCTTTCCGTTCATTAATGCAAACACATGATTTAAATTGTTATTTCTCATCCAAACAAAACAAATATCATATTAGAATCCATTCATATATAAATCGGCAACCACATGTATAAATAATCATAGAATTTTCCAACTTCTAAGTTCTAGCACAAAAACCTTGAATTCCTTTATTTTCTGAAACTTTTCAGTCATTCCAGTAATATGCAAAAATATGATTTAATCCAATATTTTTCATCAAAAATCATTTTAGAAATCATGATGCAGAAATCGCCCCCTAGTGATGTTTATGCATAAAAATTTCAATTTTAAGTTATAGGATTCACCTTTGGAGAAATCGCGCAGAAAGATTTGTGTTTTCAGTTTAAATTTCTCTCTCAAAAACTCACCCAAATAGAATTAAATCTATAAAGATCAATCAATAACCAGTTTAAAATAATTATCTCATAATTTATTTCATAGAAATCAGTTAATGAATTGAAAGAGAAGAAAAACTTACGATTACGGTCAAGAAATCGCAAAATTGAAAGATGTTTTCTTTATTTCGGTAGAGAGAAATATTTTGGGAGAATTTTTATGTCAAGATACAAAAAAATGGAGTGATGGCTGCTGGAATGAGAGTCTGGCTGAAATTTTCATTATTTATTAGGGTTTGGGGTGAAATTTCCAAGTTTACCCTTAATGAGCTAGGTTAGGAGTGTTTTGGTGTAGTGGGCTTTTGGGTATTTGAGCTTTTTATTTAATTTGGGGCTGATTATGGGTAATTAAAAATAAAATATTTTTCTTATTATTTCCATTAAAATTTCCCCTAAAACATTTATTTAAAAATATTTTAAAAATACTCATAAAATTATTTTATGCTTAAAAATCACCTTTTTATATAAAAATTCATTTTACGAAAAATAAATTATTTCATGTTAATGCATTTTATTTAAACTATTTATTTCATAATAATAATTTATATTAGGCATATTAAAATTAATTTAAAATGCCCCAAACCCATAAATTACGTCACACACAAATTTTCACATAGTCACATAATTTGTCACAATAACCCTAAATTCAAATAATTTGTCACTAAAATTTATAGGATAGATGTGGGTTGTTACAGTTGGCGGCACTTCCCACTTTTAAGCTCATAGCTCATCCAATTCTTTGTGCAAGTCCTTCATCTCTTCACGTATAGCTTGAGCCTATTGGGAAGAGGCTTGCTCACTATAGCCTATGGTCGGTACTCTCGAGTTAGACCTTTCTCTTGATCTCATTGGTGCAAAGGTAGCATCCAAAGCGGTGTCCAATATGGCATTCTCACTAGCCCTAATGGTTTGAGCAACTGTGTTGACCTTTTTCTTAGGAGGCATTCTGCTATAACGAGTAAGGGTATTCAGTGGTAACTCCCTTCTAACCGACTTAACCCCATTATCATATCATACTTACCATACATTTAAAATGAGTACACATTATATCATATCACATCATAGGGCACATATCACATAGTGTATATCACATATCATGTCATATATTATGTATCATTATCATGCAACACATAATCTTATAGCATAATGAACTTTCCTATCATATAAAAGTCAATCACTTCTTAGGTAATAAGAAACCAATCTGAAACTAAGTAGCTAAGTAGACATATAATGTCATTCATATCATATAGGTCCTATACCACTAGGCTATTAGTTACCAACTACTAACTCAAGTCTCAGTTATGTCCCTCATCAGGGTGAACATCTAGTGCATAGTTGATAAGTGTTTAATTAACTACATTTTACCCCTTGTTCTTAATGTATTTTATCCTTAAATTGAGTTTGATTTGTTTGTTTAGTACCTTTCTAGAGTTCTTTTATGTTTTTAGGGGCCACGGATAAATTTATGAAGAAGCTACAAAGCCAATGAGCGAAAACGGAAGAAAACGGGCAAAGGATTAAAGCTCATCTTTGTGACACGGCTAGAGACTTAATCTATTCCACATCCTCTCTCAAAGTATGTACTAAGGACTTAAGATGTCAATTTTTATTCATCAGGTCCAAGTAGTCTCTTTGAAACCTTTGCATCTTACTATAAATCTAGTTATAACCTAGAATCTCCACAGGGTCCTCTTCATTAGGAGTCTTCTCTCTATTGAGGTGGATCATAGGCATGACCTTCTCAAATATCTCTAGCCAGGTCCTCTTGTACGTTAAGCGAGGTGCTCTAGGTCAAGGTCCTTTAGCAGGGGTACTCTTTTTGGTCATTTGATAAAAGAATCATAAGGCACATAACCAATAACAATGAGTACTATAGCTTATTAGGATTTTGCAGAACTGTACTAGTGATAGACTGCAATTGACATGAAAGGAAAAATTTTTATACTCCAGGATTATACTTAATCAACCCAATAAACAGATAAGTCTAAACTAGACTTAAAACTATGGCTCTGATACTAACTTTGTCACATCTCAATTTTAGAAATATGATGGTCCTAGAATATGGAGAGACATAAAGTCACCCATGCTTATAGAACCCACTCATGCATATAGAAACACTACCTAGGATTGTACCAAAATCTCCTATGTTAACTTAATTTGACCATTAATTAAAAAGTAACCTTAATTTATGGAAGAATAGTTTAAAAATACTTTAAATACAATACATAAGAAAAGAACATTTTAAGAATCTAAACAAATCATCAAAACATAATGTTCCAAAAATAAAACTCCCCAAACAAGAACTCTCATAGCAACTAAAAGAGACTCTTTATATCACAGTAAGATAATAAACTTGGACAAGGAAATTCCCCAAATAGAGTAGATTGCTTGAGCTATCACCTTGCCTCCTCATAATGCTCACTTAAAAACCACACAAGGAAAAGGGGTGAGATAGATGATCTCAATGAGTAAACCATATGGCCTATACAATAATACATATCCCTTAAAAAGGGGCTCACAGCTCATAGCTCATAACTCATAGTTCATGATTCGTAATTCATGATTCATAGTTCATGGTTCATAATTCATAATTCATAGTTCATGATTCATAGTTTGCAATTTAGCAAGGTTCGTAGAAATCACACTTATCACTTATCACATAGAGAGAAAGCTATTGCCATATTTACTCAAACACTTAAAGAAGATGTGGCATCAAACCAAATTCCAAGTCCTATCACTTAATAAGTATGAAGTTGATCAGGCCACATGGTTAGAACTGCCCCTTCTAGCTGAGGTGGATACACTACTCCTATCCATCAGGTTATGACCATGTGTATAAGTTCTGATGATTTTCCACATTGGCACAAGGATTTCTAGATAAAAGGGTTCATAGGTACTATAGCTAGAGCTAATGGAAATCACTTATTATAATAGCATTGAAAAGAATAATCATATGTAAAATAGTAACAATAGAAGTTTAGCTTATTGAACAAAAGATAAACAATAGTGTGGTTCCAAAAAGAATGTAAGGTAAGGCAATAATCACAAAGGTTCTTTCTTATTATTGAATAAACAATAATAGTTTCGAACCACTTGTCCTTTGGCAACCCGAGCTTAACAAAGAAATCAAATAATTAGAATTGATAATATAAAGGAACTTGGGTTTCAAGAATTTCAAAAATTCACATATCATGATAACTTGTGCTTGTAATATGAACATAATGTTTACTCACTTTGTGTTTCCTTAACTCCTAATGCCTATAGCCATTACACCTTTAATAGCCCTTAAGCTCTAACATAACATTATAATTCAATACTTAGCATTTACTTAACATCATGCTATCTTATCCCATAACTATCCCATGCATATATATCATTCACATATACTTGGAGTTGTACTTAGAGGTGCACTCATCACTTGCATATAACATGTTGACTTTTAAGTCTTGCATACTTTGCTTTCTTAGGCTCACATGAAAACATATAATAACTCATACCAAGCCTTTTCTAAAGCCAAACACAATAAATCATAATTTTAATATCAACTCAATTTAACTTCCAACTTGGCATACTTAATACTTTCCATATACATTAACTTAACAAGTAAGCCTTGAAAGAATCAAACTTATCTCCTTTGAATGATTCATGCAATTATTCTCATAGTTAATTTAAGATCATTAATTCACCATTAACTCATCATGAAACCTAATTCACATGTCACTTAATCAAGTACACATATTAATCAATCATAACAATTAGGGTTTTGGAAACCCTAGGTAGGCCAAAACACTCTAGGTGTTTTCTTGAGCTACTCTTTCAACCAACAGGCAATTAAATCATGTATCATTCATATACACATGCCAACAATCATTATAATGTGTTGTACATAAATTATAGGCCTTATGATCAAAATCCCAAGGTAGGCCGAAACCACATAACAATGGAAACCATGAATTTTCTTGCTTTTCATACTTTTCAATCATTATAATAATATACAAATGCATGATTTAAAATAATATTTTTCATGTAAATATAAAAAAAATAATTTAGAACACAAAAAATTAGGAATCACACCAACCCCCACCACCCCCCACCCCCCCCCCCCCCCCAATCCCCATGATCATATTCATGAAAATTCCAACTTTTAGGTTTTAGAGTTCACCTTTAATGGATTTGTGAAGAAAGAGTTGTGTTTATGATTGGAAATCGGTTTCTCTTTCAAGAAAAAAAACCTAGGCTGAATTTAATAGGAATAAATATAGTAAACATACAGCCCCATATGAATTATGAATGATTAGTTTCATAAAAATGAAATAGTACCTTGAAAGAAGAGAAAAACTTACGAAGATGATCACAAAATTGCATGGTTTAGAGGCATCTTGTGAATTTCGGTTGAGAGAGAAACTTTGAGAGAAAATTCCATAAAAATTTGATGGGAAAGTAGGATGGTGGCTGCCACAACTCAAGGGGGCCGAATATTAGGTTATTTTTAGGGTTATGGTGCAAAATTACAAGTTTGCCATTAATGAGCTAGGTTATGAGTGTTTTGATGTGTTGGGCTTTTGGTGAGTTGGGCCTTTAATCTAATTTATGGGCTGTTTATAAATAACTAAAAATGAAATATTTTTCTTCTTATTATCAATAAAATTCCCCCAAAAATATTTAATTAAAATATTTTAAAAATGCTAAAAAAAATTATTTTATCCCTAAAAATCGCTTTGTGCATGAAACTCACTTTGTATGAAATAAATCATTTTATGCTTTTGCACTTTACATAAATCACCTATTTCATATCCAAAATTTGCATTATATATATTAAAACTAATCTTGCATGTCACTTACTCATCAATTACATAGCGTATGAATTTTCATGAAAGCACATACTTTGCCATAATAGTTCGTAATCAAGCAATTTTATCACAAAACTCCTCGGGTCAGTGTGAGTTATTGCAAAAGGATACTTGAATGATACCTCACCAAGTCTCTAGTCTTTTAAAAAACAATAATAACAACAATGTGAGTTATACTCAGTGAGTAAGTAATATTCTACCGTAATATGCAAAGTTAGGTTATCAATGGTTGTAAAGAAAAAGGAATTGATTATTCATAATGATACATATAATCAGGTAGCATAATAGTTACTTGTCTCAAGTTATTCATACCATATTTATAAGAAAGGATTGATTCAATATTTGAGTAGAAATTGACTAGTTAGAAGCGAAGTCCTTCCTTTATAAGATAATAAAGTAGCGACTAAGCATTGCATACTCTCTTGTAAAGAAATTTAGAGCATAAGTTATATTATGCATTACTCCCACATCACATATAAGTCATAAGATTGATAAAGTCTTATAGCTAGGACCATCTAACCTCTCCTAGTTAAGGTTTGGACATGTCCACCTTATTTGCTGGTTTTACTATATGCACAAGGTCTGATATATTATCCACATCAATGAGAGATTTTTACTTAAAGACTCAAAATCTCATAAATTAAATATATCAATTATCTCATTATATCACATTGAATATATAATTCCTTTATTAGGGATTCAAGATTAATGAATTTTTAATAACATATATTAAAATGAATCTCAATGCCACATTTTAGAGAATTATGGATTTATGAAAAAAGAAATTGCAATAACTTAACAAACGAATTGAAGAAGGCACATTAATGGCCATGTATGACTGAATAAATCACAAGGATAAATCTTGACCAAAGCTTATCAATAATTCAATCAAATAATAACCTTATCAAGTAACATGGATGACTTTGTAATGTAACAAAGATTCATCAATTAACAAATGAAGTAGACCTAGGGTTTTTAAAGGATTTTAGAGGTCTAATGGTACTTTGACAAGGTGAATTGATAATAAGCATTATTTAAGAATTAAAGTTGCATATATCACAGTAGAATACTATTCACTCGCCTTGACAAAATAGCTCATTTATGTTAACTTCCTTAGCATAAGCAAAAAGGGAGTTTCTCTTCCTCTTTGTTTTCGTCTTTTCCATGACTTTCTTTAGGTACCACAACTAATCATACATATAAATGAAATCAAGCTCTAATATAAAATAATAAATAAATCAAAGAATCAAAGTAACCTAAATACTCTAAGTACCATAATGGTCTCCCCTCCTATACCCTAGCTTACATACTTACTTTTCTATGTCTTCACACTTAATTAATCTTTTCCATTTAATTAGAACTAGAATAGTTTGAATGATTTATTCCCCATCTTTGCAAAATTGTGTCCTATTAGGGTTTAGGGGATTTCAAGTCCAAGTTCTTCAATTCAATACATTCTTGTCATTAACACATTTAGATTAACTCATTCACTAAATTAATTCAAATTAAAATCATAAACCCTAAGTTCTCAAAGGTGGCTGAATGGGTTAATGGTTAGGGGTTTAATGGTACAATTTATATATATTTTTATTTATTCTCATGCTTGAACATTGCATTCCCTTGCTATATTATTATGAGCTTAAAATACAAAATTCCTAGGGTGGCTGAATGGTCAAAAAGAAAGAAGAAGAATAATGTAATGGAATTCAAGAAAGTTTCCAAGCATTCAATATTATAACATCAAAACAAGAGGTTAGATTAGAAAGTTTACCTTGAAATCTTGAATCTCCTTCTTGAATACCTCTCAAGGAAAAAGAAAAATATTTTATGATAAGAAATTTTGAGGTTTAAATTGGATATTTCATAAGAGAAAATTTGAGGTTAGAAATGAATTACTTCCTTGAGAAGTTTTGCTAGTAGAATTTTAAATTGTGAAGTGTTCTTGAGAAGTTTTGCAGTGAAGGAGATTTTTTTTTATAGCAAAAATTAGTAGAAATAGATTTTAGAAGGAAATGATTGGGTATTACAAGTATAATGGTACATTTGGCACCTTACCTATTTTGGCCAATGGGTCCCAAAATTTTCATTATTTTTATTATCTATTTACTTACTTATATATTATAATTTGGCTTTATTTACAAGATTGCCACTTGGTAGCATTTTTACCTTTCTATTTTAAGTAATTTATGTTGACTAATTATGTTCTAATTCCTTATCCAATCAATTCCAATACACTCATATTCATCTAATCTCCTTGGACACATATATAAGAGTACATACAAAGTTGAGAAATCTATCCACTTAGGATAACATTTTTAACTCTCAAAGCAGGTGGCGGCAGTGGTGACGGAGGCATTTTTTGCCATCTTTTTAACTCTGCAAGTCCCCACCTAAATTCTTGATTCTCTTGCATTAATGCTTCTATATCCTTTGGCGTCCTTGTTCCCTACTACTTATAGTACACTACCTTGATCGAAATGATTCTCTATCCCGAATAGATGCAACATTAGATGCTGCATTTAGAGCAATGCTCTCCGCTTCCTGAGACTCTTGCCCCTTCGCTATACTATTCTATGAGGTGGCATCTATGCCAAAAGAAAAGTAAATAATGCAATTCATTTAGTTCATATAATATCATTTAGTGTTTATTTATTTGTTTCATTTCATATTCACACTCATCAATATTACTTATCTTAATTCATTAATCATATAGATTGTTTAGCATTTTCCTATAAATCATAAAACAAAATCA
>CANTUT010000310.1:75000-357500 GCA_947687605.1 Reutealis trisperma
TGAAATCCCTAATTAATAAAATCCCTAACCTCTTATTCTTCATCTCACCCTCTCAATATCTCTTGCGTTGTTACTCTTTTTCCTTCTCACTTTCAGTTTCTCTGTCAATCAAAGTTTTATTTCTTTCTCACATTCTCTTGTTTTTTTTTTTTTTAAGCATTTAGTTTTTGAGTTTAAAATTTCCGATATCAATATTTTGTCTTGATTTCTAAGACATGGAGCAATTTTGACTTGAATACTCCATACCTCTTTGTAATTGTGGTCGAGCGGCAGTGATAAAAGCTAATTAGATTGACACAAATCTAGGTAGATGATTCTTTAGTTTTGCTAGTTATCAGGTTAGTTAGTTTGTTTGAGTTTTGATTTGACAAAAATAGGTTAAGTTTATGTATATAAAAATGGGTTAAGTGCATATTTTTTTAAATTTGTGAAAAAGAAATGATTGTATTTGTTAGTGAAAAGTGGAACTTGGATCTGTGCATGTTTGCCAAAAATTGAAACTTTGGGTTATATGTTTAATGATTTTTGGGTGAGAGGATGTATGTGTTTGACAGAAAGGGTTATATAATTAGTGTTGGCACTGACATTAGAAGCATAACATTACTAAAAGTTTGTGTTAAATTTTTTTGTAGAATGCTAGATGCTGTAGATTCTTTACATGGCTTGGCCCTCCTATTCCTGAACACTGCATGTTATACTTGGCTTGCTCAAAAGAGTGAACGAATATGAAGAGGAAAAAAAAAAAAAAAAAAAGAACTACCAAACGGCTATTGAAGTGGATTGTTGTTATTATGTTGGTGAAATTGAATCATAAAATGTATGCTTAAGTTGAATGTATTGCAATAGTTATTTTAGTATTGTAGGCACCAAAATTTTAGAAATATAGTACAATATATTGGTGCAAATTTTTGGTAGTTATTAGGCACTAAAATATTATTATTGGCCAAAAAAATGTAATCATTATATATTATTGAAGTTCTATTATTGTGCATTTCAAATGTTCTTGCTTTCTATTTAATTTGATTTCAAATGAATCCTAATATATTGTCAAATGTAATGCTGATAATAGAAGTGAACTAAAAACTTCCATTCATAATTCAATCTCAAGTACATGACTAGCATTATAATGCTAATATCCCAGGTACATGACAAAAGCAGTGGTTATTGCATTAACCACTCAAAATTTCAGTTTGTTTATACCAAAACAAGCAATTTTCAATTTACAACTTGATTATAAACTAATCTAAAAGACTGAATTACAAAACAACCACTTCAACTTCATCTATTGCAGCTTTATTGTGTGCCTTCTTCCCTAATGAAGTTGCTGCCTTGTGATTGACTTCTAGATTGCTGTCTAGTCTGTATCTACTTGGCTTGAGCATGCTGTTGAAGTTGTGAGCTAGTAACAATCTTTCTTTTTTATCATTTAATAGACTTAGCTTTGAAACCAATATCTCTTGTAACTTCAGCTGAACTAGTAAATGTTGTAAGATTTCTGATAACTGTGACGCCTTGCCCAAGCACCGGTCTGATCTGCTAAAAGGGAATCAAAATGCTCATTGGGAGAAACATCATGATAGGAACTCGCTATGAGTTCAAAAAATTGTATTTTGTAAATTGTTATTTCCAAAAGGAGTCGTCACTTTAATTTTGTTTATTTTAGTTGGGAAAATTAAAGGAAAAATCCAATTTGATTAACTTCAAAATTATACCATTTATCCCAAAAAAAAGCACTAGTCCTCGAATGACCAAAGAGGGCTCGGGGACTAAGTTTTGGCTAAAACAATACAAAAAAATTAGTTTGGCTTAAATACAAAATAGCTTTTAAAAAGAAGTTATTATGTATGCATGAATAGATATAATATGATGCATGAAACAAATATTATTCGTGTAATGTATGGCAAAATATGAGATAATGACCATTATAAAATGCAAAAAATAAAGGACACTACTTAAAATTATTACAAGTTAAAATATCAAAATCAGGGGATCTTTCCTCTAGCCTTTACGGGTTCTAAGAAAAGCACACATTCTCCAAATATAATCTAAACAACTAAAATAAGAAAAAGTAATAAAACAATTATAAAAAGAATCAAAAGTTAGACTTTTATTAAAGAAAAACAATTTCGATCATAGACTATGTGAAGAAGCTGATAGAGAGAAGAAGTTGTTAATTTTAGTAAAGTTGAATACCTTAGATATGGCAAGCCTGCATATCCCTTTGAATGGGAATCAAACCCCACGCAGTTCTTCCTTCTTGTGAAGGAGGGGTTTTTAAGTCATCGCCTTTGTTATCATGTTTTGATTGATTTTAAGGGCTTAGGGATTTGTTAATTAGGTCATATCTTAATTAACAAAAATTAGGTTTTTTTCATATTCAAATCTTAAAATTGGAATTGAAAAAGGAAAAGGAAAGAACTTTTACCTTTGGCCTTCATCGACGAGGAATGTAGGGAGCGAGCTTGGCATCGGATGTAAGTTCCACCTTGGCCTGGGGATATCATGAGCACTCCTTTCGGAAGGACTCTTGAATAGCATGAACTCTTTTCTTGAAGGAAAGACTTTGGATCACCTTTACTTCAGTACCACGAATTCCTTTTGAAAAAATAACTTGAGTTACACTTTTTCTTGATTAAGAAGCTTAGAGATAAGGTTTGAGGTGATTAGGAGGCTTATGAATGTGGTTTTGAGATGATTTGGAAGCTTATGAATAAGGTTTTATGTGATGGAGAAGGTTTTGGAATGAGGTTTTAGAGATTTGGAGGATTAAAAAGAGGGTTTTGATGATTAGAAAGCTTATGAATAAGGTTTAGAAAGCTTTAGAGAGAGTATAGAAGCATATAATAATGTGTGGAAGTTATTAGGAGGTGCAAGGTATTTATAGGGTGAGTCTAAAGACTTAAAAGGGTGAATTTTAGGTGTGGGACAAGAAAAATGCGCTGCGGTAACTTGTTAGAGGTTGCGGTAATCGTAAAGTCTCTATAGTAACTGCAGAGCCTCTACGATGGCCAAATTAGTTGCCACAGAGACACCTATGGCAACTATAGAGAGGGCTGCGATTGCTGTAGCCAGCTATGAATTACCGCAGTTGGCCTGCGAGCTGCCGCACCCCCTTTTTTAGCCCGTTCTCATATGTGCTTGATCCGATTTGGGCCCTGCTTGATTTTATGGGTTCGTAATTAAGTGATGGTCATTTGAAAGTGCAATTTTGAGGTGTTAAGCTACGGCGGAATCCTGAGGATGCAATTTGAGCGTTCACAATAACCCTTAATAAACCACTTGGATACTGAAATTTTTAAAATAGCTTTTCAAACCCCATAATTCAAAAACTTGAACATAGTAAAGTATATATACATTTTATTAAGGCAAGTTACTTACATTAAATGTTATAGCTCCTTTATCATTGTATTGCACTCCAAATCCCTTACAAAGCTTCTGTTTTCTAAATTGGGCACTATTGCCAATTGATATCTTATTTCCGTTATTGGTACCCAAACCCATCTTGTAATATCTCAATATGATACATGTCGTATGTACAGAAGTACTTGTGAAGATATTTGATCAGAATCCTAATACGTGTCCAAGTTAACAATGAATATGTGAATTAAATCTAAATGTTTTGTGTTTTCAGTTGATTTTTTCATATTATTATAAGATAAATTATTAAGTAATTAATAAATAAAATTTGATTTATAAAGATCTTGACGATCGAGATGTAAGTATTACGAAAATTGAATTTATTTTAGAGGAGGATGACCTCGTATATAATTATATGAATATTTTCAAATATTCAAATAATTTGAATTTAAATGTTTTAAAATAATAATTTTATATGTAAGTATTTTATATTGACATTCAAAGTTATAAATATTTATGAATTTATATTTGAATATTGATATTAATATTGATATTGATAAACTTAATTTATATTGATATTTAATATTATATATATGATTTATTAATATTGTTAAATGAGTATTTGAAACAATAGAGAATTATTTCAAATTTAATATTGATATTTGGAATAATTTATTTTTTACATTTTATATTGATACTTGAAATGAAGTGAAATTTTTATATATTATTACATTAATATTTTTAAGAGAATAATTTACTAAATGAAGTATTGAATTTTAAATTTATTATTAATCTAAATGAGAAAGTTCAAATTAGAAAAATTAAAATTTTATTATGTAATATAGAAATTTATTTAATTATTATTTGAAATTATATATTATGATTTATATCATAATTATTGAATAATATTGGGAATTATGTGAAATTAATAGATTAGTTAAAAATTAATGTTTGAAAATTTTATGTAACTAAATATTATTATTATTATTATTATTATTATTATTATTATTATTATTATTAGTATAAAAAAAAAAAGGAAGGATTTTAAAACCTGATCAGCCTATGAACTTGAGCATAAGAAGAAAAGAAATAAATAGAAAGAGAAGTATGGTAGAGCACATAGAGAGAGAGAGAGAGAGAGAGAGAGAGAGCTGCATCTCCATTCCATCACTTTCCAGCCGTTGACCAACAACACACGCCCCACTAGGACACAACCTAGCTGTCACCCTTTCATCTAGCAGAAACCCATCGCCAACAACCATCAGATGACGGTGCACTCTCCATCTAAAGGCCCATTGGCAGAAATCTTCTGGGCCAATTTTCAACCATTTTTCGATCTCCTTTTCTGACGAAATTGGTATGATTGAGCTCCCCATGATTTCGGCTTTGATTTAGTATATCATTTGTTAATTTTAGATAACTTTTATTTTGACTGAAATTTGGCAATCCTAATGGCTACCGACGTCATTTCTGATTGTTAGTGAAGGATATATTTGAACTCCTCAAGTCTTAAACTAACAATTGGTACCTTTGGATCGTGATTTGGTCATCGTTGGAATTTTTTGGCGACCGAATTTAGGCAACATTTGAAATGGACTATTTCGGATAGTAGTTTCGACTCATTAAACTAAGTCATATGGAACAAATCTTGATTCCTAATTATATATAGATATTGAATTATGAATTTAGTTGTGAGAATTTAGGTAAATAGTTTATTGCAATTAATTAGTTAAATTAGATAATTAATTTGAGATAATTGTTATTCGTATGACTATAGAGTATTATTGGTTATTAATTGAAAGATTGAAGCAAAATATTGAGATTGGTATTGATTGAATTGAATTGGTTGAATATTAGCTTGATAATGAATGAAGAAATTGGTGAGTGAGATTAGTGCATTGAAGGTCCAGGTTGGACCATTTGATTGTGATATTATGGTTATTATAGATAAATTAAATTTATGATAATAGGGAGTTAATCTTAGTTTAGAGGAGATGCTACCAAACTTTCGATAGATAATGTAAAGTTTAAAGATAGATAACAAAGAAATGGTATAATAGTATTTAATCAATAATATTGTGTTCTTAGGAGAATTTCAAAGGGAAATTCAGAGGATAACAACGAGAAGTGGATATTTAGCTGGTTAGTGATCGACAATCCAGGTGAGTGAAGAGTACATAATGTTATGTTTAGGTTCAAAATATTCAAAGTTAATAAAATATAGTTATTGTAGAATTAAGAGGCATGTTTATGATCATAGCAAATTCCATTATTTATTGATAAGTAATAATTGATAAATGTTAATGCATATCATAATTGATTTTTAATGATTTCCAAAAATTATAAATTTAATTGATATTCCAATAAATATGATACCTAAGGTATTGTCATAAAATGTTAAGAAAATGTATATATATTCCCAAAGAATTAATTAAGGAAAATTCCAAATGCTTCATGAGAATAATGGGAAAAGCTATCGAAAATGATTAATGTTATATATAAGCATCCTACTTATGTATATGTATTTATATCTAAATTGTAACTATATAAAAATTCTCATGGTTAAAAGAGTGACTTAAAAATATGGGAGGTTGCATGTAAAATTAAATTAATAGTTAATATCCTTCCTAAAGAAGAATTACTTGCATAATTATTAGTAATATCATTATTGTTAAACTGTTGAGCCTCAAATACTGAAAGGACCTTATATATGTTTTAAGTGTTACCTAAAGTAACTCTTTTTGCTAGCATTCGTTAAATCTTTCAGAAATCATATATGAACCCTGAACTCAACTGAGCCATTTGGACCTTGGAAATTATTGAAATTTGAATTCCTTTTTATCAAGGATTAACCTTAACATAGAGATCCCCATCTGATGTGGGTAAGATATTAGACTGTGTGCAAATAGGAATCAGATTGTATACAGTGACATGGGGGTATGTTCTATAAAGAACCACTGCCTCGGGTATGCCAAAGTGCCTCTACCTTAAATTTAAGGGAGCTTTATGCTTCGGCTATGCTACAAATAGCCTCTACCCTAACTATATGGGAGCATGCTCATATCAAGAGCCTCTGCTTTGGGTGTGCTCAAAAAAGCTCTTACCCTAATTTAATGAATGATCTCTGTTAGCCTTATTTGTATTGTAACCTAAACATATTGAAATTCTTGTTCACTAAGACCCAACCAAGTTGATTATAAGATCCAATAATGTAGTCACCCTATTTGCCAAGTGTGATCTAAAAATGAAATGACCAATTGACACTACATCAATAGAAGACCTATTATATTGGAAGTAATTATAAGTTTGAATATTGTCTTTCTTGAATTACAAAGTATACATATGTCTATAAATGTTCCTTTTTTTATTTTATGTTTTAATGTCTTTAAATGTACAAAGATTTCAAATAATGTATGCAAGGATTATCATACTTTATATATATTTAATGTCTTTAAATAGATACAAAGCACTAACAATATATAATTTATTTAATGACATGTCTATTTGATGAAGATGTTTAAATTATAAATATTTAGATTTCCATAGAATTTATATATGTTTCTTATATGAGAATCAATGATGAATCTAGTGTGAAAAGTGTGATTGGTATGCAGGTCATGATCTTGGGCAATGTAATTGTTACTAATATCCTATTGAGTTTTGTTATAGGTATGGGTTCTATGGGTTATTAGTGTCCTTATGGTTACCGATGCCCTAGGACCATCACATCTCAAGATTGGGGTGTGACACATCTCTATTGAGTCACCTAATCTAATTACAACATAAAACCATTCAGCATCTCAATAATGTTTACTGGTATTAATATAAACATTAAATTAAAATAACTTTATTATAAACTTAAAAAAAAGACAATTAACACACCTAGATTGCTATAATCTAATCCTCTTCCTTGTCCCCTTTCTCTACCTCTCCCCTTACCAACTGCAACAACATTATCTAGTAACACCATTAAACACAAGTATGCTAATGAATTGACCTTTACAGTAAAACACACAAAAACAACATGTAAGCAGAAAAATACACAACTTGATTGTGAACTTATTAAACCCCTCCCTTTCACACTTCTTCTTGTAGCATCATATTCAATCACTATAATATAGATTTTAAAAAATTAACACATAATAAATTAAGATTGAAGAAAATAGATATACTAAATCAAATACCTGGATTGACAATGTTAGGACCCTTCCCTACTCCTTTGCCATTACCACCTCCAATTCCTCTTCCTCTCCCTCTTTCTATTACTTTGTCATTTACAATTTCATTTATAGGTATAGATGGAGGTGGAGGTGGTATTGTAGGTACAAATTGCGCTAGTCTTGCTGGTGCAGGAGGTGTAAGTACAACAACAGGTGCATGTGAATGACTTTATGCAGGTGCATGGCTATTAGAGGCTTGATTATGATTAGGGTTCTAGTAAAAAACATTAATCATTATTAATTTGAGAACTTTTATTGAAATAAAGAAATGACATATATATAATGAAAAAAATCATTAAAGTAATATACTTGACTTTGTCTTGTTTGCTTGCATCCTTTCTTGTGATATCCAGTGCCCTTACATATACTACATGTCATTGATATTCCTCTTCTTGATAGTTTGCCCAGTTTTTTTCCTTCATCTACATCTTTTTTTCTAGTCCTTTTAGGTCTTCTAGGCAATTTTTTTTTCCTTTAGGGGCATAATAGGACCATTTGTAGACTCATCCCATAAAGCCATACCCCTAACTATTTGGATTGGATTGCCATAGGCTTTCAAGTAAGTGGATTTCCAGTACCAATGTGCCATATGGTTATCAAGATTTATACCTACATTATTCATAGCACATATTGCATATGCACATGGTATCCTTTTAAGCTCCTATTACTTGCGAGTGCACTTTTGTGACCTTAAATCTACTGTATGTCCATATTTACCATCCAATATCTCAAATCCATTCTCCCCATTCCACATAATACTATAATTCATGGACCAACTTTTATTTTGCTGTAATTTGGACATTGCCATGGGTGATATATCACAAATCCATGTGTTTGCAAATTCCCTCATCTATCTAATCCTATTTATAATTTGAACCCTTATTTCTTTAAGTATACTAATGATGCTTTTCATTCCACTTGCCAGTATCCACCCATTGAAAGTCTTAGACATATTGTTATCCACTGCATCACATTTGCAATCAATATTAAAGTAAGCTCTACACTATGTTTCATGATTGTAGTAAATCAGGTCCTCTACAATACCTCTACCTAACTTGGAAAGCTTCTTTAAATTGTCCTTAAATAAAGCCTCAAATAGAGACTATGCACACAGCTAAAATTTTTTCCTCCTCTTTGCACCTCTCCACTTCTTTGACCAATTTTGCTAAACATGTATTGCACACATTCAATGTTTTGCCTATGGCAATAGCTTCTAAACCTTGTACATCAATATGACAATGTAATATAGTGAACATTTTATAAATTACAAATTAATTATAATACAAACAAATAATTAATAGAATTTAGTACTTATACCTTTTGCATATCAGTGACAATAGTCCATCCATTGCTAGTGATGATCCCTAAGTCTTACTTCACTACTAAAATGAACCACTTCCAAATTTTTTTGTTCTCTAATCTAACAATGATCCAAGCTATTGGGTACTTTTGGTTGTTGTCATCCTTAGATACAACCACTAATAATTGACCTTTAAATGGTCCTTTTAAGAAGCAACCATCCATACTAAGAATAGGTCTATAACCTTCTAGAAAACCCTTCTTTACAGCATTGAAACATACATACATCTTCTTGAACCTCTTAGTACCATCCTCTAATGTCTTTGTTTTCACAATGCAAATAGTTCCAAGGTTACTTCTATTGATTTCATCCACATAGTCATGCAGCTTATGAAATTTTACTCTAAAGCCACTCATCACATAAACTAATACCTTAGCTTTTGCACTTTTACAAATAGTCTTACCTATATACAACTTTAATTTAGTCTTACATAAGTTCTGAAGTTCACTAAGCTTGATGGTAGGCTAAGAACTGATCCTTGTTCTGAAATGCTTAGCAAGGAAATTAGAATTGCAAAAATTTAACTTATTAGTTGTTAAGCATTTGTGGATAGGATTATATGTCTTAATCTTGAAGTTATCTATTTCCTTCTCCTTACTACCATATATCAACCAAGAATAGTTACTTGAACTTGCACTAGAATTTCTATAGATTACTTTAACTCTATCTGGGTCATTTACCTTGAACTTTAATGAAACCCTTCTCAATATACCATACTTCCTAACTACTTCCCTAAATTGATTAGCATTGACAAAGATCATATGTTCGCCTTAAAATAATTTGTCAAAAAGCAGCCTGCAACTATATGGGGCAATTGTAGTATATCGGAAGCACCCAAGATTGTATCTCTCAAGGAATTGCAAATGGAAATATTTGTCTCAACTTAAAGCAATTTAAATGAAAAGAATTTGAATGATTTGATTTTGAAAAGAAATAATTTGCAAAACAATAAATTAAAAATAAATGTGGCTTAAAATGCAATAGGTTTTAAAACAATGAATGAATGATGCCTAGGGTTTATATTTAGTTTATCAATCCTATATGTTCATGAATATACCCAATTGATTACTCTAATGCCTTAATTTCTAACAATTCAAAGAATAAAATTTAATCTATTAGCAATCACATTTATAGAAACCATTTTATCAAATCATATATCAAAAACTAAAGCATAATCTTAAAACTTATATTTCTAATTCATTTTAAGATCCTAAAGGAATGAATTCTAGAATTGAACTTCAACTCTCGTTCCTTCATTCAAAACCTAAGTTAAACAATCAATCAATTCAATTCGGAATAATAAGAATAATCAAAAGGGATTATATTCAATTCCATATCATGAACACATCGTACAAACCCTAGACAAGACTGAAATTAGTTCATGGGAAATATAATGATAATCTCCAAATTATTAAAATCTTCAATTCAATAATCAAAAGATGAAAATAATTAAGAAATTAATCTTATAAACCAATTCGATGTTCTAACTTAATCTGTTGGCGTCTTCACAAAGAATTCCCAAAATCACTAAAAACAATCTTCTTTAAGTGTTGAAATTTGAAAACTAAAATTAAGAAAATAGAAAATTGGAAGAGAAGATACTATCCCAAAATTCCCCTAAAAATTCAGATCAAAATTTAGCCTAAAATCCCCCCTCCTTTTCTTCCTCCAAACATCCCTATTTATAATAACAAAACTTATTATTTAGTTTCTACTTTCCTAAAATAATTTAGAATTGAAAATCCTTGAAAATCTTATAAAATCTTCATTATTTGCTCAAAGGTCAGATAGCAGGTGTTGGAATTGGCAGTTAGGCACTAGGATAAGCAGGCAACAGGAAGCAAGCTGCTGAGGGGCACTGAGAGACTTCGGCGGACACCGCTGGGCTTTCTAGCTGTAGGAGGCAAGCTACTGCATGGCATTGGGATTTGCTATGTGGCACTAGGGCTTCATTTCTGCTGCAATGACATTCCTCCTGCCATGTCATGCAACGTTCTGCCAAATTTTTTGATTTAGCCCAAGTCTCTTCCATTTTTTCAATTATTAATGCAACCAAAAATAACTTAATAAACACATTAAAAGCATCATAAAATAAATTATAAATTAACAATTAAAAGAATAAAAAATAAGATTAAATTATGACAAAACAACTACCCCACACTTAGAAATTTGCTTGTCCTTAAGCAATAATTATGGCATAAAATAAGAACTTAACAATCATCAAGCAATCTAAGTACTCACAAAGCAACAACCTTAGCGAAAACACTTCAAATGTATGCATAAGTTTCCTCTTCTAAGGAATTAGTTATCTCTAAACAAAGCTAACATGATAGACCACACACTCAACTAAGTGTTTCTCTCAAGTTGCAAAGAATGATCGCTCAAAACCAAAATTGAAGGCAAACTACCATAAACTTGCTTATTAATCTAATCTCCACCACTAATTTAATTCAAGGCATCAATTAAAAGGTCTTTCATTTGGTTGTAATGGGGCCTAGGATAATGGTAGGAAAAAGGGACAAATAAGTTTATCATTGAGTTATTGAGCATTCAAAGACCAAATAACAACTTGAAACACTCAAAGACACACTATTTCCCAATTTCCTCACACCCTCATTGCAAAATCTTTTCATATTCTATATAACCACACTTACAATGCAATTCACATGTTCAAAGAATAATAGACTTCATTAAAAACTTTTTTTTATTGGGATCCCTTTTTCTATTTTTATTTATTTATTTATTCATTTATTTATTTTTTGCAAAATGAAGTCTATAATATCATGATATACATAAGAATATATTCCCCAAGGCAATATGTTCTCTCACCCCACACTTAAAAACTTTGCTTGACCTAAAGCAATATCAACACACTCAACTTTTAAGAAAATGATTTTCAAATGCTCAGAAACCTTAATGAGGGACAAAATAAATGAAAATTATAGTGAAAGGATAAGTTAAATTATGTGTTTCCAAAGAAAAGGTCAAGGCTCAAAGTGGCTCACTAAAGGAAATAAACATTCAAGGTTGGCCATTTAAGCTAAACGGTGAAACCTAATGCCTTAATCATTTTAATGCCTAAATTGAAATTAGTATGTGGTCTCAAAAGTATACCTAAGCGAGCTCTAGAGATGCACAATCAATATGGTACACACAATATTGCAACAAAGAAAAAGTGTTTAGGCTCAAATATTCTTATCATGGTAACGTAAAGTCTATCATGCTTTGCAATGAAATAGAGGCAAACCAAAACATTTTAAGATCATAACAAGTGCAAAACCTTTGAAACATTCAAACTTGAGATTGCTAGCAAAATTTTCCTCAAATCACAAGACAATTTATTTAATCCATTAATTATGCCATATCATCAACTCAAAAGACAAAACAACTTTCATAGATAGGACTAGGTAAAACACAAAATCAGAATTTTAAAAACAGAATTTTAAAGACAATGGTGGGCTGCCTCCCATTGAGCGCTTCTTTAACATCATCTTAGCTAGACGTTTTTGAAGACATTAAGGAACCTTAAATTCTTTAAAATTTTCCATTCCCTTAAAATGTGGTTTAACTCTCTAACCATTGACTCTAAAAATTTTATCTCTACAAAAGTTAAACAAATCTACTACTCTAGAGGGATGTACCGCATTCACAATAAAAGGACCACTCTAGTGGGGTTTAGATTTACCTGGATTGTGACACCACCACGAGTTATAAAGTAGTACTATCTTACCTGGTTCAAGAGACTTTTGGACATGGTTTTTATCACAAAGAGGTTTGGCCCGCTCCTTAAACATTTAAGAGCTCCCATACACTTCTTTCTGGAGCTCAACCAACTTAGGCATTTGCAGCAATTTTTTTTATCATAGGATCCCTACAAGAAAACATCTTTGACAACAATATTAAAGGATTTAATAGAAGAGCATTCCTCAATAAGTGATGTGGTAGGAATAGATAATCTATTAAAAATGGAAAATTCAATAGTTTAGCCTAGAACAATGATAGTCAATTTCCCATTTTTAACATCAATCAAAGTATTAGTAGTTTCCATAAAAGGTCTACCTAACAAGATATGCAATTCTGACCTATTAGACAACTCATCTCCTATATCCAACACCACAAAATCAACAGGTACTATCAACCCTCCTACTTGCACTAGCACATCTTCTATAATTTCCCTAGGAAATCACAATGACTTATCAGCTAATTGCAAGCTCATTTTGGTGGGTTTTAGCTCTCCTATATTTAATTGCTTAAATGAGGCATATGGCATCAAATTAATACTATCACCTAAATTTAACATACCTTTAGCCTTTTCACCACTACCCATACTAAAGTCAATTACAAAACTACCAGGATCCTTAGCTTTCGGAGGTAATTTTTCCAGAGTACTGCATTAATCACCTTGGACACTACTACTTTCTCTTCATCTCTAGCCTCCTTTTCGTAGAATTTAGCTCCTTAAAAAATTTTCCATATGCAGGCATATTCTTAATCACATCAAGCAAGGGCAAATTGATACTTATCTTGGATAGCATTGTGAAAAGCTCATCAAATTACTTGTCTTGCTTACCGTTTTTTAAGTGACCTAGAAATGGAATAGGAGGTTGATAAGGATTTTCCATTTTGTGTAACTTAAATAGAGAGGGTGTCTCCATCTCTTTCTCTTCCTCCACTGTATAGTTAGGAACTTCACCAACATTATCATTTATTGGCTTACCACTCCAAAGAACCGAGATAGACTTAGCTTGCTCTGGTTGGCTTGGAAGTTTACCTTTTTGATTTGATTGCATATGGCTTACAATTTGACCAACTTGAATCTCTACATTTTTCACTGCTACTTTTAAAGAGTCAAATCATCTATCATTGGCCTCCTGAATTTTAGTCCTAGCTTGAATGAAAGCATTCAAGCTATCCTCTAAAGATGGCTTCCTTTGCTGTTGTTGGTTTGATGATTCTCCTTGGAACGGTTGACCTCTTTGCAACATTTGAAATTGATGCTACTGCTACTATTGGTTGTTGTTTTTCTAGGAAAAGTTTGGATGGTTTTTCCAACCTTAGTTGTAGGTGTTGGAAAAGGGGTCATTTCTCTCCTTAAGTTGGAAATGATCCAAGGCTTACACTTGCTCATAATCACCTATAAAAAAATCAAAATTCGAAGGGCAAATATTAGCACCATGACCAAAAATACCACAAACACCACATACCTCTTGTTGTTGAACTATTGTGTTCCCCTTTATGTTGAGGAGCTTGACTTGTCTAGTAAGCTCAGTTATTTGTATAGCCACATCTTTCCCCAAACCTCCTTCTTCAAATCCAATTCTTCTCCCTCTCACACTTTTTTGCTGAGAGTTAGCACCAAGCATCTCAAAAATTTCATAAGTTTCTTTAGCAGTGATTTCTCCCATTACTCCTCCAGCTGCATTGTCAACTATATTTTGGCTCTAGAATGTGAGCCCATCATAAAAGAACTAGTTGAGCAATTGCAATGGATAGTGATGGTATAGGCATTGAATTTGCAACATCTTGAACCTTTCCCATGCTTCATAAAAAGGCTCTCCTTCCATTTGTGTGAAGGTTGCAATCTTTGATCTCAAATCAGCTGTCTTTTAATGAGAGTAGAACTTCCCCATGAATTTATTGTACACCTCCTCCTAAGTAGTTAAAGAATCTGGAGTAAGTATCATTAGCCAAGATTAGCATTGTCCTTCAAGGTGTAAGGAAAGCATCTCATCTGCAATTGATCTTTAGTTAGACGTTGTAGAGGAAAGGTCTATATGGTGGAGTAGAAATCCCTAATGAAATTGAGGGGGTCTTCATTTGGCACTCCATAAAAGGGTAGGAGCATGCTATAATGTATGTTTTTTAGCTCATAATTTTGGGTAGTCGCATCGAGTCTAATGCATGATGTTATGGTGCCAATGATTGGTCTAGCATAATCCTTCATGGGTCTCCTTTCCTGTGCCATGATGTATGGTTGTTCTTCTTAGTGTTCTACCTTTGGATTTTCAAGATCTATTGGATCAACTTGGTCCTCGTTTGGCTCTAGTCAAAAAGCAACCTGCAAGTATATGGGGCAATTGCTCGGAAGCACCCAAGGTCGTATCTCTTAAGGAATTGCAAATGGAAATATTTGTCTCAACTTAAAGCAATTTAAATGAAAATAATTTGAATGATTTGATTTTGAAAATAAATAATTTGCAAAACAGGAAATTAAAAATAAATGTGGATTAAAATGCAATAGGTTTTAAAATAATAAATGAATGATGCCTAAGGTTTGTATTCAGTTTATCAATCCTATATGTTCATGAATATACCCAATTGATTACTCTAAAGCCTTAGTTTCTAACAATTCAAAGAATAAAAATTAATCTATTAGCAATCTCATTCATAGAAATCATTCTATCAAATCATATATCAAAAACTAAAGCATAATCTTAAAACTTATATTTCTAATTCATTTTAAGATCCTAAAGGAATGAATTTTGGAATTGAACTTCAACTCTCGTTCCTTCGTTCAAAGCCTAAGTCAAACAATCAATCAATTCAATTAGGAATAACAAGAATAATCAAAAGGGATTTTATTTAATTCCATATCATGAACACATCATACAAACCCTAGAGAAGACTGAAATTAGTTCATGGGAAATATAATGATAATCTCCAAATTATTAAAATCAAAAGAATTCATTGAATTAAAATCTTAAATTCAATAATCAAAAGATGAAAATAACTAAGAAATTAATCTTATAAACCAATTCAATGTTCTAACTCAATCTCTTGGCGTCTTCACAAAGAATTCCCAAAATCACTAAAAACAATCTCCTCTAAGTGTTTAAATTTGAAAACTAAAATTAAGAAAATAGAAAATTGGAAGAGAAGATACTATCCCAAAATTCCCCTAAAAATTCATATCAAAATTTAGCCTAAAATCCCCCCTCCTTTTCTTCCTCCAGACATCCCTATTTATAACAACAAAACTTCTTAGTTAGTTTCTACTTTCCTAAAATAATTTAAGATTGAAAATCCTTGAAAATCTCAGAAAATCTTCATTATCTGCTCGAAGGTCATGCAACGGGCACTAGAATTGGCGGCTAGGCACTGGGACAAGTAGGTAATAGGAAGCAAGCTACTTCGGGGCACTAGGGGACTTTGGCAAACACTGTTGGGCTTATTGGCTGCAGGAGGTAAGCTACTACGTGGTGCTGGGATTTGCTGCATGGCGCTGGGGCTTCATTTCTGCCGTAATGACATTCCTTCTGCCATGTCATGCAATGTTCCCCCGAATTTTTCGATTTAGCCCAAGTCTCTTTCATTTTTTCAATTATTAATGCAACTAAAAATAACTTAACAAACACATTAAAAGCATCATAAAATAAACTATAAATTAACAATTAAAGGAATAAAAAATAAGATAAAATTATGACAAAACATCATACCAAGCTGGAACATTGGTTTTGGTGCTTCTGGGTCATAATACATATTTCTCCTCCTACTTCTATCAATCTCTGACATTCCTCATCTTTATTGCCATATCTATTATTTAGATCACTACTATTAATATAGTCTTCATCACCACCTATTTTGCCTTGTTATTTATGTCTCCTCTTGTCTATAACCTCAAAACCATCGTCTACACCTGCATCACCATATGGAATATCTTCTACTTGAGGTGGTTTTAAATTTTTTACTATATCCCTCTTGTAACTTCTGATGGTCTTCCTTATAACTAATTATTCTTCATCAACATCACTTCCTTCCAAGGGCTCCTCACATATGTGTTCTATACTATTTGCATCTATGCTCTCTTCCCTATTTTCTTGATTTCTTATTTCTTCATTTAAGTCATAGCTTTCTTCACTACTATCACTTTCATTACTAAACCTAGCTTTGACATCCATTGTATTAATAATAGGTACATCAACTTCTTCACTAGGCATAGTAGGCACACCATTCACTTTAGGATGCACACTAGGTACATCACCTACTTCAATAGGCACACTCGGCAAATCATCAACAATAGATCTATCTTTAAATATCCCAGTAGATCTATCTTCATATACTCTAGTAGACTCATCAACATGTGCTACATCTATAATAGATTTATACTTTCCAGCACCATTTACAGCATCTTTATAGACTCCAACACTATGCACAAGAACTTCATTATCTCCACCACCCTCTATAGTAGCATCATTATTTTTGTAATATCCAAGGTTTCTATAGCTCATTATAGTTATAATTAATACCATAGAATATAAATTTTTATGAATATTGTACCAATGATATAGTAATGGATAAAAGGAATACTTTTTGATGCTAAGTGTATGATTGTGTATTTTTATAAAGTATGAATGTTCATATATATTTTATTGAATTAATTTAAGGCAATGTGATTTGTTTTGATTTTATTATGATATAGGAAGGTAGGATTTAAAATGTCAATTGAAAGTGAAGGGAAAAAGTTACGAAAAATTTTTCAGCTCAAAAACCGTACAATGGTGGGCTTGTTAATGGGCTTTTAGACTCAAGGCCCAAGCCCATGGAATGGCCGGCACACTAAGGCCCAATCATTTGGTGGAACTTGATTAAACTAAGATTAGAATAAATTAACCAAGGGTTAGGGTGAGCTTAGGTTAGGTTAGTCACCATTTTGGGGTGGTAGCTACCTTTGTTGACTTTTGTCAACCTTTAACACCTAGGCTAATTCACTTTTCCATCACCATTGTCTATATACATTTTGTGATTATTAAACTCATCATTTTGATGCTAAGTCACCATACACCTAACGGCAAGCTTAACCATCCATCTTGATCAATCTTAGCCATTCATCTTAGGCAAAATTGAGACCATTAATCTTGTGAGATTAAATCACCACCATTGATTTTATTGATATATAAAGTGAAAATATGCTAATTCATTTCATTTGTAACCTAACACCAAGATCATACTCTCACCAAAACTAAAACCTCTTAAATTGTTCTTCAACTTAGAACCAAATTTAAAGCATTTCAAAGTAAGGTTTTGTGCTTAAGTGATTCTTTCTTTATTTCTAGCCTAAGAGTGATGGATTGCTAGCAATTATATGCTTGTCTTTTGATTTCTATGGTTTGATTTTGTTAGAGGAATTCAAGGAAGAATTAGTTTTGCATGTTAATTGATGGAATATGAGGATGGGAGTTAAGGATTTAGGGTTTAATAGGTGAGGAAGAGCAAAGGAAGCATAAAAAATCAATAGTTGGGAATTTCAAAGGGTGGTTTGGCCAAAATGGTTTTTTTAGGGGAGGTGCTCTAAATTTTTTTTCATACTATCTAGGGTTATTTCGAATGTTGAAAATTGGTTTAAAAGTATAAAATTTAAATTTGGAGATTTTATATAAAAATTGAAATCTTTGAAGTCATAATCCATATTATAAGGGAAATGTATGATTTAATGTGTGTTTTTGATGTTTAATAATTGTTATAGGTTTTGTATGATGTCAATTTCATTAATGAAAGATCAATTTAAGATTTGATTAAGGAATTTTGGGTTTTCCCCATGTGAGGTCTCGCCCGAGCACCGGTCCAATCCACCGAGAGATCGAAATGCTCTTCGGGAGAAACTCCACGATTGGAACTTGCTGTGAGTTCGGAAAATTGATTTGTGTAATTTGACAGTTGAAAAGTGAGTCACCACTTTAATTTATTTCTTTTAATTGGGAAAATTAAAGAAAACCCAACACGATTGACTCCAAAATTTGATTTTATCCCAATGGAAAAGTGCACCAATCCATGAGTGACCAAGGAGGGTTCGGGGATTAGGTTTTGGTAATTACATAGTTAAGAAAATGTTATTTTCTTTAGTTTGGCTTGAAATCCAAAATAACTTCAAAAATGAATTTTTGTGTATGCATGAACAGGAATATAATGATGAATTGAACAGATATATATATATATATATATATATATATATATATATATATATATATATATATATATATATATATATATATATGATGTGATGGAATGACAATGATAAATAAATAGGCCAGATAAATCCTACTTAATTATTACAACATCAAAACAAATGAAATAAAGGGGATCTTTCCTCTAGCCCTTATGGGTACTAGGAAAAGCACACATTCTCCAAAATAAACCAAAAATAAAATCACAAGTAAAAGATTAATATGAATAAATCAAAATAAAAAGGAAAACAATATTGATAAAAAGATTTTTGGAGTTGATGCCCTTCAGATTGGCAACCTGCGTATCCTATTGAATAGGAATTAAACCCCACGCAGTTCTCCCTTCTTGCGAAGGAGGGGTTTTAGAAATGTGTTGATTTGCTTATTAACTTAATTCTGATTCTTAAATTAATAAGTTTTAGATCTTTTCAGTTTTAGACCTAAAGAGAATTCTAGATCTGAATTTAGAATTTTAAAGATAGAAAAGGGATTATACCTTTGCTTTTCTTGGTTTTCTGACGAATGGAACGAGTCTTGCTCCGGATCTCAATTCCACTTTGATTCAAAAGAAACTTGGAGTTTGGATTGCTTTGAAATGCGTTGGAATGCCTCAAATGAGCTTGAAATGTATTGGAATGTGTTGGAAGTTGTGACAAATGAGGCTAGAGGAGGTCTTTATTTATAGAGCTGACAGAGGAGAAGCCGACGGTACGGACGGAGGCATCGGCGCGGCACCAGCGGTAGGGGTGGCACAGATGACGCACCTGCCGTCTAGACGGCACGCCAGATGTGCCGCCATACCGGCAGCATGATTTTCATGCCACACCGATGGCATGGCTTTCTTCCGGCAGCATGGACTTTTACGGGCGGCACGGGATGTATGCCGCCTGCTGGGCGGCATGAAAATCGTGCCTCCCAGCGCCACTTGCGCGACTCAATTTGTTTCTATCCATTTTGGGCCCATTTCAGCTCCAATCGTGCCTCCCAGCGGAACCGCCGTATGCGTAGCGCCCTATTCTCAATAGGTGTCAAGCTGTAGTCGGATCAGGAGGTGCAAATTTGAGGGTTCACAGTTGCCCCCTCGTCAAAATTGGCTTTTAAGCAAAAGGCGATTCTGATGATAATGAACCTTGGGAAGAGATGCCATATTAGACTTTGGGCTTGTGCTCTTGCAACATATGTTCTTTTGCCATATTAGATTGTAGGTTGTACCATGTCAGATTTTGGGTTATACCATGTCAGGCTCTGGGCTTGTGACATCTGTTTGTGCTTATCATGCATGAGGACATTCATGTTTTATGCAAACTGAACCTTATGAAGGACAAACATAGTCTAAAGATATGAACCTGTTGGGAGAGGGCCCATAGGATAAACGAGGTTTTGTCAATGGCTATTAGTTTGACCTTGGCATTGGATGTGAGAATGGTGATCTTTAATTGTTTGGAGATAAAGATGCTCTGGTGAATTTTAATCAAGGCTATCTATTTTGCCTAGACTTTGAAAGATTTAGAGATTTGGTCCACCTAGGGAATTCAAATTGGTTTAGTAAGGCCATCTGTTCGGCCCTACTATTGGAGAGATTATGATCAAAGTTATCTGTTTGACTTTGATGTTTGGGAAGATTGGGATCAAAGCTATCTGTTTGGCTTTGTTGGTTGAGAGGATTAAGGTCAAAGCTATCTGTTTGGCTTTGTTGGTTGGGAAAGTTTGGATCAAAGCTATCTGTTTGGCTTTGATGTCATGAGGAATAAAATCAAAGAAATTTGTTCAGCTTTGATGTTAAAAAAGCAAGGATCAAAGCTATTTGTTCGGCTTTGGTATTAGAAAGATTAGGATCAAAGCTATCTGTGTGGCTTTGTTGTCATATTTAGAGAAGGTTATGTCTCTGAAAGATGAAGGGTGTGGGAGTGTCAACATGGGTGGTTCGACTCGGTTTCCCCATTGAAAGTTATAGTTGAGGATTAGTCCTTATAGGGAAAGGTCTTGGCTAAGGAGTGTAGGTCTGGTTTAGGAAATCCATTTGAAAGACTTAGTTTGATTTTGCCTTAAGGGAGATCATAGGCTTCATAAATGAAGGCCTTTTAGGAGTGGGCTTCATGGTGAAGGCTTTTTGGGAGTGGGCTTCATGGTGAAGGCTTTTGGATATGGGCTTCACGGCAAAGGCTTTTGAGAGTAGGCTTCTTAATGAAGGCTTCTAGATTTGGGCTTCTTGATGAAGGTTTTTGGTTCTGGACTTCATGGCGAAGGCTTTTGGTTTTGAAGGTAGGTTGAAACTTTTGGATTTGAGCTTCTCGATGAAGGCTTTTGGGATTTGAGCTTCTTGATGAAGGCTTTTGGCTTCTTAATAAAGGCTTCTGGATTTGAGCTTCTTGATGAAGGCTTTTTGGGAGATATGCCTCGACTTCTAGTTTTGCCAAGGAAACTAGATTTAAAGATGATAAGCCCTGATAGGCTTGGAAATTTTGGGTTTTACTCATTTTGAGATTATGCCAAGGAATGGGTGGTATGTGGTATGATTTGCTAGTGAGACTTGGGATGGAATCAATATGATTTCATAAAATTCGAGAATGGTTTTGGAGGTAGGCTGAGACTTCTGAAAAGAATCATGGAGGTTGTATCATTTTGCTTTTTGTAGCATGAATTATGGAAAATAGCAAGTCAAGCTTTTCTTGTTGTTTGAGATTGAAGAGACTCTTGGAGTGACACTTAATTGTAAATTGCATTAGTTGACACAAAGAGGCCTTAGAAATGGCTAAAGGGCTAATGGAAGAAGATAAATTGGGGATCATACTTCCAAATGAGAGATAGACTGGAGACCTGTATAAGGGATTGTGCCTTAGCTCTTTGAGCTAAACGACGGGACAGATTGACAGACGATGACATTCTTGGGAAGACATGCCCCCATTACAAGATAAGAGCATAGAAGATTGTATATCCTTTAGAAAATAAACCTCTGGTTAGGAAGGATGACAGATTGATTGAAAATGATTTGACAACTTTGGACATGAGGAAAGATGACTTGGATGAGCTTTCTCTCTCTCTCTCTCTTTCTTAGCTCTAACTTTTGCCTAAGCTGCCTTTTTTGGGTTTTCAGCTTAGCGAGCTTGCATTTAGGAGAAAATATTCCACCATAATTTGGGATGATGCTTTGAGGAGCTCTAGATTTGACAAAGGTCTTTTCTGAACTTGTTGCCTTTGTTGAGGAGCATTGTTTGACTACCTAATGTGCAATAGGTAATTCCATTTGATTTGCTCTTTATGCTTTAACTATTTGACCTTCCTTGATTAGGTGCAATTGTTGATGGCACCTCAAATTCTAGCAGGTGCTAATTGTGGTGGATTTGACTGTTTGTTCTTTTTTTTTCACTTTTTTTTTGGTAAGCTCATCCATATCGGACTAAAAAGGAAAACGAAAAGAAAATGTATATGCATTACTATAAAGGAAACTTTATTACAAGATGACAAAAGGAACCGCTATGGTCTACGAGAATAAAGAAAAATAAGGTGACAGACTCTGACTCATATTTGGACTCAGACTTTTAAGATTCAGACTTGGACTCAGGTTTAGACTTAGAATTCAATCTCAGACAGGTCAGATTAGCTGAACTTGAACTACTCCATGACATGCCATCTGGGGCTGAGGTAAGGTGGGGTTGAGTTAGGACTAGATTCCTCATCACTATTCAGGTTGGTGGTAGGGAATTCAGCTTGAAATGATTGACTTTGGATGCAATCTTCAACTTTTGATGCAGTTGCAACCAAAGCTCTGAAGGTGGGTAGGTATTGTGTTAATAAGTGGGCTCTGTAGGCGGGAAGTAGATTCTTAACAATGATATCTACTTGTTCTTGCTCGGTTGGCCTATTTACCATTTAAGCAGCTTTAGCCCTCCACCTAGTAAGGAACATGGAAAAGGACTCATCTGGAAGTTGCTTTGTGGTCTCCAAATCCCTTCTTGTAATGTCCTCTTCACTATTATAGTGGTACTGTTCTACAAATGCCTTGCAAATGTCCTCCCAAGTCTGTTTTTGGGTATCATCCAAGTTAATAAACCATCTTAAGGTAGGATCAGTAAGAGTTTGATGAAAGAGTTAAGTAAGGAGCTCATTATTGATACCAAAGGGATGCATTGCCCCCACATACATCTTTAAATGGATCTTGGGGCAAGTAGTACCATCAAATTTGTCCAAATTTGGCATCTTGAACTTTGGTGGAACTCTTGCATTGGGAAATAAGCTCAGGGAGCCTGTATCAACTAGGTTTTCTTTCTTCTTTAGATTATTTATCATTTTTTCCATGTGCTTCACTTTTTCCATGAAGGCTTTGATTTTAGGGTTGACTTCCTTCCTTTGGAAAGGATCCGCGAGTTGGGAAGTAGGGGTGAAATTTGGTGGTTGAACTATCATGGGTTGATAGAGTGAGTTGTTTCTAAGAAATTCAGGTGATGAAATAGGTAGTGGTGGAATGATGTCAGTGTTTGCAGGTTCTTTGTCTTTGGATTCAACTCTGGAAGTGGATCCATAAATAAGATAAAAGGCGGGTTTTGGGTCAGCTTTGAATGGTTTTGGGTCAGTTGGGTTTTGAGCCAGGGAGGCCTGTTCCAGCATGGTACGGACATCCTCCATGATAGCCCTCCTTTGGGCTTTGAGCATGTCTTGGAAAAGGGCTTCTTGCCTCTTCATCATAGTTTCCTGGTGGTTAGAAGGCATAGCAAGAAGCTCATCAAAGATTTCATCAATTCTGGTAGCAGTGACTTCATCTCTGACAACAGACATTTTGTCAACCTTTACAAGGGAAAAGGAACTGGGTTAGTATCCAGCTTTGGAAAAAAAAAGGTTATGGGGAAGTGTGACAAACCAAAAGACGGTGGATGATAGTGTCTTGTGGTTAGGTTGACTGTGTATGGGTAAAGATGAGGGTAGAGGTGTATGATGTTAGCTAGATATGTATTTAGCTAAGGGAGCTAGGTCAGGTTTTAGCTTTGGGTGGCTAGATCAGATTTTAGCTTTGAGTGGCTAGGTCAGAATTTAGCTTAAGGTGGCTAGGTCAGATTTTAGCTTTGAGTAGCTAGATCAGAATTTAGCTTTGGGTGATTGGGATTGTGATTTATAAATGGTTTACCATGGGCTTAAGGATAGAGTGACCATGGGTTTTACAATTGGGTATGGATGTACCATGGATTTGGATGTTGGGTGGACCATGGGTTTGGTGATAGTTGGGTAATGGGTTAAACTAGGTCATGGGATTAGATGGGCCATAGGTTTGGATAGTGATGTAAGAGATGAATCCTAGTCAGCATTTAGCTCGGGTAAGGATAAGAATGATGCTAAGTCAGTATTTAGCTTTGGTAAAGATGGTTGAGGATAATGCTATACTAGTGTTTAGCTTGGGTAAGGACTATGAAAGATGAAAGCTAGATCAATATTTAGCTTGGGTAAGAGTTGTGAAAGATGAAAGCTAGGTTAGTATTTAGCTTCGGTAAGAATTATGAAAGATGAAGCTATGTCAGTGTTTAGCTTGGGCTGGGTTAGTGTTTAGTTGGGACAAGAATTATGGAAAAGGATGAGGGTACCATAGATGGTTTATGTTTTACTATGAGTTTGACATGGGTTTGGATAGGACTGGACCATGGTTTTTGGGTGAACCATGAGTTTTGGGCTTTGACCATGGGTTTAGGTGGACTATGGCCTTCGGGTATTGACCATGGGTTCAGGTGAACCATGGGTTTTGGGTTTTGACCATGGGTTTAGGTAGACCATGGATTTTGGGTTTTGACCATGGGTTTAGGTGGACCATGGGCTTTGGTAATTGACCATGGGTTTAGGTGAACCATGGGTTTTAGGTGTTCACCATGGGTTTAGGTGGACCATGGGTTTTGGGTGTTGACCATGGGCTTAGGTGAACCATGGGTTTTAGGGGTTGACCATGGGTTTAGGTAAACCATGGGTTTTGGGGTTTTGACCATGGGTTTAGGTGAACCATGGATTTTGGGTGTGAAGGTGTTTGGATAGGTTTTTGACTCTTCATAAGGTTCAAGCTATATATGCATGTATGCATGAATGAAAAAGGTTTCATGATAATGATATACCAAGTTCAGTATTACGGTGCATACAATCCTAAAGGAAGGTTCTATAGGTCATTACATGAAAAGGTTAGGGTGGTTTGAAGGGAATCCATCACACTAGAGATGCGATATACCTAACCACATGTGAGACAAGGAGCCACGCGTGGGTCAAATGGTACGTGCATACTCGTTACACCTCTAAAAGGATTAGAGGATACGTCGTGGGCTGGATGATTTCACTATCGGCAAGCAGACCTAAGGAAGGTTGCCCACTTGATGTTACTTTCTATCCTTTGTTTTCCTAGGAAACTAGGGTTTTGTGGACAAGGAGTCTGATGTAGTGATGCATGAAAGAGTTATTTTGCTTTTAAAGCCAAACTTTGGTATTATACCAAAAGTAATCCACTTTATCTTTTATTTGAAAAAGATTTTAAGTCCCCAGTGGAGTCGCCAACTGTGAGGTCTCGCCCGAGCACCGATCTGATTTGCCGAGAGATCGAAATGCTCTTCAGGAGAAACTCCAGGATTGGAACTCGCTGTGAGTTTAGAAAATTCATTTGTGTAATTTGACAGTTGAAAAGTGAGTCACCACTTTAATTTATTTCTTTTAATTAGGAAAATTAAAGAAAACCCAACACGATTGACTCCAAAATTTGATTTTATCCCAATGGAAAAGTGCACCAATCCAGGAGTGACCAAGGAGATCAGGTTTTGGTAATTACACAGTTAAGAAAATGTTATTTTATTTAGTTTGGCTTGAAATGCAAAATAACTTTAAAAATGAATTTTTGTGTATGCATGAACAGGAATATAATGATGAATGAACAGATATATATATATATATATATATATATATATATATATATATATATATATATATATATATATATATATGATGTGATGGAATGACAATAATAAATAAATAGGCCAGATAAATCCTACTTAATTATTACAACATCAAAACAAATGAAATAAAGGAGATCTTTCCTCTAGCCTTTATGGGTACTAGGAAAAGCACACATTCCCCAAAATAAATCAAAAATAAAATCACAAGTAAAAGATTAATATGAATAAATCAAAATAAAAAGGAAAACAATATTGATCAAAAGATTTTTGGAGTTGATGCCCTTCAGATTGGCAGCCTGCGTATCCTATTGAATAGGAATCAAACCCCACGCAGTTCTCCCTTCTTGCGAAGGAGGGGTTTTAGAAATGTGTTGATTTGCTTATTAACTTAATTCTGATTCTTAAATAAATAAGTTTTAGATCTTTTCAGTTTTAGACCTAAAGAGAATTCTAGATCTGAATATAGAATTTTAAAGATAGAAAAGGGATTATACCTTTGCTTTTCTTGGTTTTCTGACGAATGGAACGAGTCTTGCTCTGGATTTCAACTCCACTTTGATTCAAAAGAAACTTGGAATCTAGATTGCTTTGAAATGCGTTGGAATGCCTCAAATGAGCTTGAAATGTATTGGAATGTGTTGGAAGTTGTGACAAATGAGGCTAGAGGAGGTCTCTATTTATAGAGCTGACAGAGGAGAAGCCGGCGGTACGGACGGCGGCATTGGCATGGCGCTGGCGGCTGGGGTAGCACAGATGACGCGCCGGCCGTCCGGGTGGCACGCCAGACGTGCCGCAATACCGGCGGCATGATTTTCATGCCGCACCGACGGCATGGCTTTCTTCCGGCGGCATGGACTTTTACGGGCGGCACAGGATGCATGCCGCTTGCTGGGCGACATGGAAATCGTGCCTCCCAGCGCCACTTGCGCGGCTTAATATGTTTTTGTCCGTTTTGGGCTCATTTCAGCTCCGATTCCAGCTTTACTTGATTCTATAGATTCATAATTGAAAAGCAATCGACTGGAGGAGAAAAGATTTAGGAAATTTATTTTTCTACGGGGTGCTACCCCGCACCCCACAAGGGGCGCTGCCCCCTTGACCCCTGCCCGCTAACCGGCTAGTGGGACCGCCGTATGCGTAGTGCCCTATTCTCAATAGGTGTCACGCTACAGTCGGATCAGGAGGTGCAAATTTGAGGGTTCACACCCCAAATCACCTCATTTGAAAGACATTAATTTCAATTGGTTGATGGATATTGATTGTTTGGGTGTTAATTTAATAAATCCATGTTCAATTTTAAGTTTGAAAATGAATTTGATAATTTTCTACAAATTTTAGGGTTTTTAAGTAAAATTGGGAATTTCTAGATTTGAACTTGAATTTGTAAAATCGATTGGTTAATTAAGTTTGTAATTGATTCCATTTGATGTTGATAAGGTTAATTTGAAATTTGGTTGGTGAACATGATTTTTCCCAAATTTAATTAGAACATACCAAATTAGGAATTTTAATTATTGAATTGTGTTAATTCCATTAAATGCTAGAAAATTAATTACATTGATTCTAATTAATGAATATAGGATTTAATTATGGAATTAGAAAGGAAAAGGAATTCATTTGTTTTGGTGGAAGGGTTTGGCCAACATGGGATTTTTAGAATAAATTGGTTAAATTGCTAATGTGTTTGAATATGTTGTTATTTAACGTGTTGGAGTGTGTTTTGATGATTAATAGGAGGAAGATGATGTTAAGTTTGAGTTATAGTTTGGCTAGAAAGTGAAAGGAATAGTCATTGGTGTACACTTGTTTGGGTGTATTTGTAGAATTGAAAGGCAAAGGCATTGCTCGGGATACTAAGGAGCCTCACTATAATTTACATTGAGTAGATTGGTATAGGAGCTAAGGAGTAAGAGGCAAGTACTTAATAATATAATATAACTTGTGCCTTAAATATGAGCATAAATGTTAAATCATTTCCTAATTGAAATGCATTGCAATTCTTTGGCAAGCATTATTTGCTTTACCGATTATTGAGCCAAACTAAATAAAATAATTCTTTATGGCATTTAGCTAATGAGCCTATACTGCTTTGACCTTTAAACATAATGATACCATTATAAGCAGAATATCCCTTTGATGTGGGGTAATACATCAAACCTTGTGCACAATGGTAATGGGACATGGGGATAAGGTGTGATTATCCAAATCTTAGCTGGGAAGGATTTAAGGTCCCCAGTATGTATGGCCTGATCAGTTGTATGTGTGACTAGGTATGTGGGAGTGAGCAAGGAGTATGCCACTATTCAATTGATTATGGGGAAACACACTATTTCTCAGAAATGAATTTTTCTGCTAAAGATATAATATCTGGTATATATATGGAAAAATTATTCCATAAGAATAATTTCTGATCCACTTTCCTTTATTGCTATAAGGAGTCACCATTAATCATACATCATTTGTTTAACCTATATAATATTATTCTATACTTTTTGAGATCTGTCTCATCCCATGGTTGTTGTTTAAGGACTAGTTGATAGGTCAGCAAGGTAATTCCAAGTTCTACGTCATTACTTGGAAATTGCGTTACTACTTTTGGTATCATGATATATATATATATATATATATTATGTTGTATTTGGAAGTTTCACTCTAGAGCTCCATGGCTTGTTAAGATCTGTAATAATGGTATAATGTCACATCCTAACTTTAGAGATATGAAGGTCCCAAAACATAGGGAGACATAAGGTCACCTATTCTTGTAGAACTCACTTACACATACATAAGTCATGCCTAGGATTGTACCAAATCTTATACAATAACTCATTTAAAATATTATATGAAAACCTTTAGTTGCAGAAGACAGTAATTAAACACTTCACATATAATCCTTAAGGAAATAATATTCAAAATCCACTCGAAACCTTTATAAATAACATCTCAAAATAAACATCAAAATAAATATTCTCGGAGCATCTAGCGACAACCATACATAGCATAGTATTATTATTATTGACTTTGATAAAGAATCCTCAAGCGAAGTAGAATGTTGAGCCATTGCCTTGCCTCCTCACATTTGCTCAACTGGAACCACACAAAGAAAAAAGGGTGAGATAGATGATCTCAATAAGTAAATGATAAAGCACATACATTAACATATATTACTTTGAAAAGGAAACTTATAGCTTAGACACATAGTTCATGATTTGCAATTCATGAATCAGGTTGCAATTTAGTAGGATTTTCAATTAAACAAGTTTGCTGAAATTACACTTATAACACATAGAGAGTGAAGGCCGTTGCTCTATCACTCAAACACATTAAGGAGAGGTGGCATTAAACTAAATTCCAACTCATATCACATAAAAGGTGTGAAGCTGATCAGGCCCCACGGCCAGAACTGCCCCTTTCTAGCTGAGGTGGATACACTATCCCTATCCATTGGGTTAAGATCGTGTGCATAGGTTCCAATGATTACTCACATCGGTATGAGGACTTCTGCATAAAGGGTTAAAGGTACCATAGCTAGAGCTAATGGTATTCACATATAACAATAACATGTATTCATATATAACAATAACATTTAAGGTAGCAATAACATGTATCACAATAATAATGACAATTTAACTTTTGAGAAAAAGATACAAAGATAGTGTATTTTCATAAAGAATATAAGTTAGGGCAATAATCATAAGGAATTATCATTGGATAAACAAAAATGGTTTTTGGACCAATTGTCTTTTAGCAACCCAAGCTTTACAAATAAATCATTTAATCATATTTTAGGATAGGAAGAACTTGGGTTTCAAAGATCTCAAAGGCTCACATAACATGATATCACATATTTGAAACATAACAATATGTTACCCATGCTTGTAGCATGAATACGGTGTTTACTCACCTTGTGGTTCCTTTGCTCCTAGTACATGTAGCCCTTTTGAACCTCTAAAGCTCCTCAAGCTCTATCATAATTTTTATTTCAATACTTAGTATTTATTTAATCACAATGCTATCCTATCCCATAACTACCCCATGCACATATAACATTCACATACATTTAGAGTTGCATATAGAAGTGCATTCATCACCTACATATAACATGTTGACTTTGAAAGTCTTGTACACTTAGCCTTTGTAGGCCCATATGAAAACACATTATAATCATGTCAATACCTTTCTAAGGTCAACACAATATCATTACCTTAATATCAATTTACCTTAACAATCATCTTAGTACACTTAACACTTCCATATATGTCAACTTAACAAATAACCTTTCAAGCATCATACTTATCTCTTATGACCAATTCTTTCAATCAATCTCCTCATAAATGCAAGATCATTAATGCATTTGTAACTCATCATACAACCTACTTCCATATTATCCAATGACATTCACATATTAATCACAACATAAGGTTAATATACCCCAAGTATACCAAATTACCTCCACGCTTGTCTAGGGTCATTCCTTCACCCAACATGCAATTTAACTATTTGTCATTTATTCATACATATTAATAATCATTAAAATACATCATACAAAAATTATGGACATTGGGATAAGAATCCCAATGTAGGTCGAATGCTCCATTCCAAAGAAAACCTGAATTTTGTTATTTTTCGCACTTTTCGTCTATTACAGTAATATGTAAAAATATGGTTTGAACCAAGATTTTTCATGTAATCAAAACAAAAATCATTTTAGAATAAAAACATGTATGAATTGGACTATATATATATTCATATGCATGAAAATATCCAACTTTAAGTTTTAGGATGAACAACCATGAATTTTCTTGTTTTTGGTACTTTTTGTTCATTACAGCAATATGTAAACATATAGTTTAAATCATTATTTTTCATTCAATCACAACAAATATTAATTTAGAACATCAATATGTACAAATCAGCAACCATGGATGTTTTTCATATATGAAAATTCGAAATTTAGGGTTTAGGAATAAAATCATGAGTTTTCAAGTTTTCCGCGCTTTTCGTTCATTACAGCAATGTGCAAACATATGATTCAAATCATTATTTTTCATAAAAATAAATATATCATATTGGAATTCTTCCATACACAAATAAGCAGCCATATGCACATGAAATCATGGAATTTTCCAACTTCTAAGTTCTAGCACAAAAACCTTGAATTTCTTTTTTTTCCAAAACTTTTAGGTCATTACAATAATATGTAGAAATATGATTAAATTCAATATTTTTCATCTAAACACATTAAAAATCAGTTTAGAAAAGCAACATGTAAAAATTGTCCCCTTGGTAATGTTTATGCATAAAAATTTCAATTTTGAGTCGTAGGAATCACCTTTGGAGAAATCACGTAGAGAGGTTGGTGCTTTTGGTAGAAAAATTGATTTTTCTCTGAAGAAATCACCTAACCCAAATTTTATCAATAAAAATCAATAAATATTTAGTTGAAAATAATTTTCCCAAGATTATTTTCATAAAAGTAAATTAGCAAATTGAAAGGAAAAGAAAAACTTACGAAACGATTACAAAATCACAAGTTTGAAAGGATTTTATGAATTTTCGTAGAAAGAAATATTTTGAGAGAATTTTTCTGCCAAAATATAGAAAAATAGAGTAATGGCTATTGGAATGAGAGTGTTGGCTGAAATTTGCTATTTAAATGTTGGATTTTGGGCAATTTCCAATAATACCTATAATGAGCTAGGTTATGAGTATTTTAGTTTAGTAGGCTTTTAGGTATTTGGGTTTTTTATTTAAATTAGGGGCTGATTATGGATAATTAGAATAAAAATATTTTTCTTATTATTTTCATTAAGATTTTCTCCAAAACATTTATTTAAAAAATAATTTAAAAGTACTAATAAAATTATTTTATGCTTAAAAATTGCCTTTTTATATGAAAATTTATTTTACAAAAGATAATTTATTTCATACTAATGCATTTTATTCAAATCATTTATTTCACAATAATAATTCATATTAGGGATATTAAAATTAATTTAATATGCCCCAAACACATAAATCATGTCATACATAAATTTCACATAGTCACACAATTTGTCATAGTAACCCTAATTCAAATAATTTGTCATAGCTTGGATGTGGGTTGTTACATATAATTTAGAATATAATTAGTATGTGTGTGGCTTGGTACCATATTATCACAGTCCAAGCACTTAAGTAATATATGAGCAAGTTGCGATTAAAATACTAGAAAATGGAGTTCAAACGCGATAAGCATGAAACTGGATTTAAAATGATAAATGTTTATCACATAGATAATTAATATGGTAATCGGTAATAAGGAATGGAGATTTTGGTTTCGATATTGGGATAAGGGTAACATAGTATTTATTAGCAATTAATAAGTTATAAGCGGGTTCTACGGGTTTAGGTAACCTTATGTCTCCCTATGCCCTAGGACAATCATTACTTAAAGTTGGGTCATGACAAAGGTGGTATCAGAGCGAAGATTTAAGTCTTCATACCTATTTCAAGTTATAAGTTGAACCGTGGGGCATAGGATTCATTATTATCAATAAAATATCTTGTTAAGTCAGATCTGCATTAACATTATGCGTTAAGTTATCATCCTTCTGTGATATTTGTGGGATGTTATATGTTGTTGTTACATGATATTATTGAGTTGTGAAATGTTGCTTATGACTAGTAATGTGTAGATATTAAGGATTTGTAATTCTATTGAGGAGAGGGATGTATCTGATGCAGCCTTAGTTACTTATCTTGACTCGGAGGAGACTAATATGGAGGAGGATTCTTATCCTATTTAGGTGGTTAAGATGAAGACTAAGAATGAAGAGATAATGAGAGAGATTCACATGTTATAGAATGAGGTACTATACTGAGGGGGACAGTGAGGGATTTGAAGTGGGAGCTGGTAAGGGTTAGTAATATATATAGGAATCTAGAGGCAAAACCGATTCAACCACTTAGGGATTTGATGCCAAGATTTCCCAAGCATCTGTGTGTTACATGTAGGAGATTTGATCACTCTGAGGAGAGGTGTCCTTTGAGGAGATTTTTGTTATCCTCATCTATGATGTTTGCGGGTCGTAAGCAAATGGGGCCATGCAAGAGAGAGGCCTCCAATGATGAGAGGGACTCAAGGATTAGTGGGATAGATTATAGATGGGTAGACCATGATCACATTTTGGGCATAGTATGGTTTATATTTATAAAAATGTTATGGATGATCTAAACTTAGGGTGACTAAAAGAATGCTATAGTTATGTAGTACTTATACATAGGTGTGTATGTTTGCAGAATAAAGGAACAATGATGAGTACATTATAATGTTTATATGGAAATGGTTATATGTGACAATGATTTTGCTCTATAGGTTTTATGCAATGGCTAAATGGTATATGTACGATTAATGAGATGATATGAGTAAGGTAAATTGGTGATTAGTGTATATATGAAAAAAAAAATTTGTATATGTTGAATATCAAAATAATGATGTGTGAATGACATTATGTATGCTATTTTCGGCATAGATGTTGTCCCATAGGATTGTTGAGTTAGAGGGACAAGGGTCCTAGGAAGCTAATAGCATCATCCCATATGTAGCATCTAATGTTGTGTCTGTTCAAAATACCAATCAAGAACCTTCCCGATCAAGGCAACGTACTGCAAGTGGTGGAGAATAAAGGACCACCAAGGGATATGGAAGCATTATGATAAGAAAATGAGGCAATGAGGTAAGAACTTTTAGAACTAAGGTGTGAGCGTTAAGAAGTTCCACCACTACCTATGGTGCCACTTGCACCAGAAGTGGGTGGCGTACATCCCATCTTACCATGAGCACTACGTAGGGTAAGGAGATAGATGTTGCTGGGAGAAGTAGTTATAGTGCATGATTTGAAGAAGTTTAAACCTCCAAAATTTTCAGGGGAAGAAGGGGAGGATTCCTAGAAATTTTTGGAGGAGATGGACAAGATAGCCCAGAGGATGACATGTTCTGATGAGAAATTGATCGAGTTAATAGGAGTTCAACTTTAGAGTGATGCATAGGTTGGTTTCAGAGAAACATAAAAGAAACGGAGATGATCCACCTACTTAGGAAGAGTTCAAACAGGAATTTATGAATGAATTTCTATTTGAAGAGGAAAGATAAAATCGTGCACTTTAGTTTGAACAATTGAAGCAAAGGCCTGGGATGTCAGTTTCAAAGTATGGCTAGGAGTTTAAAAGGTTGAGTAAGTATGCCACTCATATTGTGCCAACGGAAGCAAGTAGAGTTGATCGATTCCGCTAAGGATTGGTAGCTCTATTATATCATGTTTTGGTGGGCACTGAGATTTCCACTATGGCTAAACTTATTGATAAGGCTAAGCTCATGAAGGTGAGGCACAAGGCAGAAAGAGTGGAATAAATGGAAAGAGATTAAAAATAGAAGAATAAGAACAAGGGACAGAGCAGTCAGCACCATGGCAGTTTTGGTTAGAATAGGGATCTAGAGCAGACTTTCACTATTTCCATCCTTATCAGTCTCGAGGAAGTGGATAGAATCAGTTTTGAGCTATTAGTGGTTTGGTGACATCTATATAGGGTAATGTGAGCAATTTTCGATCTAGACAGCAGAGCCAAGCTATTCCTATATATGCTTTTCCTATATGTGCTTTATGTTGAAAGCCAAATAAGGGAGAATGTATGAGAGCCTCGAGAGCATGTTTGAAATGCAGTCAAATGGGGCATTTCATTAAAGATTGTCCATAGATGATCAATCAAATGGTAGTAATAGTTGTGCCATAACCTACCATATAGAGGTACCGACCTAAAAACCATGGCCAAAGAGGGTGAGGAAGAGGAGCAGGGAAATCCTCGAATAATGTCAAAGCCATAGAGGGCAAGGATCAAGGGAGAGTGTACGCTTTCAATCAGCAAGAAGCAGGAACTTCAAATAATGTTGTTACAAGTACTGTTTTTGTTCAGTCTGTAAGTGCTAGTTAGTTGCTTGAGTAAAGTGTGACACACTCTTTATTTTACCTTATTTTGCTAGGAAGTTAGGAAGAGATAAGGAAGTTATCATGAACCTTTGATTATAAGCACACCATTAGGAGATAATGTGATAGTAGATGAAATGTATACAGACTGTGTTGTTGAAATTAAAGGTAGGAGATTTCTTGTGGATTTGATTGAGTTAGAAATATTAGGATTTGATGTTATATTGGGTATAGATTGGTTGTCTACGCATAATGCTAGTATAGATTCTCAAGGTAAAAGAATTGATTTTAAAGGATGATATAGGCAGGAGTTTAGATTTCAAGGGAATCAGAGTAATTTTCCTATGAATCTTATTTCAGCCATAGGAGCAAAAAGGATGCTAAGGAAGGGATGCCAAGCATTTTTGGCACAAGTAGTAGATGTTAGTAAGGAGAGTAGTGATTTCAAGAAGATACTTATTGTAAAAAATTTTCTTGATGTCTTTCCTAAGGATTTATTAGGAATGCCGCCGGATAGGGAAATTGAGATTTCGATTGAGCTTCTACCTGGAACTCAACCGATATCAATACTGCCTTACTGAATGGCACCTTTAGAGTTAAAGGAGTTGAAGGTCCAGCTGCAAGATCTACTTTATAAGGGTTTTATTAAACTGAGTAGTTCTCCATGGGGCGCTTCAATTTTGTTTGTCAAAAAGAGAGATGGATCTCTTATATTGTGTATTAACTATAGACAGTTGAACAAGGTGACCATGAAGAATAGATATCCTCTGCCAAGGATTAATGATTTATTCGACCAACTATAAGGGGCCAGTTACTTCATAAAATCAATTTACGATCGGCATATCATCAGCTAAAGACTCAGGGTGAGGACATTTGTAAAACTACATTCAGAATGAGATATGTCATTATGAGTTTACTGTGTTGCCATTGGGTTGACTAATGCATTAGCAGCTTTTATGGACCTGATGAATCGAGTATTCAAACCTTTCTTTGATAAATTTGTGATCATGTTTATTGATGATATCTTAATTTACTCAAAGAGTAAAGAAGACCACAAAGAGCATTTGAGAATGGTGTTACAGACTTTGAGGGAACATAAGCTTTACACCAAGTTGTCAAAGTGTGACTCTTGGTTAGAGCAAGTATGTTTCCTTAGACATGTGGTAAGTAAAGAAGGAATCAAAGTAGATCCCAAGAAAGTGGAAGTTGTAGTGAATTTGCCTTGACCGACAACAGTCACGGAGGTGAGGAGTTTCTTAGGGTTGGCAGGTTACTACCACTGATTCATAAAAGACTTTTGAAAGATAGTTGCACCCTAATGAAGCTTACTAGGAAGTAGGTTAGATATAAGTTGGATGAAGCTTGTGAGGAGAGTTTCCAAAAGCTTAAAGATTTCTTGATTTCAACTTTAGTATTAACTTTGCCTGATGGACATGAAGGTTTTGTTATACACTGTGATGCCTCAAGAGTTGGTTTAGGGTGTGTACTAATGTAAAATGGGAAGGTTATTGCCTATGCATCTAGGCAATTGAAGAGATATGAAGTAAATTATCCTACTCATGATCTAGAAATGGTGGCAGTTGTCTTTGCTTTAAAAATATGGAGACATTATTTGTACGGGGAGAAATGTTAGATCTATACTGATCATAAGAGCCTTCAATATATTTCAAAGTAAAGTGATTTAAATTTGGGACAGCAGTGGTAGGTAGAATTACTTAAGGACTATGATTGTCAGATCTTTTATCATCCTGGTAAAGCTAATGTTGTTACAGATGCTCTTAGTAGAAAATCGATGGGTAGTCTATCTGACATAGTGGGATGAAGAAGGCCTATAGTGAGGGAATTAAAGCAAATGTTCAATGAGGGCTTGTAGTTGGAGGTAAGTGATTCACAAGTATTGTTAGCTTACTTCCAAGTGAAGTCGAAACTTATCGATGAAATTAAGACTTTTCAAAGTCGAGATCCTAATTTGGTGAAGATTAAGGAAGACTTAGAAAAGAGACAAGCTCCAAAGTTCAGGGTGGAGGAAGACATTATGAAGTGTGGCGATCAACTTTGTGTGCCGGATGTAGAAGGGCTAAGAGAGAGGATTCTGAAGGAGCACACTGTACTCCTTATAGTGTATATCTAGGTGCCACCAAAATGTACCATTATGTAAAAGGTTCGTATTGGTGGTTGGGATTAAAGAAGGACATAGCAAATCTTGTTGCTTCTTGCCTTACTTGTCAATGGGTGAAATTTAAGCATCAACAACCATCTAGATTACTTCAAGAGATAAAATTACCAGAGTGGAAGTGGGAACATATTACTATAGATTTTGTAGTGGGACTGCCCAAGACGATAAAAGGTTATGACTCTATTTGGGTCATAGTGGGCTGATGGACAAAATTTGTACACTTCATTAAAATGAAGACCACTTATACAGCTGTTGATTGTGCTCATATTTATGTTGATGACATCGTGAGATTGCATGGAGTTCCATTTTCAATTATTTTGGATCGAGGTACCTAGTTTACTTTGAGATTTAGGCAAAGGTTACAAGAGGCACAAGTAACACAACTTGACTTCAACACTACTTTCCATCCATAAATGGATGGATAGTCTAAAAGAATAATTCAGATGCTGGAGGACATGCTTTGTATATGTGTTATGGACTTTGGAGGTGGCTGGGATAAGCACTTTTCAATTATTGAATTTACATGCAACAATAGTTATCATTTTTCTATAGGAATGGCGCCTTACGAAGCATTATATGGTTGAAAGTGTTGATCTCCAATCTATTGGATAGAGGTTAGCGATAAATATCTTAAAGCCTCTTATATGGTAAGGGAAGCCACAAAAAAGGTGAAGGTTATCCAGGAGAGACTAAAACTGCTTTTAGTCGTCATAAGAGCTATGCTGATCTTAAGAGAAAGGGTATTCAGTTTGCAATGAGGGACTATATATTCTTGAAAGTTTTACTAATGAAGGGAGTGATGAGATTTAGCAAGAAGGGAAAGTTATCTCCTTGACTTATCGAACCTTTTGAGATTCTCAGTAGGGTTAGAGAGGTTTCATATAAGTTAGCATTACCACTTACACTGGACCATGTACATCCAGTTTTTCATGGGTCGATGTTGAGGAAGTATATATCAGATTCATCGCACGTATTGCAACCCAGATATATTGAGATTAATAAAGACCTTTCCTATAAAGAAGTTCTAATTACCATTTTGGATCGATAAATAAAAAAGCTGAGGAACAAAGAAGTACTACTAGTAAAAGTCCAATGGCATAACCATAATGTGGAGGAATGCACATGGGAAGTGAGAATGATATGCTACAACGGTACTTGCACTTGTTTCAGACATAGCAGAAAAGCTTTTAAAATTCATGGATGAATTTTTCTAAGGGGGGTAAATGTAATATCCAAGGTTTCCATAGTTCAATAAAGTTATAATAATACCATAGAATATAATTTTTTATGAATATTGTACTATTGATATAGTAATGGGATAAAAGGAACCCATTTTAATGCTAAGTGTATGATTGTGTATTTTTATAAAGTATGAATGTTCATATATATTTTATTGAATTAATTTATGGCAATGTGACTTTGTTTTGAGTTTATTATGATATGGGGAGGTAGGATTTAAAATGTCAAGTGAAAGGGAAGGGAAAAAGTTACGAAAAATTTTTGAGTTCGAAAAACGTACATGGGTGGGCATGTTAACGGGTTTTGGACTCAAGGCCTAAGCCCATGGAATGGCCGGTCAAATAAGGCCCATAATTTGGTGAAACTTGACTAAAGTAAGGTTAAAAAAAATTAACTAAGGGTTAGGGTGAGGTTAGGTTAGGTTAGTCACCATTTTGGGTGGTAGCGACCTTTGTTGAATTTTGTCAACCTTTAACACCTAAGCTGATTCACTTTTCCATCACCATTGTCCATATACATTTTGTGATTATTGAACTCATCATTTTGATGCTAAGTCACCATACACCTAAGGGCAATCTTAACCATCCATCTTGATCAATCTTAGCCATCCATCTTAGGCAAAAATGTGACCATTGATCTTGTGAGATTAAATCACTACCATTGATTTTATTGATATATAAAGTAAAAATATGCTAATTGATTTCATTTGTAACCTAGCACCAAGATCATACTCTCACCAAAAACTAAAATCTCTCAGTTTGTTCTTCAACTTAGAACCAAATTTAAAGCAATTCAAGGTAAGCTTTTGTGCTTAAGTGATTCTTTCTTTGTTTCTAGCCTAAGAGTGATGGATTGCTAGCAATTATATGCTTTTCTTTTGATTTCCATGGTTTGATTTTGTCTAAGGAATTCAACGAAAAATTATTTTTGCATGTTAATTAATGGAATATGAGGATGGGAGTTAAGGATTTGGGGTTTAGTAGGAAAGGAATAGCAAAGAAAGTATGAAAAATCCATAGTTGGGAAATTCAAAGGGTGGTTTGGCCAAAATGGTTTTTTTAGGGGAAGTGTTCTAAATTTTTTTTAATACTATCTAAGGTTATTTGGGATGTTGGAAAGTGGTTTAAAAGTGTAAAATTTAAATTTGGAGATTTTATATAAAAATTTAAATCTTTGAAGGCATAATCTATATTATAAGGGAAGTGTATGATTTAATGTGTGTTTTTTTATGTTTGATTATTATTATAGGTTTTTTATGATGTCAATTTCATTAATGAAATATCAATTTAAGATTTGATTAAGAAATTTTGGGCTTTCTCCAAATCACCTCATTTTGGTAAAATTAGGGTTTATAGGAATGGAAAGAAATTAATTTCAATTGGTTGATGAATATTGATTGTTTGGGTGTTCATTTGATAAATCCATGTTCAATTTGAAGTTTGAAAATGAATTTGATAATTTTCCCCAAATTTTAGGGTTTTTAGGTAAAATTGAGAATTTCAAGATTTGAACTTGAATTTTTAAAATTGATTGGTTAATTAAGTTTGTAATTGATTCAATTTGATGTTTACAAGGTTAATTTGAAATTTGGTTGGTGAAAATGATTTTTTCCAAATTTAATTGGAACATACCGAATTAGGGATTTTAATTATTGAATTGTGTTAATTCCATTAAATGCTATAAAATTAATTATATTGATTCTAATTGATGAATATAGGATTTAATTAAGGAATTAGAATGCAAGAGAAATTTATTTGTTTTGGTGGAAGGGTTCAGCCAACATGGAATTTTTGGAATAAATTGGTTAAATTATTAATGTGTTTAAATATGTTATTGTTTAATGTGTTGGTGTGTGTTTTGACGATTAATAGTAGGAAGATGATGTTTAATTTGAGTTAGAGTTTGGCTAGAAGGTTAAAGGAATAGTGATTGGTGTATACTTGTTTGGGTGTATTTGTAGAATCAAAAAGCAAAGGCATTGCTCAGGATACCACTTTACTTTATTACTATGAGGAGTCACCATTGATCATACATCATTTGTTTAACCTATATAATATTATTTTATACTCATTGAGCTTTGTCTCATCCCATAGTTGTTGTTTATTTTTTAAGACCAATTGATAGGTCAGCAAGGTAAATTCCAAGTTCTACGTCTTCATTTAGAAATTGCATTGCTACTTTTGGTATCATGATATATATATTATGTTATATTTTGGAAGTTTCACTCTAGAGCTCCATGGATTGTTAATGTCAGTAATAATGGTATAATTTAGAATATAATTACTATGTGTGTGGCTTGGTACCATATAATCATAATCTAAGCACTTAAGTATATAAAGGTAGTTGCGATTAAAATACTAGAAAATGGAGTTCAAAAGCGATAAGCATGAAAATGGATTTAAAATAATAAATGTTTATCACATTGATAATTAATATGGTAATCGGTAATAAGGAATGGAAATTTTGGTTTTGATCTTAGGTTAAGGGTAACATAGTATTTATCAGCACTTAATAAGTTATAAGCGGGTTCTACGGGTTTAAGTGACCTTATGTCTTCCAATGCCCAAGGATAGTCATGGCTCAAAGTTGGGTCATGACAAAGGTGGCTCCATCAACCGCTTCAAACTTAAGGTACTTTCCTTCTTTCGTGTCATCCTTTAACTTAACCGTGCGTGGGTCCTTATCTTGGGAATCCTTTATTTCTCCCATTAACTTAGACTTCACTTGGAAATGAGCCACCAAATCTCTCGATCCTCAAATCTCCAACCTCAAGCCTTGGCTAAACAACTCTTTTAACTCCTTCACAATAGGCCTTTTTTGCACCATTATATGGGCTAGGCTTCCCATTGATTTTTGACTCAAGGCATCCGCTACCATGTTCACTTTTCCAAGATGGTAGAGAATCAGATAATCATAGTCCCTCAACAATTTATCTTTTCTAAGCTTCAACTACCTTCTATATATAGAGGACCTCTCTACACTTCAAAAGACTGACTTTGAGAGCTTGAAAAGCAATAACTTTAAACAAATTGCTTTGCATTTGCTTATTACTTCGCAAAGTGAGTTGGGGGGTTTCTCCTTGATTCCTACCAGACTAGTTTAAGGCTTTCCGCCGCCCGCCTATTTGAGGCAAGTCTCTAGCCCAAGGCTCATGTCCGCCACCTAAGGCTAGCCACCGTCTGCCGTCCAAAGCCAGCCACCACCCACTGAGGCTAGCCGTTGCCTATCATCCAAAGCCATCTGCCACTCGCCATCTGAAGTTAGCTATCGCCTGCCATCACGGTAAGCCTCTTTTCATTTAATTTTCTTTTGTCTAAATTTTTTTTGCCTTTTTTAGTAAGTTAATTAAATTGATTCATGTAGGTTTTTAGCTAATGAACTCAGTAATCAATTAAATTAATTAATTAACTCAACCCTCTTTTAATTAATCAATCAAAACATGAAAAAATGGCTAAGCTAAACTAACCACTTTTGCAAGAAGGGAGAACTGCATGGGTTCTGATTTCCATTCAAAGGGATACGTAGGCATGCTTGGTTCAGGCATTGAATCCAATTTAAAACTAACCAATTTTCCCCCTATCACCTTCTTCACTTTTATTTTGTTTCCTTTACTTTGTTGTTAGGTTTAATTTAGAGAATGTGTGACTTCCCTAGAATCCACAAGTGCTAGAGAAGGTATCCCCTATGTTTGGGTTTCATTTGTTATCTCAACCTTTGTTTAGACTATTACTTGTATTTATTTTATTGTTGAAATCAATTGTCATCGCTAAACCTAAGATCACATGATCGGTATTAAATCACAAGTGATGCACTTGGCTACCAATGCCCATAGTAAGCCTGACATCACACTAAATGACAAACCATCACACAATAGGGCTATGGGCCCACATATTAAGCAGATCCAAACCAACATCAATTTAAATCAAAGCCACACTAGGCTAATAAATCAATTATCTCATAAATATCATTTATCATTCAATTGGATTCTGCTTAACAATAATGTCTCAACTCATAATATACATATAATACAACTAAATATTAAACAAAATATAGGTAGAAGAAGTAACATTTTAGAGTTCTAGAATTATGATACAATTATACATATATCATTTATACCTCTCAGCACTTAATAATACAGACTACTGTTAAAAGAAAATTGGTAGTTTTACTCAATTTAACATTTCGTCACAATCTCAAAATAATAAGTTGAACAGAAATAAGCGTCTGACTCAGTTAATGATACTAGCTAATATATTAGACTAGTATCCCATGAATATGTAATGCAATATGCCATAGGGATAAACAAATCACATAAGAAACCAAGTATGAGATATAGTCCACAGTACAACACCAATACTCAATATGGGGAGCTGATCCCCTATCTTGGCTCTTTGAATCCAACAGTTTATCTCTTATGTTTAATGGGCTTGGTCGTCACTGGTCCATATCACGCAGCCCTGACCCGACTAATAGTAGCCTTGGCGAAGAGCAGGCCTGGCCAGCATCCACCAGTTATAGCTCATATTCTTAATCTCATCATAATCATAATCATAATCATAATCATATCCATAACACTAAGTAGTACTGTGTCCTCCTGATCCCCATCTGTCAATCACAATCACCATAAAATATAAAATATTAAGTCATCAATCACAATCAAATGTTAACATGCATCTATCCAAATAATAATGCATAATATATATATATATATATATATATATATATATATATATATATATATATATATATATATATACATATATACATATATATATACATATATACACATATATATATATATACATATATATATACATATACATATATATATATCTGTGTATATATATATATATATATATATATATATATATATATATATATGTATACATATATATATATACATATATATATATATATATATATATATATATATATATATATATATATATATATATGTATATATATATATATATGTATATATATATACAGATATATATATATATGTATATGTATATATATATGTATATACATATATGTATATATACATATATGTATATGTATATATATATACAGATATATATATATATGTATATGTATATATATATGAATATATATATATATGTATATATATATATATATGTATATATATATATATATGTATATATATATATATATGTATATATATATATATATGTATATATATATATATATCTATATATATATATACATATGTATATATATATATACATATGTATATATATATATACATATGTATATATATATATACATATGTATATATATATATACATTTATATATATATATATATATACATATATATATATATATATATATATATATATAAACACACACACACACACACACAGTAAATGCAGACGCATGAGAAGGGAAGAATAATATATTAGAAAGCATCACCCACCTAGCTAACGATGCATCTAACCAACTTCTTTTGAAAGTGCCACTCTAGGAAACATAAAGACACCAGAACATCAACGCTGAACAATAGGAGATATTATTAGAATACAAACGACTCATTTATCAAAACATAACCAAAAGAATCTTAAGACCCTTACCGAAATTTTAGCATAATCTCCATGGATCACGAGCATTACCCAAAGACAACAGAGAACATAGACACTTCTAATTAACTTTAATATCCTAACATCACATCAATGACCACTCTTGGGTCCCCCCAACTCACAATCATTAACATAACTCAACTATCAATTATATTCATAAACATCACAGTAATAATTACTAGATATATGCAATAACATAACTCAAAATATAGAAATCAAGAGATTCGAATTTACCCTCGCAATTTTTGATCAAACGAAAATGGAAAATCGCATTGGAATAGCAAGACAAAGCTGCTGGATCAAGGCCACGCGCAGCCTCCAACCATGCGTTGCTGCTACTAGTGGCGGAATGGGGCAATCTTTACACCAGCAAGTTCGCCCCAACTCCTGGATCTTGAAAATCAAAACCACTCACCGTCACTCACCGCCATCATGCTGGAAAACATCTTCAAAGGTTTAGTGGTTTAGATTCTGATCTCTTCCTCTAGTGGTCAATCAGAGGTATGGCAGGTACCATCATGAAGCTTGCACCATCAGGAGTCAAACATGACCATAATCATTGGATTTTGCCTCTAAAATCGACCGGAAAGTCGACTTGAAGATTTGATCTCTATAAATCTTCCTCTTATGAGTACGCCTTCATAGTTCATCAGCTTTGATGGCGATCACCTCCCTTAGACTCATCGGATGCCAACAAGCACTATACACTTCAATTAAACTTCTCTACCACGCTTCCGCTGTGCACTCTGACATACTATTTAAACTTTAGATAACATATCAAATTCAACAGGACACATACTTCATAACATAATAAAATCATATAAATAAACATCCAACATACATTATTTCAATATCAATTAACATTCAACTCTTGTGCAAATTAATCTCAAAGATAATTCTTAATAATTTTGTATTCCTTAACCTTAAATAAACTAATATAACTTTTGATTTCACCTCTAATCAATTATAATCCTAAGGATATCCTTTTGTTATGTCTTTAGCAATAGTAAAACTAATATTAATACCTAAATTATGACTTCCATTCATTACTTATTATATTTTATCATAATCAAATAACTCCATCTAATATCCGACAATTCTTTTTCCATCTTAATAATTTTTACTTAATCTATTATAACCTCAATAAATATTTTCATATTTAATGGCTTGCAAAAATTATAATTTCTACTATGTTTGATCATAAACAATAACTCCAATAATAATTCCCTTTTTATATTCTTCAACAATACTTTTCTTACTCTTATCTACTCTAGCTAATTTCTCCAATATATACATATATATAAACTTTATCTTATCACTTTGTAATCACCATATACACATAAACAACAATTAATATGCAAACCCATTAATTCTACAATTCATCTCCACATCCTTATGTTAACAACGTCATTAAGAAATCCTTTTAAATTCTAAAACACATCTTCGCTTTCACAACCATTTCATACTTACTCTCTTTTTGTAAAATACATCAATATTATGATTTAAATAGCCATTGCCTCGTAATCGTATACATTTAGCCCATAACATTAACTCACTATAAATCTCCCACTTATGTCATTCTAAATATCACATTCCTAGTCATTTAATTTATCCATATAAAAATAATGAACTCACCTATACCATTAATATTCAATAAAATCTCTATGCCACTTTTATCTCTTTCCCAATCTATGCCATTTTAAATTTATCTCAACTTCAACATATACACTACATAAATACTCCCGAATAATAACTCCACTTTATTTCCTAATAAAATTATTTTCCTTATAAAAAATCACTACTTAATCTTCAATAATTTCAATCGTATATTATTGCATCTAATATCTCAAAGTATTATCTCATCTCGAGGACTTAAATCCATTTCAGGTATGTTTAAAATTGTTTGAAATTGCAAAACTATTTAGAATCTTTTGTAAGAATCAAAACATTTCATTTTTTTTTTATTTTAGAACTCAAGATTCTGTGTCCAGGGATGCTACACAATATGCAACCTTAATGCAATAATTGATGAGGTACATGATGTATGAATAATGACATATGATTTCATGATGCTTGACTTGACACATGTAGACAGACACACTGGACACAAGTACAGAATTCCAAACCCAAAATAATAAATTTCCAAAATTATCTTTAAAATCATAATTTAAAATCAATTATCATCTTTGAACTCATTTACTTAATAAAATTAAAACTAAAACATTTCATTTCAAAACCATTTAAAATTTTGAATTAAATCATTTTATATCCTCCTGGATTAAGTCCTCGGGGATCCTCAAATTCACAATTCATATAGCCTTAACATTTTATCACTTTATAAAAGCTCAAATCATTGCACTCTGATCATATTCTACTCACCCAAAGAACTTTCATCATTACAGAATTTCTACTAGCACCACATGTACATATATCCTTTATATCATAAATACAACTCTAAGAAAAATCATCAAATTCATCATATCATACAAGCATATGACACATATAACATACACACTCACATAATTAATACCAATGCTCATCATAACACCACGTTAATGCTGAATTAGAAGCAAAGGAAACTTAAGAAGACAATTAGGAATCCTATACTCTGCATGTTACTAGAGGTCACAAAATATTTGCTCTGATACCATCCTTGTCATGCCCCAAACCCAAGGGCATGTGACTAGCACTAAGACACGGGTGATGCACTTGGCTACCAGTCTCATAGTAAGCTTGACCTCACACTAAATGACAAACCATCACACAATAGGGCTATAGGCCCACATATTAAGTAGATCCAAACCAACATCAATTTAAATCAAACCCACACTGGACTAATAACTCAATTAGCTCATAAATATCATTTATCATTCAATTGGATTCTGCTTAACAATAATGTCTCAACTCAAAATATACATATAATACAACTAAATATTAAACAAAATATAGGTAGAAGAAGTAACATTATGGAGTTCTAGAATTATGATACAATTATACATATATCATTTTCACCTCTCAGTACTTAATAATATAGACTACTGCCAAATGGAAATTGGTAGTTTTACTCAATTTAGAATCCCTAGAACCTATAAGGGCTAGAGGAGTTATCACCTATGTTTGGTTTTCATTTGTAATGTCAACCTTTGTTTAGACTATTACCTGTATTTATTTTATTATTGAAATCAATGATCATGCATATTATAAATTGTTCATGAATTTGAGTTTGTTCATGAAATATATTTTAAGTCACTCTTATGTTAATTGACCAAACTTGTTTTGTTAAAATAAATAGAAAACCCAGTCCCCGAATCCTCTTTTATTTCGAAGCTAGTGATCTTTTCCCTTTGGGTAATAATTACAGTCAAATGGATTTTTTCCTTACATTTTCCTAAATAAAAATAAATTAAGTTGGCGACTCCAAGAAACAATTTTCAAACCTATCAAAGATAAGCCCGAGGGCTTCCTCATGAGTTCCTTTTCAAATGAGCATTTCGATTCCCTTTAGTGGATTAGTCCGATGCTCGGGCAAGGCATCACAGCTGGCGACTCTACTAGGGACTAACTTTCTTTTAATAAAAGGAAAAAAATAAGTGGACTACTAATTGGTTTAAAAAGAGTTTGGCCTTTTAATATGATTGTGACTTTGCATGCATCACTTGCATAGGCTCTTTGCCATCCAACCTAGTTCTAGGAAAACAATGGATAGTGAGTAACATCGAGTGGGTAACCATCCTTGGGTCTATTTGCCGATAGTGAAATCATCCACCCCAAAATGAATCCTTTGATCCTTTCAAAGGTGTAACGAGCTTGCACGTACTATTGAACCCACATGAGGCTCCTTGACTCACATATTGTTAAGTATATCGCTGCTCTAGTGTGACAAATACCCAAATCAAGCCACCCTTACCCTTTCATGTAATGAACTTAGATCCTGGCCATAGGTTGTATGTACCATAATTAAAACCTTGCATCTTTGCATTCTCATGAAATGTTTTCCTCATGCATATCGTACATCCATATTGTATAACAAAACATGCATTCATGTTATGTCTAGGGTATACCTTGAACTAAAGAAAGGTAATATACTCACTTTTATCCTAACACCTTCACTTCTAAACTTTAAACACACTCACCTCTATCCCATTCACCTTTGCCCCCACAAACCTTAAGCCATCACTTTAAACCTTACCTTTTTACCATAGCCTTTAACCTAAACACCAATACCCTAACCCTAAACCTTACCTCGTTACCTTAGCCTTCAACCTAAACACCAATACCCTAACCCTGAGCCTAAAACCTCATTTCCTTAGCCTTGACCTCAAACACTACTAACCTTAAACACTATTACCTTAACCTTACCCAAAATGTCTTCACCCTAAATTGTAACCTAAAAACATCTCTATCTGCCTTTTTACCTATACTTTGCCAACCTAGCCATAAGACACCGTTGCCCAACATCCTTGGCCCATTACCTTCAAAACCAATCCATTACCCTCAGATTGATAGATGCTTATAGCCTACACTCAAATCATCAAGACACTACCCTAAACAAAATACCTTTAGCCCAACACACTACTCTAAGTTCAATACCTTTGACCTAACACAATACCTTAAGCCCAATACCTTTGCCCTAACACACTACCCTAAGTCCAATGCCTTTAGTTCAACTTAATACCTTAAGGTTGAGACCTTGACCTATGCAACCTTATCAAATCCTCAAAAGCCCAAATGCAATTAGCTCACAACAGCAAGAGGAATCTTTTTTTTCTCAAAAGTTTACATGCCCATCTTCTTGCTTCTTTCCTAAGTACTTACTTTATTCTTTGACTTGGTTCGCAAGGTACCAATGGCAATCCTGACTGACATAGAAGCTTTAACTAACCTATTCAAGAGGCAAGAAGAGAACTTATCTCCACCCTAGATGCTCAATGAGCTAATTTCAACTAGGCTTTAGCTAGTCAACAATCCAGTTTTAATAATACCATAATCCATCTTATTTTTGCTTTCACTAATGCTTTAAGTTTCCAATGCCAACTTGTCATAGATAAAGTGAGAGGAATGCTGAACCAAGCTAAGCTCATCAATGCTACATATACCATTGACATGACTCATAATTTTACATCCTCAATCTCAAACGCCAATGCCATTCTAGCCTTAGCCATGCCATCGGTCATAGATACTAACCTTGCCTCTTGTTTAAATCCTTTTCGAAGCAAGGAAAACCCCACCTCCTCTACTATCAAGATACCTTTAGAGCTCAACATCGATGCACTAGAGCAAACCCCCACAATGGAAAAAATGTGCAAGAAAAGTAATACCTCCACTCCCCTTGCCTCTGTTGAATGGAAGGATATGGACACCTACACTCCCCTCATTAATGTCGAGCGGGAGAGTGCTATAGTAACTAGCAGGCGACCCTTAAAATCTCAATGAATGGCTTTCATAGATTTGGGAGTTCCATTAGCAGTGGTTTATAAGAAAGCTCTAGAGGCAAAAATGGTAAAACCCATGGAACCAAGAGTCCATAATAATCCCTTTCTAAACTGCTACCACCCTAATGAATATTGTGAATATCATCAAGGAGTAGGGCACCAAATCAGCACATACAGACCTGTGAGAAATAGAATCCAGCATTTATTGATAGTGGTGACATCATCCCTCCTAAAATAAAACCTAATTCAACCCCACCTTACCTCAACCTCGAGTGGCATAATATGGAAGAGTTCAAGTTTGGCTAATTTAACCTGTCTGAGATTGAAATCTAAGTATGACTTTGAGTCTGTCTAAATCTCAAAGTCTAAATTTGAGTATAGGTCTGTCAACTTATTTTCCTTTTTGACTATTTTTCGTTGATCATTTTAGTCCGCTTTTTGTTATCTTGTAATAAAATTTCCCATTACAATAAAACATCCACATTTATTTGTGCACTTATCTTTTCTTATTTTAAACATGGATAAGCTTTGCAAAAAAAAAAAAGAAAAAGAAAGAAGAAAGAAAAAAAAAAAAGAGAGAGAAATGAACAGTCAATTAAATCCACCATAGCTAGCATATATTGAGGTGCTATAAACAATTGCTTTGCCAACTCTAACTAAAGTAGGTCAAGAAATAGACCTTTCATCAAATATTTAAAGCACAAAATCAAAGATACACCTCAACAAGGTGCAACAAGTTCTTCAAATCCAAAATTCAAATGTTAAAGCCCTTCCAAGTGAAGAAAAGCAACAAATTATGGTGGAATATTTTCTCCCAAATTTCAAGCTTGTTAAGTTGAAAACCTATAAAGGGCAGCTTAGGCAAAAGTTAGAGCTAAAAAGAGAGAGAAAGAGAGAGAGAGAGAGAGAGAGAGAGAGAGAGAGAGAAACTCGCCCTAGTCATCTTCCTTCGTATCATTCAAAGTTTGTCAAATCATCTTTACTCAATCTGTCTCATCTCATGTCTTCAAAGTCATCCTCCCTCACTAGCTTTTTCATTCTCTAAAGTGATATTTTCTTCTACGCTCTTATCTCATAATGGGGGTATGTCTTTCTAGTATGTCATAATCTTTTGTTAATTTGTCTCGTCACTTAGCTCAAGAAACTTAGACACAATCTCTCACATTGCTAGTTTATCATGTTCCTATCTCTTATTGGGAGCATGATCCCCAAGTTGTCTCTTTTCATCAATCCTTTAGCCACTCTTTATGGTACTTCCTTTCATTTAGTTTGTCATCTACATTCTAGCCAATAAAGTATCACTCTAAATGTCTCTTCAATCTCAAACAATAAGGTTAGTTTGGCTTGTTCTTTTCCATGAATCATGCTACAGATGGCAAAATTATACAACCTCTCTAATCCTTTTTAGAATTTCCAACCCACTTTTGAACCATTCCTAAACTTCATATTGTATAAGCCTCATTGGAAAAATCATACCAACCATTCAAGTTTAAACCTCAACTCAAGCCTCGTACTACCCTTTCCTTAGTAAAGTCTCATCATCTTTTAAGGGCCAAGCCTATAGGCAAAACCGAAGATTCTAAGTCTTTTAAGACTCATCATCTTTAAAGGCAACTTTCTCTAGCACAACCAAAATAAAGTCATGTCTTGCAAAGCTTAAAAAAGGCTCGAACCACTCAAAGCCCAGTCATTCCATGTCTCATTAGCAAAATCTCATCATCCTTGATAAGACCAAGCCTCTTTGGCAAATTACATCACTTATAAAGTCCAATTGAGTTAAGGCCTGCCAACCATATGATGGGCAAGAAAATATGATATAACCATGTCAAAGGGCAAACACTTATCCTTGAGCTTGTAGTATCCTTATGACCAAAGCCTAGAACACCATACCTGAGATGAAGCCAACCATCTTCCAAAAATAAAAAAAAAAAAACAAAAAAGGTCCAAAGCACCTTTGTAGAAAAGCCCAAGTTGATAAACTATCCCCAAAACCTAAAAGCCTTTTAACCAAAAACCTTCAAGCCTTTACCATGAAGCCCAAGCTAAAAAGCCTTCACCCTTAAAACCCAAACCTAGAAAGCATTCACCATGAAGCCTAAGCCCAAAAGCCTTCACCATGAAGCCCAAGCCCAAAAGCCTTCACCATGAAGCCCATACCCAAAAACCTTCACTATAAAACCAAACCAAAAAGCCTTCACTATGAAACCCAAGCCTAAAAGCCTTCACCAATGAAGCCCAAAACCTAAAAGCCTCAACCATTAAGCCTAAACCAAGCTTAAAAGCTTTCACCATAAAGCCCATTCACAAAAAAGCCTTCTAAAGCCAACACCTAACTAAGCCTTCCTAAGTTGGTTTCCTAGCCTAACCTTTCCTCTACGCTAGACCTAACCAAGTATGAGGCAAAACTTGATCGAGTCTTCCAAATAAACTACCTAAATGTTGTAACCTAACCAAGTCGAAGTACCAAACTTGACTAAGCCTTCTAGATGAACTTCTCTGAGGATAAGCCCTACAAGCTGACCTTTCCTAAGCCTTCTAATCTATTCATCTCCAAAAACCTAACCCTCATAATCAAGCTCTAAAATCCAGCCTGAAACAAAATCTTCCCCAAAGTCATACCTGTCCAAGCCTTTTAAACTAAATATCCCGATCTTTTCCAAGACCACACCTTGCTTGATTTCCTGAATGACCTCTTCCTAAGCCAAGTTGATAGCCATTGACCAACCAATCTCATACTTGACATGCCCATCTTCACCTCTGGGCTAACCAATCAACCAAAAACCAAATGACCAAACCACTTTCCTCTATCATTCTAAAGTAGGGGCAACTCTCCTCCAAATATTACCTTTCTAAAATAGGGGCATCTTTCTCCCAAAAATCAACACTTTTATATCATGACTGACCTTTCACAGGTTCAAGGTATCAGATTATTGCATAATTATCTAGCATGTTTGCATTGAATAGGATCATGAATCAAGGCATATTGTCAAAACTCTTGAAGAAACACAGATCATCAACCTGGTCAATATGAATTAATCTCTTTTCAAAAATCAATCTCAAGATCAGTTATCTTTAACATTCCTACCAGAAAGGGTCATCTTCTTTCCTATCATATAGGATCATCATCATTCCTACCATATAGGATCATCATTATTCTTACCACATAGGATCACCACTTCATTGATTCCTATCAGATAGGGTCGCCTTTAAGCCTACCAGACAGGGTCACCACTTCATCGATTCCTACTAGAAAGGGTCACCATCTTTCCTACCAGATAGGAAAATCACCTTTAAGCCCACTAGATAGGATCACCACTTTATCAATTCCTACTAGATAGGGTCATTTTCTTTCCTAACAGACCAGATCATCATCATCATTCCTATCAAATAGGATCACCACTTCATCGATTCCTACTAGACAAGGTCGTCTTCTTTCCTACCTGCCAGGATCATCATTATCATTCCTACTAGACAGGAACACCACTTCACTGATTTCTACCAGACAGGGTCACCTTTTTTCCTACCAGACAGAAATATTGCCTTTAGCTCCTACCAGATAGCAGAAGTACCAAACCAGATCTCCCAAGTATACCGAGGGCATCTTCCTTAAAATTCAACCACACCTCTCTACCAAATGTCTGAACTCTATTATAGACATTAATTTGGTTCCTTTCACCATCTGCGATCCTTAGGTTCAATATCATCAAAATCGCTTTTCTGATAAAGACAATTCTGATGAGAACTGTGAACCTTTAATTTTGCACTTTCCAGTATGTATTTGAATCTTAGAAGCACTTAGGCTTAGTGAACAAACTTTCAAAAGTCAAAAAACTCTCAAAATGATAAAATCAAAGTATTTATTTTTGACATTTGGACCCTTTCAAATCATTTGAGACTAAGCAACAAATAAAATGCAATTGGAATAGTGTAAAATGGTTAAGAAATGAGCAAGAATGAGCAAAAATGGGAAAAACAAGTGCATCAGTGTAGTTGCTACAAAGCTCTATGGCTACTTCTGCGGCACTGCCGCAGAGGTCTCTACAACCGGCACTCTAAGCGTGTTTTTGAATTCCACATTGGAAATTTGTGTTTTGTATGCTTTAACCTCCTCCTATAAATAGAGGACCTCTCCACACTTCAAAAGACCAACTTCTAGAGCTTGAAAAGCAATAACTTTAAGCAAACCACTTTGCATTTGCTCCTCCTTGCTTTGCTAAGCGAGTTGGGGGGTTTCTCCATGATTCCTACCCAACTAGTTTAAGGCTATCTGCTGCTCACATATTCAAGGCAAGTCTCTTGCTCAAGGCTCGTATCTACCACCTAAGGCTAGCTATCGCCTGCCTTCCAAAGCTAGCCGCCGCTTATTGTCCAAAGTTATCTGCCTCCTGCCGAGGCTAGTTGCCACCTGCCATCTAAAGCCTGCCACCACTCGCCATGCAAAGTCAATTATCGCCCGCCATCAAAGGTAAGCTTCTTTTCCTTTAATTTTCTTTTGTCTAAATTTTTTTTGCCTCTTTTAGTTAATTAAATTGATTCATTTACGTTGCTAGCTAATCAACTCGGTAACCTTCTTTTAATCAATTAAATTAATTAATTAACTCAACCTTCTTTTAATCAATTAATCAAAATATGATAAAATGGCAAGGTTAAACTAACTCCTTCACAAGAAGGGAGAACTGCATGGGTTCTCATTCCCATTCAAAGGGATATATAGGCATACTTGGTTCAGGCATCGAATCTAATTTAAAACTAACCAACTTTCCCCCTATCACCTTCTTCACTTACTCTTATTTTGTTTCCTTTACTTTGTTATTAAGTTTAGTTTGGGGAATGTGTGACTTCCCTAGAACCCATAAAGGCTAGAGGAGGTATCCCCTATGTTTGGGTTTCATTTATAATGTCAACCTTTGTTTAGACTATTACTTGTATTTATTTTATTGTTGAAATGAATGATCATGCATATTATAAATTGTTCATGCATTTTAGTTTGTTCATGAAATATATTTTAGGTCACTCTTATATTATTTGGCCAACTTATTTTGTTAAAATAAATCAAAAACCTAGTCCCCGAATTCTCTTTGGTTTTGAGGCTAGTGATCTTTTCCTTTTGGGTAATAATTGGAGTCAAATGGGTTTTTTTCCTTATATTTTCCCAAATAAAAATAAATTAAGGTGGTGACTCCAAGAAACAATTTTCAAACCTATCAAAGATAAGCCTGAGGGCTTCCTTATGAGTTTTTTCCCAAATAAGCATTTCGATTCCCTTTAGCCGATCGGACCAATGCTCAGGTGAGGCCTCACACATCTATAACTATTTCATTCATCATTTTTACTCCTATTCATGCATATGTTAAAATTATTCTTTTTAAGAGTTATTTCACAATCTTTATCCAAATATTTGTTTAAATACCTAAACATGATCCCTGAGCCCTCTTTGGTCACTCACGGATTAGTGCTTTTCCATTGGGACAAATCAAACATTTTAGAGTCAATCATTTTGGGTTTTCCTTTAATTTTCACAATTAAAATAATTAAATTAAAGTGGAAACTCCCTTTTATAAATGACAAATTGCAAAACTCAATTTTCTAAACTTATAGCGAGTTCCAATTATGGAGTTTGTCTTGAAAAGCATTTTGATTCCTCAATAGATTGGATGGGTGCTTGGCCGAGGCCTCACAGTTGGTGACTCCACTAGGGACTTCAAAATATTTTTCAAATAAAAGATAAAGTGGATTACTTTTGGTAAAATACAAAGTTTGGCTTTAAATGCGAAATAACCCTTTTCATGCATCACTACATTGGACTCCTTGTCCAAAAACCCTAGCTTTATAGGAAAACAAGGGATAGAAAGTAACAACAAGTGGGCAACCTTCCTTAGGTATACTTTCTGATAGTGAAATCATCCAGCCTATGACGTATCCTCTAATCCTTTTAGAGGTGTAACGAGTATGCATGTACCATTGGACCCACGCGAGGCTCCTTGTCTCACATGTGGTTAGGTATATCACATCTTTAGTGTGATGGGTTCCCTTCAAACCACACTAACTATGTCATGTAATGACTCATAGAACTTTCCTTTAGGATTATGTGTACCATAATACTAAACTTGGTATTTCATGAAACCTTTTTCAATCATTCATGCATATATGCATGCATAGCTTGAACCTTGTGAAGAGTCGAAAACCTATCCAGACATCTTCACACCCAAAACCCTTGGTCCACCTAAACCCATGGTCAAAACCTAAAACCCATGGTCTACCTAAACCTATGGTCGAAACCTAAAACCCATGATCCACCTAAACATATAGTCGAAATCCAAAACTCATGGTTCACCTAAACCCATGTCAAACGCATGGTAAAAATAAAGCCATCTATGGTACCCTCATAAATCCATCTATGGTACCCTCATCCTTATCCACAATCCTTATTCATGCTAAACACTGACCTAGCCCTATTCTTTATAATTGTTATACAAGCTAAACAACAACCTAGCTTTATCCTTTATAATTCTTACCCAAGCTAAACACTAACCTAGCTTCCATCTTTCACAATCCTTATCCAAGCTAAACACTGGCCTAGCTTTTACAATTCTTATCTAAGCTAAACATTGAACTAACTTTCATCTTTCATAGTCCTTACCCAAGCTAAAAACTAAACTAGCTTTCTTCTTTCATAATTCATACCCAAGCTAAACACTGATCTAGCTTTACCCTTAATAATCCTTACCAAAGCTAAACACTGACCTAGCTTCATTCTTATCCATAGTCCTTACTCAAGCTAAATGCTAACTTGGCTTCATCTTTTATAGTACTATCCAAACCCATACTTCTATCTAAACCTATGGTCTAGTCCACCATTACCCAACTATCACCAAACCCATGGTCTAACCAACCTCTAAATGTATGGTACATCTATAACCCAATCGTAAAACCCATGGTCCCTCTATCCTTAAGCCCATACTAAACCATCCATAAATTGCAAATCCAAATACTTGAGGCAAAACTCTAACCTAGCCTTCCAAACTAAACTTTGGTTCCTCAAAAATAAAATCTAACCTAGCTACTTAAAGCTAAAATCTGATCTAGCCACCCAAAGCTAAAATCTGACCTAGCCACCTAAAGCTAAAATCTAGCCTAGCTCCCCTAGTTAAATACCTACCTAGCTAAACATCATATACCTCTACCCTTATCTTTCCCCATATACCATTAACCTAATAATAAGACACCATCATCCATTACCATTAAACCTAATGTCCTTGGTTTGCCATACCCTACCATAACCATCTTTTTCAAAAGCTTGATACTAACCTAGTTCCTTTTCCCTTTCAAAGATTGCCAAGATGTCTACTAGATTCGACAAAGATGTTATGGATAAGATTTTGGCCAAACTATTCAAGCAATAAAAAGAGATGTTCAAGAGATAAACAATCTAAATTTAGGCCTAATTGCAGGCCCAAAGAGAGGTCATACTAAATGATGTCTAAGACATGCTAAATTAGGCTAGCATAAACCAAACCCTGAATCCCACAATCCAGAATCCACTCAACCTAGACCAAAATTTGGCGTCAATTTAAGCCCATGCTCCTACTTCCTCTACCAAGTCAACCTCTCCATCACTTCCCTCACTAATATCCTCTAAACAAACACTATATTCTATTTAACACCTACTAAACAATCACAAATCACCTCCTTTCCTATGGATCCTTCCCAAAGGAGGGAAACCATATGTAATCCTATGCTTGAAGTCTTCCTACTCAAACTAGAAGCCATGGAAAAATTTAGTAAAAAGTCTAAAGGAGAGGGAAGGCATGATTGATACAAGTTCATTAAGCCTATTCCCCAATGCCTGATTACCACTAAATTTAAAGATGCCAAATTTAGACAAATTTGATGGTACTACTTGCACTAAGATCCATTTAAAGATGTACGTGGAGGCAATGCAGCCCCTTGGTATCAACAAGGAGCTTCTTGCTCAACTTTTTCAGCAAACCTTTACTAATGCTACCCTAAGAAGGTTTATTAACTTGGATGACACCCAAAAATAGACCTAGGAGGACATTTGCAAGGCATTTGTCAAATAGTACCACTACAATATTAAAGTGGACATTACAAGAAGGGATTTAGAAACCACAAAGCAACATCCATATGAGTCCTTCTTTATATTCCTTATTAGGTGGAGGGCTAAAGCTGATCAAATGATAAACAAGCCAACCAAGCAAGAACAAGTAGATATTATTGTCAAGAATCTACCCCTGACCTATTGAGCCCACTTATCAACACATTACCTATCCACCTTTAGAGCTTTGGTTGCAACTGCATCAAAAGTTGAAGATTGCATCCAAAGTACACATTTCAAGCTAAATTCCCCACCGCCAACCTGAATAGTGATGAGGAATCTAGATCTGCCTCGACCCCATCTTACCTTAGCCCTAAAAGGCATGTCATAGAGTAGTTCAAGTTTAGCTAATCTGACTTGTTTGAGATTGAATTCCAAGTCTAAACCTGAGTCCAAGTCTAAATCTCAAAATCTGAGTCCAAGTTTGAGTTAGAGTCTGTTGTCTTATTTTTCTATATTCTCATCAACCATAACGGTTCCTTTTTTTCATCTTATAATAAAGTTTCCTTTACAGGAATGCATCTATATTTTCTTTTCATTATTTATGCATTAATTTTCTTAACTTCCTTGTTTAGTTTGACATGGATGAGCCTTAAAAAAAATGAAAGAAAAAGAAAAGAAAAGAAAAGGAAAAAAAAAAAAAGAGAAAAGAGGTAGAGATCTAATCCACCATAATTAGCATAAATTAGAATTTGAGGTGTCCTCATTCTCTTAAAACAACAATCACTTCACCAAACTCCTAACCAAAGAAGATCAAGATAGTTGAAGCACAAAAGCAAGTAAATGTAATTACCTAATGCACATTGGGTAATCAAATGATGCACCTTAATAAGAGGCGATAAGTTTAGAGAAGACCTTTGTCAAACCCAAAATTCAAAGGTTAAAGCCCTTCAAAGTAGCAAATCATAGTGGAATATTTTATCCCAAATTTCATTAATACAAGCACACTATGTTGAAAATCCAATAGGGTGGTTTAGGCAAATGTTAGAGCTAAGAGAGAAAGAGAGAGAGAAGGCTAATCCAAGTCATCTTTTCTCATTTTCAAAGTTGTCAAATCATCTTCAATTAATCTATCTTATCTTATGTCTCCAAAGTCATCCTTCCTCATTAGAGGTTTATTCTCTAAAGGATATACAATCTTCTACGCCCTTATCCTACAATGGGGGCATATCTTCCTAAGTTGTTATCTGTTGTCAATTTGTCCCATTGGTTAGCTCAAAGAGCTAAGACACAATTCCTCACATTTCCCACCTTCGCATTCTTCTCTCTCATTTGGGAAAATGATTCCTAAGTTGTCTTATTCCACTAGCCCTTTAGCCATTCCTAAATGCTCTTTAGTTTTGCTAGTGTAGTCAATGTGTCATCAAGTCAAACTAATTAAGTGTCACTCCAAGAGTCATTTCAATCTCAAACAATAAGAAAAGTTTGACTCGCTCTTTTCCATGATTCATGCTATAAATGGCAAAACCATACAAACTCCATGATTCTTTCTAGAAGTTTCAGCTTACCTTCAAACCATTCTCAAACTTTTCCATCCTAAGCCTTATTGATAAAATCATACCATCATTTCAAGCTCAAGCCATGTACCACCCTTTCCTTGGCAAAATCTTATCATTGGCAAAACCAAAAATCCCAAGTCTATCAAGACTCATCATCTTCGAATCTAGTTTCCTTGGCAAAATTATAAGTGGAGGCAAATCTCCCAAAGCTTAATCATCCTTAAATTGATTAAAAAGGACTCAAACTAGTCAAGGCCCATCTCATGCCTCTTTGGTAAACATCTCATTATCCTTGAAAGATTAAGCCTCATTGGCAAACACATGATCCTTGAGAATCAAAGCCTCTTAAGGCCTACAAACCATTCTGATGCAACCATGTCAAAGTGCAAACCCTTATCCATGATCCTATGGTATCCTTTTGACCAAAACTTGTAGCACCATACTTGAGTTAAAGCCAACCATCCAAAGCACCCTCTTAGAAAACTATCCTTAACACATAGAAGCTTTCACCATGAAGCCCAAATCTAGAAGCCTTCGCCATGAAGACCAAAATGCAAAAGCCTTCGCCATGAAGACCAAAACCCAAAAGCCTTCGCCATAAAGGCCAAATCCATAAACCTTCACCATGAAGCCCTAAACCAAAAAGCCTTCACCATGAAGGCCAAATCTAGAAGCCTTCATCAAAAGGCATACGACCAAAAGCCTTCACCATAAAGCCCACTCTTAAAAGGCCTTCATTTATAAAGCCCATGATCTCCTCTAAGGCAAACTGTAACTGAGCCTTCCAAATTGATTGCCCAGACTAACCTTTTCCTTTAAGTCAAGATAAACCTCCCAGGTTTAGCGTCCCAGCCTAATCTCTCTCACACAGTCTTAAGGGAAAATCTGACCAAGCTTTTTAAATGAACTCACTAGAAAGCCATAACTTGACTGAGCCTCTAATATGATCTCTTACAAAGCCAAACTAAACTGAGCATCTAAATGACCCTAGTTAAGGTCAAACTTGACCTATCCTTCTAAGATGATCCCCCCTAAAGCCAAACCAGAAGGCCATAACTAACTAAGCCAATTGCCAGACTTAACCAAAGACTCCTGTATGGACTTCTTTGGGGACAAGCCCGACAAACTGACCTTCCTCAAAACATGACCTAACCTTTTGAGCTAATAATCTCTAAGGACTTGGACCCTTTAATCAAGCTTTCTTATTCAACCTCAAACAAAACCTTCTCCCAAGCTGAACCCACCTAAGCCCAGCCTGACCTTTTCTAGATATACCTAGCTTAACTTCCCAAAATGACTTCTTCCTAGGCTAAATTGATAACTAGTGATCAAGCGGCCTCATACTTAATATGACCCTAAGCTAGTTTTTTAGTCCGATCCTAAACCAAAAGGCCATGCTTGACTGAGCCTTTCAAGCTAACTGGCTTGATCTCTTCCTCCTCCAAGGCTGAACTAATAGCCTTTAACAGACCCTTTAACTAGCCTCATACCTAGTCTAACCATCCCTAAGCTAGTCCTGAACAAAATAGCCAAACCATTTTATCATTCTAAAGTGGGAGCATTTCCCTCCCAAATATCCACCTTTTCGAAATTGGGGCACCTTTCTCCTAAAAAAAAAAAATTAGCATAACAAAGTGACCCTTCACAGGTTCAAAGTATCCAATAATTGCATAATCATATTCATTTTGCATTAAATAGACTCTTGAATCAAGGCAGATTATCATGTTAAACTTCAGAAAGCAAGATAGGATCATCTTTTCACCGATTCCTACCAAATAGGGTCATCATCATTTCTACCAGACAGGATCATCTCCTTATTGATTCCTACCAGATAGGGTCATCATTATTCCTACCAGACAAGAACATCATTTTTAGCTTTTACTAGAAAGGACAACCTTAGGATCTATACCTTAAATCTTAATTATGTATCTCTCTTAATTAGACCCATCCCATGACAACCTTAGGATCCATATCCTAAATCTAAATTAGGTATCTCTTGTGATAAGACCCATCCTGGGTCAACCTTAGGATCCATACTGTAATACCCAAGGTTTCCTTAGCCAATTGTAAACAGTAATGATGACATGATGATATCCATATACCATATCATTTAAGGTCTCCTTAGTATACTAAAAACCTTAAGAATATCACAAGAAGTGAATTTAATGAATAATGTGACAATGCGTAATAAAGGAAGTCAACATTGATATGTGCTTTCATGATAAAATGACAATCAAACCAAGTTTGACTTAATGTGATTATGTTAAAAATTTATTTGTAATGTGAATCTAAAGTGCTAGTAAATGGGTGTTCACATCTCCTAAGACATTGGGAGGTGATGATAGTGATATGGGAAATTGAATTCAATCAAAGTTCCAATGGTATAATGGAGGTCAAACTAATGAGCTTTTGTGATAGACATACTTAATCAATGCTAGTAAAGAGTTAGTAAATAGGCATTATGATATGTACGGAATTTATCTAATAATGTCTAAAATGTGTAGTGATATTAGAAGGTAGAAATATATGTATTAGAGTGAAAGAAATGAAATGGAAAATATATTAAGTACTGAGTTTGAAACATGCATATAAGGATTTGTTATTAGGCTTTTAGACTTAAAAGCCTAACCCCATTGGATGGCTGGCCCATTGGGATTAAGAAGGATACAACATCCAAACTTGTGAGCAAATGGTTGGCCCAAAACAATAGATAAAGAGTGTGTAAAGAATGGGTCTTTGGTGTGTAGCCCTTTAGTCACCAAAGTTGACTAAGTCAAATACTTAACCAAGTGAAACTCTTGATTTCTCCTACACATGAGTCAAACTTCCATTGGAACACCTAGCACCTTGTGATAACTCTCTCCATTATAGAGAGAATCCTAGCCCTCCACCTTGATCAAATCATAGCCATCCATCAAGGTTAAATCTTAGCCATTGGATTGAACTTGATCAAATCTCCACTATCCAACCTATTATTATATATATGAAAATTTATGTTACAATCTTCATTTTTCTATCACTACACCAAAGTTGTACCATGACAGAAAGAAGTTCTCTCTCTCTACACCAAGAACCTTAGCAAATCAAAGCTAATCAAGGTAAGGAATCTTGATCATCTCCTTCTTTCTATGTTTTAAGGTTGATATTAGTGTTTTGATTATATAAAACCCATCCTACATTATAAGGAAGATTCGACCATATCGGTGTATAACTATAGAATTGTTCTAAATTATGATTGATTACATCTATGGGTGATTTAGATGAACAATATTGAATTAGAAGTGTGAAAGTGAACCTTGGAAGCTTGGGTTATGATTTTAACATGTTAAGGGAACTTGAACTTTTGTGCTAGATATTGACAATTGAATGATTATATGGGTTTTATGTTATGATAATTACATAATTCTATGATCAATTTGAAGATTTGATGAAGAGTTAATAGTTTCCCCAAATTTATAGGTTTATGGAAAAATTGGGGATTTTAAGTATTGAATTTGAATTCATAAAAGTAAAGGGAAAATCAAGCTTAAGAATGGAATTAGATAATTTGTATAATGTTAGTTTTTAAAACCAATTGATAAGAAGTGATTTTCTCCAAAATTTATGAAATAGACTTATTTATGGAATTTAATGGTAAAAGTAGAATTGATTCTATTGAATATTAGAATTTGTTATATTATTTGTACTCAAAGTTGAAATGTGAGATTTAGAGGAAAGAAATTATCCTTCCTATGATGTATAGCTTTGGCCATTTAAAGAATGACTTAGGAAAATGTTAAGATTAGTAACAGGTATATGTGTAGTATATCTTGACCTTAATAGTGATTGATGTGTAATTGAATTGCAAATGTGTAGAGTCTAAAGACAAGGATCAGGATGTTGTCGTAAGTGTGAAGAGCACTACTAGCCTCAAGAGTCAAGTGTAATAGGAGTAAAGGAGTCTAAGGTGAGTACTTAATAATATAATATGTCTTGTGTTATATGCTTTGAACCTTTATTATTCAAACCATAATCATTAAAAGTATTCCAATTTCTTGATAAGCTCAAACTGCTCATTGACTATTGAACCATTTGATATGATGCTTCTTGATTCATTAATAAACTTGAATTGCTCATTGAACATTGGATCATTTGATATCATACTCCTTAATAACAATCGATTATTTTTAAACCCATCACACTGGATATGTAATGTGCTCATTGAATTCCTTGATATAAATCTTACATGAACTATCCTATTGATAAGCAGAAATCCCCTTTTAGTGTGGGGAAATACACCAAACCTTGTGCACTTGGTAAAGCTTGCGGGTAGGATGAGAGTACCCAACCTCTTTTAGGGGAGAACGCCTAACCATAAGACTCGATCAGTCTTACGTAATGTGATACTTGTGAGTGAGCAAGGCTCAGGCTGTCACTCTTGAATTTATATACATGGGTAGCATCTTGCTTGTACGAGTGGGTTATTTCTACTAATAAAACTATTTCCAACTTAAGTGAGAAATTGAACCTAATGATAACATTGATTGAAATTGTTCCATTTCTATAAAGAGCCTTTTTGCTATCGATTCCTATACTCACCATGCATTATGTATATATGTATGTCTTCTATATTATTATGTGCTTACTGAGTCTTACCTCATTCGCTAATGGTTTCAATTTCTTAGGCATGATCGATAGGTCAACAAGATGAATTTCAAGCCATGTTCTTCCACTTGGAAATCGTCTGGTAAATTACAAGTGTCGTGATTCTCAATTTTTGAAGACCACTGTTTACAGCTCCATGGTAGTTAAAGGTTTAGTCTTTGAATGTTATTAGTTACATGTATTGTAAAAATTATTGTACTATTATTATGAAATGTATGAACAATCTACATTGAGTTATTGATATGAAATGAAATCCTAGAATCTTATAAGTTATGATTATGAATGGTCTTATAAGATAGTTAAGAAATGGGTAACAGGGAAAGGGTATCAAGTTACAGTCTTAAGGTAAGGTATAATATGATAATTGAATGAGATTATAAGTTAAATGGATTCTATGGGTTTAGGTGACCTTATGTCTCCTTATGCCCTAGGACCATGATCGCGATTTTATGCAATACAACCGCAAGTGTATGGGTCGCTCAAGTAATAAAGTAGTGAGTGAAAGTATCATTCCACAGGGGACAAGGTCAATTACTAGCTCAAACTTCAATTATTGTTTAGCAAATTAATGGTTTGGTTTATTGCTTAAATTAAAATGACTAAGTGGATTAAAAGATTAAACTAAGGAACGGCCAATAAATTGCAAATAAAATTGATGATGAAGACCTACCCAGATATTGAATCCCCCTAGCAATCAATTGTATTTCAAGACAGGTGAACAATTAAATCAATTTATCAAGTTAATTTGGCATTCCACACATTTAGATTAAAACTTCTCTCAAATGACTTAACCTCTAATCACTAGTTAGAATGCAAGGAATCTCTTCTCAAGCATAATCAAATAGCTCATGCATTAAGACCAAGGAATCAAACCAAAGGATTTTGTAAGTCTATCTCTAGAACCCCAAGCAATCCTCAACCCTATGACTATTCCATTTAAATCAAGCTTTCTCAAGACATGAATATGAAAAATGACAACCAACTAATAAGCATGCGATTATCACTTGGAATTAAACAATCAAGATTCATAAAGGTAAATCAACTTAATCAAATGATTTAATTGAAATCAAAACCAATCAATCCATACAAACATGCTAGGGTTCATCTATATCTAGGTAGAAGATAAGTTTAGCTCATGTTTAAAGAAAGAATACAAAAAGAAAAGAAAAATAGAAAATAAATCAAACAACTCATGACGAATGATTTGATATTCTCCACTTTAATCTTCGATTCTTGGTTCAAAACTTGTGGATCTATGTTCTTCACCTTCAATCCCAGTTGCAAACTCTGGGTTTTACTCAGAGAAGTCGGCCCTCTGTCTCCAAAGTTCGATCCCCCCGTTTTAGCTGAAACAGTGCTTTTATACTGCTGAAATTTTTCCATGTTACGCCCCCACTCACGCCTGTAATCTTGGGTGTGAGATCGATCATTAACATACGAAGCCTGCATTTCTCTGCCTAACTTTGAAACAAAAGCCTCTTGTGTCTTACGCCCGTGGTCACGCCCATAATATTGGGCATGACACCTCACTGCCAATCTCTCAAATTCTCTCTTGACTCACGCCCAATGTTACAGCCGTAATTACAGGCGTGAGCTGGGTGGCTTAGCTCTTTTTCCATGAAAATCCTCCATTTTTGTACTACTTCCTTATGCGCTCCTTCCATTTCTTCCTGGCCAGTCCCACTATAGAAAAAGATCTGAAAAATAATCTTCAACGCACAAATCAAACTTAATTTTAACCTTAAATCATGATAATGTAGGGGTTAGGATATAGACATATGTTCAATTATCAAACTCCCCCACACTTGAGTGTTTGCTTGTCCTCGAGCAAATTGAATAAAGATAACCATCAGAAATGAGCTTCCCCTCTCTAAGCAACTAATGGCACTTCAAGCATCCTGGCAACAACTTCTAATCCAAAAGGTTCAAAATCTTTAGCCACAATTCATACTTCGAACAGGTTAGCACAATGAGGAATTTTCATAATCAGAGCTACAAACCTCAAAATCTAAAAACCGCAGTTAAAAATGTGAGCACAATATTCCACTGATAAAAGGTTCAACACAAAGCCAATCTCAAAAAGATTTTTCCCCTAGGTGAATGACTGCTCCCTTCACTTATCATCTCTTCATATATATTTTATTTTATTTTATTTTATTATTATTTATTTATTTGTTTATTTATTTTTATATCACAGGAGCCCGACTTGTTTGTTTAGTCATACTAGTCTTTTGACGTGAAAGTTCACAGTTGTGATGCCAACTCCCGGTTACTCAACTAGGATCACTAATTCAAATGGCTACTAGCTCTATTCAGACTCTCAATGAGAATAGCAGAATAGGTTTTCCTTTTTAAAGCTCCTATGCAACAAATTTTTTTTTATTTTTTTATTTTTTTTATATATCGAGATGCAGTCACCCAAACCTAGAGTATTGATAATTGAACTAGCTTCGATTAAACTTACCACGAAATATTTTATACTCACAAATGTAACTAAGGATTCAAGTTTTAGGATTTTTTTTTTTTACCCTATGTCAATCCACCTCCTTATCCAACTACCAAGTTCAATGTTCAAAAGGTGACTAATTCCTTTGAACCCCGAATCAACAAGTCGTTGCCAGTTAACAATCCGCACTTCATTACCATGAGAAAAAAAAAAACTTCATGACTAACCATTATTAGAATTCAATCTACTCGGACAACTCAAACCTGGCCTCCAAAACTAATCAATTTAACAGCCCTCCCCCATACTTAGATAATACATTGTCCCCAATGTATGTGTATTACTACCAAAAATGAAAAGAACAAGAAAGAGATAGAAAAACTGCTCTGATGATTCTAAATGGAAAAGATAGATGTGTGTCCGTGTCAGTATCCAAGCCACGTCAGAATAGAGCAACAGACCATCAACCCCATCCTGCTCCTCATCATAAAAAATGTGCATTGGTGATGGTGGGGAAAGTGGTTTGGCCGTAGTAGGCCTGAAATTCTGTGTCTCCTAAAACTCCATCATGGAACGCTGCATCCATCGCCACTGCTGTGCCTCATGCTCAGAAAACTGCATCAACTCCCGCTATATATTATGGAGATGCTGCTACTGAAGGTTAATTTGACTCAGAGAGCTCTCCAATCAGCACATCTGTCGCTCCAGGTCAGTCATTTTCCATCCCTCCTCTTCTTCTTCACTTACATGGTGCCTCTAGTCCCATAAACCCACAAACTACTGCTGTGGATCAAATATGGTGGTCGAAGGTCCTGCGACAGTGGTAGAGGGACCTACTGTAGTGTCGAGAATATCATCCTCAGGTGGTGGAATGTCTTCTGGGTCTGCCTGGGGTGCCATAAATGCCTTTTTGGGATCCATTCTGATTAAAGTGTCCATGCCCAGGCGCCTAGGCAACCCATCCAAAGTCATGGCAGGAATGCCTGCAAAAACTCCCAACCCCTCTGTCAGTTTGGTGATATACATCCCACCAAAAAGTGCCCCCTTCTTGTCTCTCATGAAGGAAATAAATGAGGCATACTGCAAGGTTGCACCTTCGATTATGGTGCATGCACAGGAGGTAGAACAGATCCTGCTTGGTGACATGCCCTGTACTATCCCGGCGTGCAGAGATGGTGCTGGTGAGTAAGTGGTGGACCACTCACAGAGGAAAAGACTGGAAATTGGAGGCCTTAGATATGCCTGCCCGATAGTCTCCTACTGTAGGGGCAAGCTCATTCCAAATCTGATCTCGCTCAGCGGAACTATTAAAATCCACAATGGACCCAATGTAGTCTGTGGAGTTCAACTGCTCTTCAGTGTACAATCCCATACGCAAGGCAAACTCATTAATACTCAGATGCCACTCCCTTGTTCCTAACCGGAATTTGATCCTTGGCTTGTTAACTCTAGTGGATTTCTTGTCAAATTGGAGTGTGCAAAGGAACTCCAATGTAATCTCCCTGTAGGCCGACTCATTAATAGTAAATAAATTCTTCCAACCTGGTTGGTCCACCATGCGTCTGATCTCTGCAGCTAGTCCGGTGTTTTCCATTGCTTCCCAATCCAAAACTCGAGGAGGCTCAAAATCCTTATTTGCTAACTATTCAAAATGGCCCCTCGCTTCCTTGTCAGTCAGCCGGATGCTAGGATGGTTTGCCATGAATCGGATATCGGGCACCGCAACAAGCTGTGAACTGCTCGTGCCCCTACTCCTCTTGGTAGGCAGGACAGAAGATGGTTGCTTTCAGGGCTGCATTCCTCTTAGATGAGTGTGGAAGTGAGAATAACAAGTAAACCACTGATGTAGGCCTAGGCCCCTTGCTTAGCCTCGATAAGTCGAGAGAAAAGAGAAGAAAATGCAAAGAAAAGCAAAGAAAATGAAAGAGAAAATGAAAGAATGAAAACAAAAAATTGATCGCAGCTTTTATAAAAGGCATGTCACGCCCTTTCTTACGCCCGTAATCTTGGGCGTAGGCACAATTTTATGCATGTAGCTCGCGCACCTTCGAGGCCGTCCTTACCTGGCCTTGCTTATGGCCTGATATACGCCCATGTGTCTAGGCGTGTACCACTACTGTGTCTCAGCCAAAAATGGGCACTTAGCTGACGCCCTGACATACGCCTGTGCGTCTGGGCGTGTAGGGCTACTGTGTCATGGTCTGAAAAGACCCTTGGTATATGCCTCACCTCACGCCCGTAAGTTTGGGCGTGTGATGCTACTGTGTCTCCCTTTCAATTGTCACTTCACTCGCGCCCAATACATACGGCCGTGAGTCATAGCGTGAGCCTTGAAAAAGCAGTAAATGACTTGCTTCTCTGATTTCCTGTACCAAACACATACCAACGGTGCATTATCCTCAATTATGAATCATTTGTGTGCTAAGCGAATGACTTCTCATAATGATATCTTGACAGCCTTATGCATTACATGTGGCTGTCTACTTACCAACACAGATTCCATGCATGAAAATTTAGTGTGTGCATCCACTCCACATGCGCATTTCTTTCTCTTTTTTTTTTTTTTTTTGAGAAACAATAACTAAAAGAACACAATTTAATCAAAATCAACAAAAAAAATAAATGGTGGGTTGCCTCCCACCCAGCGCTTCTTTAACATCGTCTTAGCTGGACATTTAGGATGATTTCTCATCCTGAATCCTGGAGGTGGAGAACCTCTCTAGTCTGTTCTATCTTACCATCAAAATACAGCTTGAGCCTGTGCCCGTTGACCTTAAAGTCTCTCTTCTCAGGGTGAGCCAATTCAACAGTTCCATAGGGAAATACCTCTTTCACAATAAAAGGACTAGACCACCGAGATTTAAACTTACCTGGAAAAAGTCAAAGTTTAGAATTGTAGAGAAGCACCTGATCTCCTACTTGAAATTCCTTCCTTTGCTTAACCCAGGCATCATGCCATCTTTTAGTTCTTTCCTTATACATCCTGGCATTGTCATATGCCTGCAGTCTTCATTCATCCAGCTCATTCACCTGCAATTGCCTTTTCTCACCTGCACTAGCTAGATCAAGATTAATCTGTTTAATAGCCCAAAATGCATTATGTTCAATTTCTACAGGCAAATGGAAAGCCTTTCCATACACTAGCCTATATGGTGTAGTTCCCAGGGGAGTTTTGAAAGCTGTCCTAAAAGCCCATAGAGCATCATTTAACTTCTCAGACCACTCCTTCCTAGATCGCTCTACAGTCTTCTCAAGTATTCTTTTAATCTCCCTATTTGTATTCTCAACTTGGCCACTAGTCTGGGGATGATATGGGGTAGCCAACTTGTGTGTAACACCCAGCCTTTTGAATACTTTCTCAAGCTGAGCGTTATAGAAATGGGTTCCCCTATCACTTATAATGGCCTTTGGTATACCAAATCGAGAAAATAATTTTTTCAGAAACTTTACTACCATCCTAGCATCATTTCTGGCCAAGGCCTGAGCCTCAGACCATTTCGACACATAATCAATAGCCACCAAAATATATGTGTTGCCAAAAGAATTTGGAAACGATCCTATGAAATCAATGCCCCATACATCAAATATCTCACAAACTAAAATACCATTTTGAGGCATCTCATCTCGCGATAAAATATTTCCAGTTCTTTGGCAACGATCACAATGTTGCACAAACTCATAACAATCTTTAAACAAAGTGGGCCAATAAAATCCTAATTCTAAAACTTTTTGAGCAGTTCTACTAGGCCTCATATGACCACCAGCTGGTCCGGCATGGCAATGGTTGATAATATTCACAGTTTTAGGCCAAGCCACGCAACACCGGATCATCCGATCAGCACACAATTTAAATAGATAGGGATCCTCCCAGAAGTAGTATTTCAAATCGGAAAAGAATTTCTTCTTTTGTTGATAAGTTAACTCTTTTGGGAGTTCCCTCACAGCCAGATAATTTGCAAAATCCGCAAACCAAGGCAATTTAGAGTTAGAAGCACTTACCATACCTACCAGTTCGCACAGTTGTTCATCCGGGAAGTGGTCATCAATGTCTCCTTCTTCGAGTGCTTCCATGTTTGGATTCTCCAGCCTTGAGAGGTGGTCAGCTGCAAGATTCTCAGCTCCCCTTTTATCTTATATCTCCAAATCAAACTCTTGTAGCAGTAACACCCACCGGATTAATCTTGGCTTTGCATCATTTTTGGCAAAGAGATACCGCAAAGCCGAATGGTCTATATAAACTATCACCTTTGACAAGATCAAATAGGAGCGAAACTTGTCAAAGGCGAACACAACAACCAACAATTCTTTCTCAGTGGTGGTGTAGTTAGCTTGGGCCCCATTCAGTGTCTTGCTTGCATAGTAAATGGGCTGAAAATGCTTCTCCCTTCTCTGGCCCAAAACTGCCCCAACTGCTACATCACTTGCATCACACATCAGCTCAAAAGGTAGGTTCCAATCAGGAGCTGCCATTATGGGTGCATCAACCAGTTTAGCCTTCAAGGTGTTGAAAGCTTGTAAACATTTGCCATCAAAGTTGAATTCCACATCTTTCTCAAGTAACTTGGTCAGGGGCCGAGCAATCTTAGAAAAATCCTTAATAAATCTCCTGTAGAAGCCCGCATGCCCCAAGAAACTTCTAATAGCTTTGACAGATGTGAGAGGGGGTAACTTTTCAATGGTTTCTATTTTGGCTCGGTCTACCTCAATACCCTTGAAATTTTGTGTCCCAAGACTATTCCTTCTTGGACCATGAAGTGACACTTCTCCCAATTCAGCACCAAGTTAGTCTCTTCACATCTTATCAATACTCTTTCCAAGTTTGCCAAGCATTTCCCAAAAGAATCACCATAGACTGAAAAATCATCCATGAAAACTTCCATGATATCCTCCACTAGCTCATCAAATATCGCCATCATACACCTCTGAAAGGTTGCAGGTGCATTACACAGTCCGAATGGCATTCTTCTATAGGCAAAAGTTCCATATGGGCAGGTGAAGGTCGTTTTCTCTTGGTCTTCAGGTGCTATAGGTATCTGAAAGTAACTTGACAGACCATTCAGGAAGCAGTAATACGCATGCCCAGCTAACCTTTCGAACATCTGGTCAATGAAGGGCAAGGGAAAATGATCCTTCCTTGTTGCATCATTCAACTTTCTATAGTCAATGCAAACCCTCCAGCCTGTGACTGTTCTCATTGGAATTAGCTCATTCTTCTCATTAGGAACCACAGTCATTCCTCTTTTCTTTGGTACCACCTGAATAGGGCTCACCCATGAACTGTCTGAGATAGGGTAGATGATCCCAGCATCAAGTAACTTGATGACTTCAGCTTTCACAACCTCCTTCATTTTGGGATTCAATCTTCTTTGAGGCTGGACAACTGGCTTGAAGTCATCCTTCAATAGAATCTTGTGGGTACAAAAAGATGGACTGATGCCCTTGATATCTGCAACTTTCCATGCTAGAGCTCTCTTGTGTTTTCCCAAGACCTCCATTAACCTTGCTTTCTGTTCTTCAGACAGGCTAGCATTTACAATCACAGGCAGCTTGGCATTCTCCGCCAGAAAAGCATACTCCAAATGAGAAGGGAGCTGCTTGAGCTCCAAAGTTGGCGGATCAACAACAGATGGCTTCATCTTCTCTTCCTTAGGCATCTCAAAGGGTTCAAATGCCTTCTTTTTCCAAGTCTTGCCTGACTCCATGTATGCCAACTGCTCCCTTGCTTCTTGGGTCTCTACCTTATCCTGCACCAAACACAACTCAAAGGGATCCTTGGAAACAATATTAGTAACAAAATTAACAGTTTCATGCTCAACAATATCATTGCATGAATCCTCCTCATCAAGTGCAAGTGGGTGCTTCATGGCATTAGCGATATGAAAAACTACTTGTTCATTCCCCACTCTTAAAGTTAAAGTACCATCATGGACATCGATGAGGGCACGGGCTGTATTCAAAAATGGGGTACCAAGGATAAGCGAAACATCCACATCCTCATCCATATCAATAATCACAAAATCATTTGGGAAGATGAACTCCCCAACCTTTACCAACACATCCTCAATGATACCACGAGGGCATACTACTGACTTATCAGCTAATTGGATGGTCATATGTGTTGGTTTAGGTTCTCCAATATTCAATTCCTTAAAAACCTTATAGGGCATCACACTTATGCTAGCCCCTAAATCAGCTAAAGCACTTTTAATTTCAAGGTTGCCTATAAAACATGGAATATTGAAACTACCAATATCTTTTAGTTTTTTGGGCAACCTCCTTTACAAAACTGCTGAGCTCTTTTCTGACGAATGCACTAGTGACACTTCCTCAAGCTTCCTTTTGTTAGAAAGGAGCTCTTTCAAAAATTTAGCATATTTGGGCATTTGTGATAGAGCTTTAGCAAAAGGTATATTAATATGAAGTTGCTTAAAGAGTTCAACAAACTTACCGAATTGAGCATCAAGCTTGTCTTTCTGCAATCATGCCGGATATGGTACCCGAGGTTGATACTCCTTCAGTGGTGGGGCAGATGCTGGTATAGCTATCTCCTTTTTTGCTCCATTTCCTATTGCAACTTCCTTTTCAGCTCCCTGTTCCTTGGCACCTAGTGCCTCAACCTCTTCTCTAACCACTTCTTGTTCCTCAACAGCACTCCCTTGTAATTGCTTTCCACTCCTCAAGGTAATTGCCTTCTGCTGCTCTTTTGGATTTGCCTCAGTGTTGCTAGGCAAACTCCCTTGTTGCCTTTCACCGAGCAGCTTAGCAAATTGCCCCATCTGATTCTCTAAATTGTGAATGGAAGCTTGCTAATTTCAGAGTACTATTTCAATATCTTTCTGCCTCTGTTCATTATCTTTATGTCTCTGCTCATTAGACTCCATGAATTTCATCATTGTTTCTTCTAAAGAGTTCCTCCTAGGAGGTACTGGAGCTTGTGACTGCAGAGGTTGCTGAAACCCAGGTGGAGGTCTTGAATTGTTCTGATTACTCCATGAGAAGTTTGGATGATTCCTCCACCCTGGATTATAAGTGTTACTATACGGGTTGTTTTGCTGCTGGCTTCTATTCATACCACCCACATAGTCCACTTGCTTTGGCTTGGCAAAGACACCTCCAGTATCACATTCCTGACTCTGGTGCCCTCCCCCACACAGATCACAAAACATCACCTGCTGCGGCCTGAATGGCCCAGCTGCCATAGAATCAATCTTCCTGTTCATAGCTTCAAGCTGGGTTATCAAGGCAACTACTGGATCAACTGCATGGGAACCAGCTGCTTTAACTCTGCCTTGCTCTCTTGGTAACTGCCATTGATAGTTTGTCAAGGCCATTTCTTCTATCAGATCTCTTGCTTGCTCTGGAGTTTTGCTATTAATGGACCCTCCAGCTGCTGCGTTAATGGCTTGTTTACTTGAATAGTTCAAGCCATTGTAAAAGGTCTGGATCTGCAGCCATAATGGGAACCCATGGTGTGGACACCGCCTCAGCAAGTCTTTGTATCTTTCCCATCCATCATACAAAGTCTCTCCATCCTGCTGCACAAAAAATGAGATATCGTTTCTAAATTTGGCAGTCTTAGATGGTGGAAAGTACTTCTCCAGAAACTTCTCAGCTAACTGAGCCCATGTAGTGAAAGTGCCAGCAGAGAAAGACTTGAGCCACTTCTTTGGTCAGTCCTTCAGTGAAAATGGAAACAACCTCAACCTAATCGCATCATCTGTTGCACCATTGATCTTAAACGTGTCACAGATCTCCAGAAAGTTCTCCAGATGTGCATTAGGGTCTTCATCCAGAAGGCCATCAAACTAGCAAGTTTGCTACAACATCTGTATGACATTTGTCTTGATTTCAAAATTATTTGCAGCACTGCCAGCCTTGCAATGCTCGACTCAGGCCCATTGAAGTTTGGCTTGGCAAAGTCTTGCATAGTTCTTGGTGGTGGATCAGCCATCACTTCCAACTCTTCCTCAGGATCTGATTTCAAGTCTTCTAAATCAGCCACTTCGTCCACCAAAGCTAGTTCCCTTTCTTCCTTCTGCTTCCATTTCAGTGTCTTTTCTATCTCAGGATCAAATTCTACTAGATAAGAAGAACTAGCTCTAGTCATGCAACAAAAGGAGTACCTGAAATCACAGCCAATACCAAGAAAAAAATGTAATGACAAATAAAAATAAAGCTAAATCAATAATCTCTATTGTGTTGCTAATATTGTAAACCGTGTCCCCGGCAACGGCGCCAAAAACTTGATCGCAATTTTATGCAATACAACCACAAGTGCATGGGTCGCTCAAGTAATAAAGTAGTGAGTGAAAGTATCGTTCCACAGGGGACAAGGACAATTACTAGCTCAAACTTCAATTATTGTTTAGCAGATTAATGGTTTGGTTTATTGCTGAAATTAAAATGACTAAGTTGATTAAAAGATTAAACTAAGGAACGGCCAATAAATTGCAAATAAAATTGATGATGAAGACCTACCCAGATATTGAATCCCCCTAGCAATCAATTGTATTTCAAGACAGGTGAACAATTAAATCAATTTATCAAGTTAATTTGGTATTCCACACATTTAGATTAAAACTTCTCTCGAATGACTTAACCTCTAATCACTAGTTAGAATGCAAGGAATCTCTTCTCAAGCATAATCAAATAGCTCATGCATTAAGACCAAGGAATCAAACCAAAGGATTTTGTAAGTCTATCTCTAGAACCCCAAGCAATCCTCAACCCCTATGACTATTCTATTCAAATCAAGCTTTCTCAAGACTTGAATCTGAAAAATGACAACCAACTAATAAGCATGCGATTATTACTTGGAATTAAACAATCAAGATTCATAAAGGTAAATCAACTTAATCAAATGATTTAATTGAAATCAAAACCAATCAATCCATACAAACATGCTAGGGTTCATCTATATCTAGGTAGAAGATAAGTTTAGCTCATGTTCAAAGAAAGAATACAAAAAGAAAAGAAAAACAGAAAATAAATCAAACAACTCATGATGAATGATTTGATATTCTCCACTTTAATCTTCGATTCTTAGTTCAAAACTTATGGATCTATGTTCTTCACCTTCAATCCCAGTTGCAAACTCTGGGTTTTACTCAGAGAAGTCGGCCCTCTGTCTCCAAAGTTCGATCCCCCCTTTTTAGCTGAAACAGAGCTTTTATACTGCTGAAATTTTTCCATGTTACGCCCCCACTCACGCCCGTAATCTTGGGGGTGAGATCGATCATTAATGTACGAAGCCTGCATTTCTCTGCCTAACTTTGAAACAGAAGCCTCTCGTGTCTTACGCCCGTGGTCACGCCCATAATATTGGGCATGACACCTCACTGCCAATCTCCCAAATTCTCTCTTGACTCACGCCCAATGTTATGGCCGTAATTACGGGCGTGAGCTGGGTGGCTTAGCTCTTTTTCCATGAAAAACCTCCATTTTTGCACTACTTCCTTGTGCGCTCCTTCCATTTCTTCCTGGCTAGTCCCACTATAGAAAAGATCTGAAAAATAATCTTCAACGCATAAATCAAACTTAATTTCAACCTTAAATCATGATAATGTAGGGGTTAGGATATAGACATATGTTCAATTATCAGACCATCACGGCTCAAAAGGTGGGTCGTGACACATACCTTAAATTTGAATTAGGTATCCCTTTTAATCAAACACATCTTAGGTCAACCTTAGGATCCATACCTCAAATCTGAATTAGGTATCTCTTTTAATCAAACCATCTTAGGATAGCTTTAGGATCATTTCACCCATAAATGTTTAGCAATGATCACCTAGGCATCCATGTGGTTCCTTTTTCCACCACTTTTATTCAAAATTAATCATTTTCCCTAAAACATGTCTAAACTCTAACTTAGGCATCTATTTGGTTAATTCTACCATCCCTCATCCTCGAGTTCACTATCATTAGAATTGCCTTTTGTCTAAAGCCAATTCTTATGAGGGGGTAGCTATGAATCCTTAAAATTGCACCCTTGGGATCCAGCCACAGCTTGACACCTGCTAAGATTAGTGCACTGCATAAAGCTAGTACGGTGTTATTGCTAGTCAGTTAGCGGGTAGGGGTCAAGGGGGCAATGCCCTTTATAGGGTGCTACTGTTGAAAAATAAATATCCTAAATCTTTCACCTTCATATGACTAATACTCAATTATGAACACAAAATCAAATCGAGCTTAAAACATATCAAAAATGGACCAAAAATTAGCCAAAACAATGCGAAACTGAGTAAGACTAGCTTCAATAGTGTGCTAGCAGGTCAAGCAGCACAGCTAGCATACCAGCATTATGGGTGGCCAGCATGCAACGTGTGCTGTTAGGCTAGCCAGCATACCACCGATGGCACCCAGCAATGCCCTTTCACCTACTCTATAAATAGAGCTTTCATTTCAGCTCTCTGGAAAGAAATTAGAGAAAAAACTCATCTATATACTCTTTTTTCTATGCTAAAATTCTATTAAATTAAAATCAAAATTAATGCTAAAATTTGTCACTTCAAGTTCTTTTAATTTGCAATTATTACCCTTTTTAAGAATTATTTTGCAACTTTTAGCCAAACATTTGTTTAAATACCAAAACTTGATCCTCGAGCCCTCTTTGGTCACTCGCAGATTAGTGCTTTTCCATTAGTACAAATCAAACATTTTGGAGTCAATTATTTTAGGTTTTTCTTTAATTTTCCAAATTAAAATAAGTAAATTAAAATGGTGACTCCCCTTTATGAATAACAAATTACAAAACCCAATTTTCTAAACTTATAGCGAGTTCCAATTGTGGAGTTTCTCTTAAAGAACATTTTGATTCCTTAGCATATTCGACCGGTGCACGGGTGAGGCCTTACACCTATCAAAGGAGGAAATGCCCCAATTGGAGTCATTCATTATGAATCTTCTCCTAAGGCAAGAAAGACAACTTGAGGCTATTGAAAGGAATTTCAAAGTTGCTCTAGAGGCTTAAAGGGCCATGTTTCAAGAATAAAGGCAGTCTATCTTGGAAGAGGTTAAAAATATGATTAGCCAAGTTTCCCTTAATCCAACTATTAACCCACTTACCATGAACCTAAATCAAGTGACCCCAAGCCTGACCTAAACCTATACAAACACTGCTTCATCCTTTAGAAAACCCATTGACTTGACTGATAAAGGAAAGACTGTAGCTAATGCTTTAAATATCCAATTCATGCAAATACCTAGCACCACTATCCAATCCATATAAATTCCCAAAGTTACGTTACAACCTATATAAACCACAAACACCATTACCCACTCTGCTAATTCCTCTCTCGATAATCCTTTTCAAGGGAAGGAACTTTTTCCTATCCCGAGCTCAAGGCCTTTATGGAAAAATTTGAAACCATGGAGAGAACCATCAAGAACTTGAAGAGGTGTGATGACTAGGTTGACATTAATGACCTAACCCTCTTCCCTAATGCTAGATTTACACCTAAGTTCAAGATGCCAAACCTTGACAAATTCAATGGAACAATCTACCCTAAAACTCACTTGAAGATGTATATAGGGGCAATGAGGCCTTTTGAAGTAGATGATGAGCTCCTTGCTCAATTGTTCCAACAATTTTTAATTGGAATTCTAGTGAAATGGCTACTTGACCTTGATCTGGATCAAAAAAGGACCAAGGATGACATTTGCAATGCCTTTGTTGAATAATACCACTACAACATTGAGGTGGATGTTATCAGGAGGGATTTAGGAATTACTAAGAAGCTTCCCAAAGAGTCCTTCTCCACGTTCCTTATGAGACAGAGGACTAAGGCTATTCAAATGGTAAACTAACCTTTTGAGTAAGAACAAATTGACATGATTGTCAAGAACCTTCTTCTAGTTTACCAAAACCACCTCCTAACTCAGTACCTTTCAGATTTCAAGGCCTTTATTTCTAATGCATAAAAAATAAAGGACCTAATCTAAAGTGGCCATATCAAAGAAGAGCCTTCCACATCTAGACACAAAAAGAACATCCCTTATCAGTCTCATGTTACCTCATCAACAAATCAGAAAGGAGGGGAGGTATTAGCCATTTCTCATCAGCAACTTTTAAGACTAGAAAGGAGAAACTTCACTAACTTTAGGATCCCATTAGTTGTAGTCTATAAAAAGGCATTAGAGGCTAAGATGGTAAAGCCTCTAGAACCTAGAGCACCCCTAAATCCACTACCTAAAAACTATAACCCTAATGAATATTATGAGTATCACCAAAGAGCTAAGCACAAAATTAATGCATGCAAGGCTCTAAAACACAGGATCCAAGGCCTAATTGATAATGGTGATATCATTCCACCAAAAACCAAGCCTAACATCTCCATCAATCCATTACCGAATCACCAAATCAACTCCATCATCAACCATGACCTTGAAGTTCAACCTATCTCGTCGATTCAATCAGCTTCTGATTTCTGCTATGTGTTTGACCTGAGTAACTTGGTTGAAGAAATCAACACCATAACTAAAAGTGGCAGAATTCACCAAACACCTATTCCTCAAGTTAATTAACCACCCATACAGCCTATTCCACCTCTTATTGAAAAGATGAAAGGGAGTGTTAAACTTACTGAGGACCCCATTCTCAAACAATTAAAAAAGACCTAAGCCAACATATCCATTTTGAGCTTGATTCAATCATCTTACCCTCATCGCCAAGCTCTTTGTAAGGCACTAAACCAATGCCAAGCTCTAATAGATATTACTCCTGAAACTTTAGTAACCTCACTCATCAGCACCACCAAAGCTGTTGCCATATCCTTTACTAACCATGACCTTCTTAAAGGGGAACCGAGCCATAACCATGCCCTATACATAATAGTCCTAACCCATGGAGAGATTAGCCCAATGGAATTAGCTGATAATGGCTCAGGTCTGAATGTATGCCCCCTCAAAGTAGCTAGCTATTTGGGATTAGATGCCTTCGATTTCACACTTTCTGATCAAATTGTAAGGGCTTATGACAATACTAAAAAGGGAGAAATAGGAGTTGCTACCTTAGATGTCACTATTGGTCCTGTTACTGTTCCTATTTCTTTCCAAGCATTAATGTGCTAGCATGCTTTAACCTCTTCCTTGGAAGGCTTTAGATTCATCAAGCCAAAGCCATTCCTTCATCTTTACATTAGAAATTCAAGTTTCCTTATAGAACTTCCATTATGACAATCAAATGGGATAGACATAGGAGAAGTGAAACCCCAAAACCTATACCCAAATTTGAAATTTAGCCTGAACAAGCATCCTTACCATTGATTGGATTCTTTTTTGATACAGTGTAGTTCATTAAAGGAGAAAGAGGTAAAGAATTTGTCCCCCTTGATTTTGATCCTTATGGTAATATTGTTGTGGCTAACATGATAAGAAATATGAATTATTTTCCTAGATTAGGTTTAGGCAAGGGCCAATAGGGAATGAAAAGCTTCAAAGAGTACCTTATAGCTATTCTACCTTTTAGGCTTGGTTATAAGCCCACTGTTAAGGATCTAGCTCAAACGGAATAAAGATCCAAGGAGAAGGCAGTAGCCCTAAAGAGAGGTGAGCCCTATGATTGGCCTATGAGCCCTTATTTCAAAACCCTAAATTGTTACATTGTGAAATAAGTTGAAGACTTTCCATATTGTTGTTTCCTGAACCATGGGTTTGTCATATTACTAAGAAATTAATACCAGGTTTTAAAGTATTCTTTAATGTCAGGTTGAGCATGGAAGAGTATGAGCTAGTTTTCATGTTGGAACAAGATTGGGAGGATAATATGGAGGCCACTCTTTTTGAGCAAGTCCTCATGATTGGAGGTGAAGAAGAGATAGATCCAACCCATTTGATCTAACTTGTCTAGAGCCAACTTGACATCTAGTACTATAAAGGAGAAGATGGCCAGTCAGAGTCCCCAAAAAAATCTTTATTAGAGTCCTAGTCTGACTCAGAGGCTAAACCAGATGCCCTTGAGTCTTCCTTTGACTTTGTAAATAATCATCCTAGCCATTTTTTCAATTTTGATGTAACTATAGATGATGGTCCTTTTATTTATAATAATAAATTTGAATTTTCCTCTTATGAACCTATGTCTCCTATCCCTTTTAATACATCTCTTGTATCTAATTTGAAGAATACATTAGAAAAAGAGATAAATGAAATAAAAAAAATAATACAAGAACCAATTAATGTGGGCACTAATGAAAGTCCCAAAACTGCATTCATTGCATCTGCATGTTATAATAGGGATCGCTCTATCAAGTTGATCTAAGAGTTTGCTGACTATTTTGCATGAGCCCCTAAGGATATAATTACCTTAGATCCAAGTATAGCAGTACATAAGATCCTCACTTATGGACACATGAAGGTTATCAAACAAAGACTATTAAGACTAAAAACAAAAATGGTCTTTGCCAGTCAAAGAAGAAATCACTAAGCAACTGGATAACAGGTTCATAGAGCCAATCACATACCCCTCATGGCTAGCCAATATTGTTCCAGTTCTAAAAAAATTTGGTAAGGTATGGATGTGTGTTGACTATTGAGACCTCAATAAAGCCTGTCCAAAAGATGATTTTTTGCTATCACAATTGAGTTGTTGGTTGACCACGTGGTAGGGTCTGAAGTAGTCTCTTTTATTTGCCTATTTATTAGTTATAACAAAATTCAAATGCATCCACTAGGCAAGGAAAAAATTGCATTTGTGACTGAATAGGCTATATATTGCTACAAGACAATGCCATTTGGTTTGAAGAATGTTGGGGCAGCCTATTAGAGGATGGCTATCACTATGTTTCATGACATGATCCATAAAGATGTTAAAGTTTATGTGGATGATATGGTGATGAAGGGCACTTAGAAGCATTAAAATGATTCTTCTTTAGACTCTATTAATACAACCTGATATTTAACCCAACAAAATGCCTCTTTGTCATATCACCAAGAGTTTTTCTTAGGTATATGGTCAGCAAAAAAGGGATTAAGGATGATCCAGCCAAATCAAAAGTAATTCTAGAGATGCCACCTCCAAATATAGAAAAGAAGATTAAAGGTTTTTAGGATGGCTCCAAAACATTAGTCGATTCATCTCCCACTTAAACCCCCCTGTCCTACAACCACCTAAACTGGATAAGCCATTACTCTTATATCTCTTTGTCACTTAAGAGGCTATGGGGGCAATTCTTGCTTAAAATGTCCCTAACACCCATAAAGAAAATGCCATTTACTACTTAAGAAAATGACTGCTTGCCCATGAACTCAAATACAACCATATTGAAAAGTTATGCCTTGCTTTAGTATGGGTCTATCATAAACTTTAGCATTTCTTAAGCTCCTACACTACTCATGTGCCTGCTGACAAGAGCCCCTTGAAATTTCTTATGAAAAGACTAGTTCTTCATAGCAAAATGGCAAAGATGGCTATTCTAACTGCTTGTGATATGAAGTATGTATAGAGGAAAGCGATAAAAGGGAGTGTAGTAGTTGATCAATTAGCTATAGCCCTTATAGATAATGAATGATCTGAGCTAGAATTCCCTAATTAAGACATGATGAAACTTAAAACCAAAGTGTGGAAGCTTTTCTTTGATGGTGTAGCAAACAACAAAGCTTATAGTGCTAGGATTGTCATGGTTATTCCTACAAGAGAAAACCTACCTATGGCTATCAAGTTAGCTTTTAAGGTGACAAATAATAAAGCTAAATATGAAGCCTACATAGCTAGATTAGAGGTTGCTATGAACCTAAGAATTAACTACTTAGAGGTCTATGGGGATTCAAATCTAATTTTGTCCAAAGCCCTTGGCAAATGGAAGATAAAAGAGGAGTGTTTGGTTCATTACCATAAATGCTTAGAAGATTTGGTATATAATTTTCTTAAGCTTTTGTTTCATTATTTGCCTAAAGTTGAGAATTAGTTTGTAGTTGCCCTAGCCACACTTACATCAATGCTATATATGAGTGATGGAGAGATAATCACACATATGGTGATTGAGGTGAAAAGGGAACTTGGATATCACACTATGTGCATGAATATTCAGTTGGTTAATCAAAAACCTTAGTTTTAGGACATTTACAATTACCTTTAGAATAATGAGTATGCAGAAGGGGCAACCAAATTAGAAAGAAGAACTTTGAGATAACTACCGAATTTTCTAGTAACCTCAATTGAACATTATTGTATCTAATGCCTAAAAATATTTCTCATCCAGAGGACTCAAACCCCTTTCAAGTTTATTCAAAACTATTAAATTTTCAAAACTATGTAGCATCATACTTATCCTTTTATCATCATTACAAGTATGAGAACACTTATCCTTTTATGTCTCCCCCTCTTAAAAGAAATTCATCCTCAAATTTAAATATTTAGTCATATGTTCTCGAAAACTAGGGATGCTTCTACTGTATCCCTTCCTTGACTTCCTAAGTATACTCATCCATTCTATGATTATGCTAGTGGATCTTAATCATAGGTATCTCCTTAATACACAAATTTCTCCCCATCCTTAGTTCCAAATTCTACATGCTTTTCTCTATACTCAATACAAGCTCCATATTCATATGGCTAATCCATTCCTAAGATCAAATTGAATTCTAGGATATTAAATTCTAACAACTCCACAGGAAGTTTCCATCCATCAATGTCTACCTCACAGTCCTTAAACATATACTTTAATTCCATCATAATTCCTAAAGGAGTTAACACTACCAAGGGTTCATTAATTAATTCATTATCTCTTACCGAGACATTTAGCAAAATATGAACACACAAATGAATGTGTAGCATCAGAATCAATCAAACATCTTGTACTAAAAATTTGATTGGGAATAATACCTTCTTTTAAATCACACTAGATCAATACTCTTCCTTTGACTATACTCGATATTAATATAAATGATAAAGAAATTCCTACCTTTCTTGCTATTCTAGTCTATATGGTAGTATATAAACCACAAATTCCTTAATATACTTCACTTGCTTCATACTGTACTTATATATATATAATGCAATTGATTTGTTTCATTCTCCTATTGATCATTTCTAAATATCATTTCTCTTTTTATGGCATTAATCAAGATTATCATTTAATAACTCCATATAATTCATATATCAAACAATTGTAACATGTAAGTATTTCATACCTCATAACATTATACCCATCAATCATTAATCTAAACTAGATCAAAACTTAGTCAACTTCTCTTTCTAATCCACTTAACCCCACTATCAAAATATCATACTTATCATGCATTTTCATGAGTACCCATCATATCATATAACAAGACACATATCACATATCATTCATCACATAACATATAGCATGTATCACATATCATAATCATGTAACATATAACTTATAGCATCATGAATTCTCCTATCATATAGAAGTGAATCATGTCATAGGCAAAAAAGAATCAATGCACACTAAGTCACTAAGCAATCAATTAACATCCTTCGTATCATAGGAGTCTTATACCCTAGGCCAATAGTTATCCACTACCAACACAAACCTTAACTATTCCCTTCATTAGGACGAACATCAGGTGTATGATCTCCCATCTATTCAACATCTCTAGCCTTAATTTGTTCCACGCTTGTTCTTACAGCATGCACTAGGGACCTCACACGTGGATTTTCCTTCACAAAGTCTGAGCAGTCCCCTTCAAACCTCTGCACTTTACTCTAAATCAATTTATAACCTAGACACTCTATAGGGTCCTCCTCATCAAGAGTCTTTTCTCTATTCAGGTGGGTCACAGGTATGGCCTTCTCAAACATCTCTGGCCAAGTCCTCTTGCAGGTCACACGTAGTGCTTTGGGTAGCGGTCCTTGAATAGGGGTCATCTTCTTGGTCATCTGGTAAAGGAATCATGAGGCACACAAGTAAACAATAACAAAGAGTACTATAACTTATTAGGATTTAGGCAGAACTATACTAGCGATAAACTACAAGTGACATGACAGGAGAAATTCCTATACTCCAAGATTATACTTAACCAACCCAATAAATTGATAAGTCTAAACTGGACTTTTATAAACTACAGCTCTGATACCAATTTTGTCACATCCCATTTTTGGAGATATGATGGTCCTAGAACATGGGGAGACATAAGGTCACCCACGCCCGTAGAACACACTTATACTTATACAAATACTATCTAGGATCATACCAAAACCTCTTACAATAACTTAAATAAACCCTTTATGATTATTTTTTTTAGAAAACCTTAAATTGTGGAAGCATAGTTAATAAATACTTTAAACATAATCCATAAGGAAATAATATTTAGAATCTAATTAAAACGTCGAAAGATAACATAAAGTAAATATCCAAAAATAAATATTTTCGGAGCATCTAAGGATAACTTTTTATAACAAATTAGACTAATTATCTTGGACAAGGAATTCCCTAAGCAAAGTAGAATGCTTGAGCCATCACCTTGCCTCCTCACATTTGCTCACCTGGAATTACACAAGAAAATGGGATGAAATAGATGATCTCAATGAGTAAACAATATAGCATAAACGTTAACATATACCCCATTTTTAAGGAAAGCCCATTACACATAACACATAGTTCATGATTTACAAATCATGGTTTCACAGTTTTCAATTTATCATGATTTTCACTTTAGCATGTTTACATAAATCACACTTAAAACACTTATTACCCAATTAGAGTAAATGACTATATTAGCTCATTGACTCAAAGGAGAGGTGGCCTCATACCAAATTCTAACTCCCAACCCATTACTTATAAAGTCGTGAAACTAATCAGGCTCCATGGCTAGAACTGCCCTTTCTAGCTAAGGTGGATACATAACCCCTATCCATCAGGTTAAGACCATGTGTACAGATTTCAATGATTACCTGCATTGGCACAAGGATTTTTATATAAAGGGTTAAAGGTACCATAACTAAAGTAATGGTAATCATAAATAACAATATCACATAAGGCAACAATAACAAGTATCCCAATAGTAATAGTAGTTTAACTTTCGAACAAAAGATACAATGATAGTGCAGTTCCAGAAAGAATATAAGTTAGGGTAATAATCACAAAGGTATTATCATTGGATAGTCAAAAATGGTTTTGGAAAAAATGTCCTTTGGCAACCCAAGCTTAATAAAGAAATCATATAGTCAAATTTAAAATAGAAGTGAACTTGGGTTTCAAGAATCTCAAAGGTTCCCATAACATAATCATGATAGCTTGAACTTGTAACAATAGTATAATGTTTACTCGCCTTGTGGTTCATTTGCTCCTAAAACACATAGCCCTTAGACTTCTGAGACTTCTCAAGCTCTATCATAATATTTAATGCAATACTTAGTATTTATTTAATTATGATGCTATCCTAATCCATCACTATGCATATATAACATTCACATACACTTACAATTGCACATATAAGTGCACCCATCAGTTGTACATAGTATGTTGACTTTAAAAGTCTAGCCCATTTAGCCTTCATAGGCTCATATGAAAACATATTATAATTCATACCAAAACTTTTCTCAAGTCAAACACAACGTCATAATCTTAACATCAATTCACTTTAACAATCATCTTAGTACACTTAACACTTCCATACATGTCAACTTATCAATAGCCTTTCAAATGTCTTGCTTATCTCTTATGCCCAATTCATTCAATCAATCTCTTCATCAATTCAAGATCATTAATTTATTATTGATTCATCATAAAACTTATTTCCATATTAACCAATCACATTGACATTCTAATCACAACATAATATTAAGATACCTTAAGTATACTAATGTGCCTCTAGGCTTGTCTAGTGTCTTCCCTTCAACCAACATGCAATTTAACCATTTATCATACATATATAAATATCAATAATCATTAAAACACATCACATAAAAATTATAGACATTGGGAGAAAAATCCCTTGGTAGGCCGAATGCTTCATTAAAGGGAAAACTGAATTTTTCTTACTTTTTGCACTTGCCATCTATTATAGTAATATATATAACCACATGATTTGAATAATCATTTTTCATCTAAACAAAACAAATATCAGTTTAGAATATTAAACATTGCAAATCAGCAGCCATTGAGTTGTCAAATCATAGAATTTTCCAACTTCTAAGTTCTAGCACAAAAACCTTGAATTTCCTTGTTTTCTGAAACTTTTCTGTCATTATAGTAATATGCAGAAATATGATTTAATCCAATATTTTTTATCAAAATACACCAAAAATCAGTTTTGAATTCAATGATGCAGAAATCATCCCCCCTTGGTATGGTCTATGCATAAAAATTTCAATTTTGAGTTATAGGATTCACGTTTGGAGAAATCACGTAGAGAGGTTGGTGCTTTAGGTAGAAAAATTGATTTTTCTCTCAAGAAATCACCTAGCCTGAATTTTATTAGTAAATATCTATAAATATTTAGTTCAAAATAATTTTCCTAAGATTAGTTTCATAAAAATCAAATAGCAAATTGAAAGGAAAAGAAAAACTTACGAAACGGTCGCGAAATCGCAAAGTTGAAAGTGTTTTTGAGAATTTCGGTAGAGAGAAATATTTTAAGAGAATTTTTTGTCAAAATACTTAAAAACAGAATGGTGGCTGCTAGAAATCAAGGTCTGGCAAAATTCTCATTATATATTAGGGTTTGGGGTGCAATTTCCAAGTTTATCCTTAATAAGCTAGGTTAGGAGTGTTTTAGTGTAGTGGGCTTTTAGGTATTTGGGCTTTTTATTTAATTTTGGGGCTGATTATAGATAATTAAAAATAAAATATTTTTCTTATTATTTCTATTAAAATTTCCCCTAAAACATTTATTTAAAAATTATTTTATGTGAAAATTTATTTTACGAAAAATAAATTATTTCATGCTAATGCATTTTATTCAAACCATTTATTTCACAATAATAATTTATATTAGGCATATTAAAATTAATTTAACATGTCCCAAACTCATAAATCATGTCACATATGAATTTTTATATAGTCACACAATTTGTCACAATAACCCTAAATTCAAATAATTTGTCATTAGAACTCCCAGGGTAAGTGTGGATTGTTATAGAGGCTGAATATTAGCTTAGGTAATAGGGTTTAGAAAGCTTTAGGAAGAGTATAGAATCATATAATTTTGTGTGAAAATAGTTAGGTATTTATAGAGGGAGTCTGGGGCTTAAAATAGTGAATTTTTGGTATGGGATTAGAAAAAATAGGCTGCGCCAATTGATTAGGTGGCTATTGCAACTACAGAGCTCTTTGCGGCAACTGCAAGGTCCACTGCGGTAGGGACAACTGCATAGCCCTTTTTAAGTGTTTTGCAAAACACCAAAGCTCCCATCCTCGCTACAAACTGGGGGCAATCCTCAATCATCTTCACAAGGAAAGTAGAACAGATAGCTTTGCTAATTGAAAAGGGAAGGAAAACTAGAAATCCAACCCATGATCCAAATAGAATCAGACTTTTACAAGCAAGACGAAACAAATAGCCTTGCTAACCAAAAAAAAAAAAAAAAGGAAAATCCAAAAAAAAGAGAAAAAAAAAAGAAAAAAAGGAAAAAAAAAAAAGAGAAACTCAAAAGGGTGGCTTAGAGCAAGTAATCAAAACCCATAAAAGCAGCTCAGCTAAAGGATGGAATTGACTCAAAGTAATAATTCAAGATGGAGCTTTGTTTCATTCAAAATTGGATGCACTATCTAGTATGTTAGTCATATCTCATCCAAAGATAATCATTTTGTTTCACAATGTTTACACCACTTTTGCTTAGAGTTTTTAGCCTTTTGTGTCTGATTCTACCATTACCACATCAGTTATAGTCTTATCTCGCCTCTTAGTCTATGTGTCTGACTTGCTAAGTTAACTTATGAGGTGGCATCCTACCTATCTCTTTCAAAAACACCTTTACCCCTAACTATTTGATCAAGGCATACTATCTCTTCAAGTAATCAACCATCCCATCCTTCCAAAGATTATGCATCTTGGGTATATTATTATCAAATTATTTGGCAAAATCTCAAGGCTTAGTAGAACCAAGGCCCATCATCATCAAAGCCCAAGTTTCTTGGCTAAATTGCCTCCTTTGGGAATACTTATAGACTTTGGAAAGCTCAAGGCCTCTTTATCAACTTGGCTCAACTAATGAATCCAATACCCCAAATATTGTATTGTGTCAACCATCTTTACTTAAATCTTGCAACCTGAATTTTTAAGTGATAGTTTTTGACATGATCTGGAACCTAACACAACCTCACCAAACATCTCAAGACCAATCTATTCCTTTAAGGACCTACTTGACCTACCTTTCCAATGACCAATCCTTAGCCTAGACCTTCCCCTATAAGGGCTGATGCTCAACCAAAACTTTCTTTAGGCAAACCAAGTCGAGCCGCCCATGTTGATATTCCTACACACCTCGTCTTTTTAGAGACATAACCTTCTCTAAATCTCCCAACATCAAGGCTAAACAGATAGCTTTGATCCCATTTCTCCCAACACCAAAGCCAAACAAATAGCTTTGATCCTAATTTTTTCCAACACCAAAGCCGAACAGATAGTTTTGATCCTAATTCCTCCCAACACCAAAGCCAAATAGATAGTTTTGATCTCAATTTTTCCAACACCAAAGCTGAATAGATAGCTTTGATCCTAATTTTTCCAAACATCAATACCGAATAGATAGCTTTGATCCTAATCCTTCCATGCATCAAAGCCAAACAAATAGCTTTGATCCCAATTTTCCCTAGCTTTGATCCTAATCCTACTAAGCACTAAAGTCGAAAAGATAGCTTTAATCCCAATTTTCCTATGCACTAAAGCCAAACAGATAGCTTTGATCCCAATTTTCCCTAGCTTTGATCCTAATCCTTCCAAGCAACAAAGCATTCCAATCCTCCAAAGCATCAAAGCCAACTAGATAGCTTTGATCCCAGTCCTTCCAAACATCAAAGTCAAATAGATAACTTTAATCACAATCTCCCCAAAAGTAGGGTCGAACAAATGGCCTTGCTAAACCAGTTTGAATTCCCAAATCTAGGTGGACCAAATCTCCAAATCTTAAAGTTTAGGCTAGACATATAGCTAAAACCGTCTTTACCTCTAAACATTTAGGCCGAACAGATAGTCTTAATTGAAATTAACCAAAACCATTCTCATAGCCAATGTCAAGGTCAAACGTATAGCCATTAACAAACCCTCATTTATCATAGGGAGCCCTCCCTAAAGATTTATATTCTTATACCATGTTTTTCAATTTGCATAAAGCATCAATGCCTTCATGCATGACAAACATAAGCAGATATCATAAGCCTAGAATATGACATGGCACAAGCCCAGAGTCTGACATGGCATTACCCATAATCTGACACATAAGCCAAAAATCTAACATGGCATAAGCACAAGCCCAGAGTCCAACATGGCATCTCTTCTCAGGGTTCACTATCATCAAAATCTCCTTTTGCTCAAATCCAATTTTGATGAGGGCACAATTGTAAACCCTCAAATTTGCACCCTTAGGATCTGACCACAGCTTGACACTTGCTAAGATTAGTGTTCTACACATATGGCAGTCCCACTAGAGGAAAGATCCCCTGATTTTGATATTTTAACTTGTAATAGTTTTAAGTAGTTTTCCTTTATTTTTCGCATTTTGTCATTATCTCATATTTGCCATACATTGCATGAGTAATATTTGTTTCATGCATCATATTATATTTGTTCATGCGTACATAAAAACTTCTTTTTTTTTACAAAAGTTATTATGTATTTAAGCCAAACTAATTTTTTGTATCGTTTTAACCAAAACCTAGTCCCTGAGTCTTCTTTGGTCATTTGAGGACTATTGCTTTTCCTTGGGATAAATGTTATAATTTTGGAGTCAATCAAATTGGGTTTTTCCTTTAATTTTCCCAACTAAAATAAACAAAATTAAAGTGGTGACTCCTTTTGCAAATTACAATTTACAAAATACAATTTCCTGAACTAATAGTAGGTTCTAATCTTGATGTTTCTCCTAATGAGTATTTTGATTCCCTTTTAGTGGATCGAACTAGTGCTTAGGCGAAGCCTCACACTTTCCAATCATGAGTACTGAAACTCATTTCGTGACCTCCTTAAAAATTGCTTGCCTTTCCTTAAGGCAATTTCCTTAGTGAAGGAGGGACATTTGGGTAGAACCAAAAATTTGAATAGCAATCCCATAAACATTTTCAAGATTAAGCAATTTGAACCCAAGGGTTCCATAGTGATTTTAAACTTGAATGAGCATTTTGATTCCTTATAGCAGATCGAGCCAATGCTGGGGCAAGGCTTCACGGCTTGCAACTCTACTAGGGAATGGTTACCACCTTGTTTAATAAAAGAAATCAAATAAGAGGATTTTTATTTAGTTAAGGAAAAATTTTGCAAAAATAATCTCCATTTGGCTCGTTAAGTTTAATTTGGTTTTGATGCATCATTTTGCACAACAAAGGTTTCTTATCTAACTATAGGTTTAGGAAAACTTTTGGATGGTGAGTAGCATTGACTTGATAACACTTTTAGGTATGTTAGAGATAGCGAAAGCATTCCACCCTATAATGAATCCCCAATCATTTTGGTAGTATAACAAGCAATCAATACTTTTGGACCCATGTAAGGCTCCTTGCCTCACATATGGTTAGGTACATCGATACTTTAGTGGGATGGGGATCCTCACCAAACTACCCTTCACCCTTGTGCATATAGTTGCCCTAACCTTTGACCCTAGTTCCCATGCATTAAAATAATCGAGACATTTTTCATATTTATGAAACTTTTTAGAATGCATCATAACATGACCATGTAATTATATTATAAGATCAATAACCCCGAGTCTAGGTTATGCTTTGAACCAAGTCTTTTGGCTCATTACCCCCCTCTAGCCCAAAAGCTTTGACACCGCACTTCTCTTAAGACCAAGACAGTTGGCCCACAATCATCATAAGACCAAAACCTTGGCACCTCACCTACCTTAAGCCCAAAACATTCGCCTACCATTACTTTGTGCCCAAAACACCTTAGAAAATCTTTTTTCTTTAAAATTTGCATAACAACCCATCCTTTTATCACTTTTTTATGCCTTTCTCATACATTTACCCTTTTTTTTTAATTTGTGGTGAAGGTACTTATGGCCCACTATTTCAATCGAGACACCATGAATCCATTTTTCACCAACATCCTTAAAAGGCAAGAGGAAAATTTCCAAGCCATACTCACCTCTGCCCTTAATGCTTAACAACCTAATTTCAATAATGCTTTAGCTACCCAACAAACCAAATTTAACAAAGCCCTAATTGCTCAATAAGTTAGCTTCAACAAAGCATTAGCCTAACTTACCAAAGCCCTATGTTCTAAAAGGCAATCAATACATTCAAATCCCTTTATCATACCTCGTGATTCCCATATTGGTCTACCTAACATCACACCTCCCCATTTTGCTAAGCAATCTATGTGAAATTTAATTGACTCAAGTTCCAGTGCACCCCATCTTGATCCAACCAACAATATAAATCCTCATATGGTCAATTGGCCCAACACATCTCTTTTTTCAACCAACACCACTATTGGTCTTGTTGTTGCATCCATATTGACTCCTATCATTGGCCTTGCCCATGACAAATAAGTGTCTAAATATGCCTCACAGCTAATCCCAAACACTCATGTCAACCCAACTCCTATTATTAATATGATCAATAGTGGAGGAGTCCCTAAAATTCTCATACCACCAAACACCAAAGTTAAACTTCCTCCTTCTTTGAATCCCTTTTAGGGAATGGAAACCTTTACCCAACCAAATATCCAAGGGCTTATCAAACTACCATTGAAGCACAACATCACTGTGCTCCAGTAACCTCACACACTTACCCTATCAACCGTTAAACCTAGTGACCAACCATATGGAGAGAATTCTTTTCCCAACATACCATTACATTCATACCTTTTTGCCTTCACAATTCTATATTCTTGCTTATTTTTAGTATCTTTCTATTTTAAAGGTACCAATGGCCAACATCTCTAGTCCTTTCATCTAAGATGCGATGAGCACCTTTTTCACTAACTTCTTCGAGAAACAAGAGGAGACATTTCAAGCCGCACTGACTAGTATTTTATGACATTAAGAGTTTTACATTTGTAATAACTCAATGACTAATTCTACCTTGGCTTTAGGCAAGTGCACCTATCGTTTAGGTAGTATAGCAATAACGAGGTTGATTCATAGAGACACCGACACAAGTACTAGCTCAATCTTAAAATATTGTCTAGTTGAACCAAATTCAAGATTAATTAAACTAAACTATATAAAAGTAATCTATGAAAGCAATAAAGGATGGATGATAGAAAATCAATAGTGAAGTTCATCTAGATATTGAATTCCCCTAGCCTCTCATGCATGTCAACAACAATGATATGAATCATTCAAACAATGAATTGAATTGGACTCTCACTAAATTAGATAAAAACCTTTCTCAAGTGATTAAATTCCTAACTTCCTAAGTATTACAGGAGAATCTCTTCTCAACCTATAATCAAATAGGAGCATCATTAAATTTAAGAGATTAACATCTATAGAAGTCTTGTAGGTATATCTCTTGCATCCCAATCAACTCTCTATTCCCATAAGTGATTTGTCTGTATCAGAATATCTCTACTCATCTAATATAGAAACAATATCTAATCAACAAATCAATAATTGCCAATCAAAATAAATGTCATAAATCATGAAAATAAAATAATCCAAAGATAAATTGATTCAAAATACATTATTCAATTCATATAATTAAGAACTAGGGTTCATCTTTATCTAGATAAATAACAAATTAGTTCATAACAGAGAATTGAAATAAAGAATACAAGAGAAGGTAAAGGAACCTCAAACAATACATGGACGATGAGAAATCCTTGCTTTGATCTTCATTCCTCTTCAAAATCTGCAGCTTATTGGATCTTCACCATAAAAATTCTGCACAAAACTCCCTCTCACCCTTTTGTGAGGGTGGTTATTAAAAACCTAGGAAAAGCTCTCTTTTTTAAGTAAATTATGTCCTTTTATAGTGCTTTGAGGCTTATTAGGGTTTGGATAGGTGTCAAGCATGGATTGGACAATTTTTGCCATGTCAGTACAGCTAGGTTAGGTGCCAAGATACAATATATGGATTTCATGCAAATTTTAGGTTAGAAAATGAAGGAATTAGAATTTTTTATTCTTACATTTATAGCCCTTTCTCTTAGCTTTCTAATGGTATTTGAATCACCTCAATCGGACTTCTATAGCTCAAGTTGTGCTCAAAATACTGCAAGGTGACACGCCTATGGCTCTTGGGCATGAAAAGCTACTGGAATTAGGCTCTTATGCCATGCCCAAGGCCATAGGCATGGCATAGGGCATGGCCATAGCCAAAATTACCCAAAAATTGCACTGTTTCTTAATTTTTAACTGCAATTCGAGCTCAAATGATCATGACATTCCAAAATATGAATAATTCCTAGAAATTACTCTAAAAAGCACTTGAACAAACAAATTAAACTCAATTTAAAGAATAAAACATGCTGAATCAAGGGACAAAACATAGGAATTCATGCACTTATCAAACTCCCCCACGCTTGAGTGTTTGCTTATCCTCAAGCAAATTAAATCATAATAGCAGTAAGAAATAAAACCAACCCTCTCTAGTCAAAGAAATTCAAAAAGACTTACAACAACTTGAAATCAATAAAGCTCAAAAATGGTAGCCAAATAGAGAAATCTCAAGAAAATTGAAACTTAAATTCTAAAGTTACAAGTTTGAGTAAATAATTTCACAGAGACAAAGTTCAAGCAAAGTAGATTTATAAGGATTTTTCCATTAGGTGCCTGATTATTCACTTGACTTTTCATTAACTATGCTTTTCAATTTTTGTTTTCTTTTTAATTAACTAAGGAGCCTAACTTGTTTGAATTGTCATCCTAGCCCTTTCAAACAAATGCAAACACTTGTGATACTGACCCCCAATTACTCAACTAGAATCACACATTTAAATGGCTACTAGCACTATTTATATTCTCAGCCCTTTTTGTTTAAAAGAGTCAAGAACAATAGAATATGTAAACATTTTCAAAGCTCCTTTGCATAATCTTTTTTTTTTATATACTTATGTTTTTTTTCTTTTAAGAAAAACAATCAAGCTACCTAAGGTGTTAAGCATTTCTACTAAACTAGAACAAAAGTAATTGTGCAATAAAATAGGCCCAAAAAGTGTAACTAAATTTTCAAATTTTAGATAAAAAAAAAGATTTGCAAAAATTTAATTCCCTAATCATGACCACCATATTCAATCTACAATGCTACAAATCATTGTCTTAGAAAAATTAGACCAATTTATCACTAGAGAGAGTTAATTTCAAATCAAACTATTACCATGACTCAATTCACTCAATCTCAAGATTCAATAAAAGATAGGGCATAATAAAATACCTCTCCCCCCACTTAAGTAACACATTGTCCCTAATGTGTTATAAACAAAAAATTAAAGCAATAAAAATTTAAATCATTAATGGGTTGCCTCCCATTCAACACTTCTTTAATGTCGTATAAGCTGGACATTATTGTTATCCATTGCCATCGATGGATTCAGAGGTTATCTTGTGCTAGACACCTTTATAGATTAAAATAAAAAAAATAATGCAAAGGGTGTGGCCTTTGCATAGCTTTTTTTACAATAATAAAAATTATTTATGGTTCTCTATGACATACAAACCTAAACTTGTGAGTTATAGAACCATCATTGAAGAGCTTTACCTATTGGCTTGGCATGGGGAATTTTGGTTAGGGTGCCAAGAGATGGAGCATGCTATGTTCAGCATCCACCTCATGTAAATCTTTGATGATCCACCTAAATCCACTAATTGTCTACTATAACACCTCCACAAAATGAATCACCCTCTCGAAAGAAAATTTAAAGACTACAAATACTAGCCAAATACTTGAGTCTTCCAAAAAGTAGCACTATGAGAAGGGTGGCAATGGGTTTAGATTGTATGTGGTGAGTTATGGTATTGCTGGAATTTGGGTTATGTTAAGGGTGGGTGTTTGAACTATGGGTGGATTGTTGTTAGTCTCCTCCAAAGGTAGGAGGTTTGGAATGATAAAGTAGGTGTGATTTTCAGCATGCATAGCTTCTCCCTTCATGCTCACCCATAGCTTATTTTCATCAGAAGAGAGTTCCTTAACATCTTACTCCACTCCATTTATGTCCCATTACTGGATTTAGGGTTGCTTGCTTAAGGAATCATCAAATTCTATGTACAGTAGCCCTAAATTATCCTTACCATTCTCTTCTTCATCACTATCATCATTCCACAATGTAACAACCCACACCCACCCTAGGAATTTTCGTGATAAATTGCTTGATTTAGAACTAATAAGGTTAAGTGTGTACTTGTATGAAAATTTGTGATCTAAGTGATTGATGAGTATGTGGCATATTAAATTAATTTTAATATGCATAATATGTGTTGCTAATGTGAAATAAATGATTTACATGAAGTGTATTTGCATAAAAGAATTTATTTTAAATAAAATGAATTTTCATGCATAAGACAATTTTTTAAGCATAAAATAATTTTATGGGTATTTTTTTAAAATATATTTGAGGGAAATGTTCTAGAATTAATGAGAAAAATATTATTTTTATTTTAAATCTTATTCAGCCAAAAATTTAAAGGAAAAGCCCAAATACCCAAAAGCTCACTACACAAAAATCCTCCTAACCTAATTCATTAAGGGTATTAGTGGAAATTTCACCCAAACCCTAATATTTATTCTAAATTTCAGCCAAACAAAGGTTTCTAGCAGCCATTCTCTTATTCTTTCTATATTTTGGCAGAAAATCCTCTCAAAATATTTCTCTCTACCAAATTATTGAAAACACCTTACCATTTCGCGATTTCCTGACTGTAATCATAAGTTTTTATTCTTTTTCGATTTCTAAACTGATTTCTATGAAATAAATTATGAGAAAATTATTTTGAACTGTTTGATTACTGATTTCTATAGATTCAATTCTGTTTGAGTGAATTTTTGGGAGAGAAAATTTTTTTTCTACTGAAAACACGATTCTTTCCGCAAGATTTCTTCAAAGGTGAATTCTACAACTTAAAATCACAATTTTATTGCATAAACATCATAAGGGGGGGCCGATTTGTGCATGGTTGTATTCTAAACTGATTTTTAATTTGTTTTGATGAAAAATATTGGATTGAATAATATTTTTGCATATTTCTGCGATGACCGAAAAGTTTCAAAAAACAAAGGAATTCAAGGTTTTCGTGTTAGAACTTGGAAGTTGGAAAATTTTATTCTTGCATGGTCATATGGCTGCCGATTTGTTTGAATTGGTGTTCTAATATGATATTTGTTTTGTTTAGATGAAAAATAATGATTTGAATCATGTGTCTGTTTATTGCTCAAATGAACGAAATGCGCGGAAAGCGCGGAAACACATGATTTTTCACCTAAGCCTTTGAACTTGGAATTTTTTTGTATAAACCCTATCTATGGCTACCGATTCATGAAGGGATGTGTTCTAAACTGATATTTTCTATGATTGAATGAAAAATAATAGTTTAAACAACCTATTTGCATATTTCTGAAATGACCAGAAAATACCAAAAACAAGAAAACTTATGGTTTTGTGCACTATAATGCAAAAGGTTGAATTTTTATATATTAATAACACCAATAGTGACCGATTCTTATGAATTTAAGTTCTAAAATGATTTTTGTTATGTTTACATAAAAAATCTTAGTTCAAACTATGTTTTTACATATTTCTGAAATAGACAAAAAGTACAAAAGGAAGAAGAATTTGGTTTTTACCTTGATTATGCATTCGGCCTACATGAACATTTTTGTCCCAATGTTTATAAATTTTATGTGATGTGTTTTGATGATTGTTGACATGTATATATGTGTAATAAAAGATAAAATTTCATGTTAGTAGAAGATATGATCCTAGATGAGCCTAAATGCATTATGGTATACTTAAGGTATCTTAACATTATATTGTGAATAGAATGCAAATGTGGTTAAGAAATATGGAACTAGATTTTATGATGAATGAATGATGAACATATGGTTATAAGTTGATGAAGTGAAAGGGATCATAAGAGTTAAGCATGATGCTTGAAGGGTTAATTGCTAAGTTGACATGTATAGAAGTGTAAAGTGAACTAAGATAATTGTTAAATTGAATTGATATTGAGGTGATAATATTGTGATAACCTTAAAAAGGTAATAATGTGATTGAAATGTGTTGTAATGAGAGCCTATAAGGCCAAGTATGCAAAACTTTCAAAGTCAACATGTTATGTGCAAGTGATGAGTACACCTATGAGTGAACTCTAATTGGCATGCTATATGTACATGGGTAGTTATGGGATAGGAGCATCATGAGTAAATGAATACTAAGTATTAAATCAAATATTATGTTAGAGTTTGAGGAGCTTTAGAAGTGCAAAAGGGACTATGTGTACTAGGAGCAAAGGAACCCCAAGGTGAGTAAACATCGTATTCATTCTTCAAGTGTGGAAAAATGCCACATTCATGTTATAAATGTGAACAACATCATGTTGTGTTATAAGAATGTGATATATTGATATGTGAACGTTTGTGATCATTGAAACCCAAGTTCTTTCCATTTTTAATATTATTGTATGATTTCTTTATCAAGCTTCGATTGCCAAGGGACATTTGGTCCAAAACTATTTTGTTATCCAATGAGAAATTCTTGTGATTAACACCTTAACTTGTATTCTTTCTGGAACTACACTATCAATGTATCATCGTTTGAAAGCTAAACCACTATTGTTATTGAAATACTTGTTATTGTTGCCTTATGTGATATTGTTAATTGTGTTTATCAATAGCTCTAGCTATGGTACCTTTTACCCTTTATGCAAAATCCTCGTGCCGATACGGGTAATCATCGGAACCTGTGCACATGGTCTTAACCCGATGGAGAGAGGTAGTGTGTCCACCTTAGCTAGAAGGGGTGGTTCTAGCCGTGGGGCCTGATCAACTTCACACCTTCTATATGAAAGGAGTTGGAATTTGGTATAAGACCACCTCTCCTCTATGTGTTCGAGTGATAGAGCAATAGCCTTCACTCACTATGTGTTATAAGTGTGATTTCTGCAAACTTACCAAATTGAACCCTTGCTAAATTGCAACCTGATTCATGAATTATAAATCATGAACTATGTGTATAAGCTATGTGTTTCTTTCAAAGGAATATGTGATAATGTATGTGCCTTTTCGTTTACTCATTGAGATCATCTATCTCACCCCTTTTTCCTTGTATGGTTCCAGGTAAGCAAATGTGAGGAGGTTGGGTGATGGCTCAAGCATTCTACTTCATTTAGGGAATTCCTTGTCAAAGTTATCAATAATACAACTGTTATGAAGTCTTGTCATTAGATGCTCCGAGAATGTTGATTGATACTTATTAATATATATTATTTTCTTTATGGATTTCATATGTAATGATTTATCTTAGTCTTCCGTAATTATGGTATTCATCTAAACATTTTAAATGAGTTAATGAAAGAGGTTTGGTAAGATCTTAGGCATGATTTGTTATATGTAAGTGGGTTCTATGGGCATGGATGACCTTATGTCTCCCTATGTTCTAGGACCGTCATATCTCTAAGGTTGGGATGTGACAAAGGTGGTATCAGAGCCATAGTTTTTAAAAGTCTAGTTTAGGCTTGTTTTTTATGAGTTGCTTAAGTAAAATCCTAGGGCATAGGAATTTTCCTATCATGTCACTTGCAGTCTATCGCTAGCATAGTTCCACGAAATCCTAGTAGATTTTAGTAATCCTTATTATTGTTTGCTTCCCTTGCGATTCTTCTGACAGATGACTAAGAAGATTACGCCTGCTCGAGGACCGCGACCCAGAGCACCCCATGTGACCTATAAGAGGACTTGGCCAAAGATGCTCGAGAAAGTTGTAATTGTGATTCGCCCCATGAAAGAGAAGACCCCTAACGAAGAGGAGGACCTAGAGGAGCGCTTAGATCCTAATTGTGTATATAGTAAGGTTCAAAAATTGAAGGATAACTATTCATACTTGAATGAGGAAAACTGACATCTTAAGGTTATGATTCATGCACTAAGAGAGGATATAGACCAACTTAGGTCAGGGATTGTTGAGCATAGAGGAGATTACTAGCTAGTGAGGTCTGCATCTTCAGTTAATTGCCATCAAGATAGGGATCTTCTTTGCTACCGATGTGGCAGCAGTGGCCATGTCTCTCTTAATTGCTTTGGAGGTGGACATGATAACTAGGTGGAGTAGATATGATGATCAACGTAATGGCATAGTTACCTAGGATGAGATGATTTCCTTCATTATTATGCTATAGTGTGATATTATGAGATATATGCTATATGATTTTGATATATGATATGTGCAAAACTATGTGATATGCAAATCATACATGACATATGCTTAGTGATATGATATGATATATGCATGATAATGTGTGCTAGGATAAGGGGAGATTAAATGGGTTAGGATAGGGGATTAGTACTAAATTCCCTTATTATGATAGATAGAATGTCTCCCAAGAAGAAGGTTCGCACAGTCACCCAATCTGTTAGGGCTAATGATGATGTTATATCGAACACCGCATCGAATGCTGCCTCTGCACCTATACGGTCAAGAGAAAAATCCAACTTGAGGGCACCAACTATGGGCTCTAGTGAGCAAGCATCTTCGCAAGAAGTGCATGCCATACACAAAGAAATGAGAGATTTGCGCAAGGAACTGGATGAGCTACGAGCTCAAAGGCGAGAAGCCCTGCCAACTCAAGAAAGAAATGGAGTTACGCCACCTGCGGTAGCGACACCTACTAGGAGAAAGAGGAAACGACTACTTGATGAGGCAATGACCATGGCAGAGTTTAAGAAGCTGCAACCGCCTACCTTTTATAGTGAGAAAGGAGATGACCCTTACAAATTTTTGGATGAGATGGATAAGCTAGTCCATCGTTTATCTTGCTTAGATGCTCGAGTGATTGAGTTGGTAGGACTCCAACTCAAGAAAGAAGCTTGGTACTGGTATGGGAGGAGTATTGAAGAATGACTTTATGGGGCTGACCCACCTACATGGGCAGAGTTTAAGCAAGAAGTAATGGATCAGTTCTTACCAGAAGGAGAAAGGCAAGATAGGGCATTATAGTTCGAGCAACTGAAGCAAAGGCCAGGAATGTCCATGTCGGATTATGCTAAGGAGTTTAACCGACTTAGTCATTTCGCTGTCAACATCGTTCCTACTGAAGCAAGTCACGTCAATCGTTTCCTTAGAGGACTTATCACACCTCAATTCAATTCATTGGTAGCAATAGAGTTTCCAACGTTAGCCAAGCTCATAGACAAGGCCAAGGTCATGGAGAAAAGATACAAAGCGGAGAGAGCTGAACTAGCTGAACGAGACTATAAGGGAAGGCATAAGAATAAAGGTCATAAAGGACAACATGGAAATGGAGGAGAACAAAAGAAGGAGTTTTCATCATCTGGCCCACAAAATGGTCAGACTAAGCAAGAAATCCCCACTTGCGGCAAATATGGAAAGAAATACTCTGGAATCTGCCAGAAAGATACTGGCGCTTGCCTTAGGTATGAGCAAATGGGGCACTTCATAAAGGACTGCCCTTAGATAAGGAGTCAAGGGAATGGGACCATAGTTCGATCACAATCTAAGCCATTCCAAATGCAAGGACAAAGAGTCAAGGATAAGGGACAAATGGTTGGGAATGCTTCGATGACAGAGAATAAGGGCAAGGGTCGAGTCTTCGCATTAAATCCGCAAGAGGCTCACGATTCGCACACTGCCATCACAGGTATCATTCCCATCCAAAGTTCTAGCACAAAATATTTAATTGATTATGGTGCTACCCATTCTTTTGTGTCGCTTTATTTTGCTAAGTATTTGGGTATAGATAAGGAATTGATGAGTGAACTGTTAGCAATAGCAACTCCTTTAGGGGAAGTGATGGAAGTAAAGTATGAGTATAAGGGCTGTGATGTAGACATTAATAGACAAACACTTCCGGTAGTATTGCTAGAATTAGACGTACTAGAATTCAATGTGATATTAGGGATGGACTAGTTGTATGAGCTTGGAGCTCGTATCGACTATAGAAAAAAACTTGTCGAGTTTCAAACTAGAGATGGGAAGGAGTTTGTGTACCAAGGAGATAGGAATGAGAATCCTCTGAACTTGATATCGACCTTAGGAGCTAGGCAGATGTTAAGGAAAGGATGCCAAGCGTATCTAGCCCATGTAGTTGACACTGGCAAAGAAGCTGCCATTTGAGATGAGAGCATTCTAGAAGTGGACGAGCTCATGGATGTTTTTTCAGAAGATTTACCCGAACTACCCCCTGATCGTGAGATCGAGTTCAACATCGAATTGCTACCCGGTACGCAACCGATATGGATACCACTATATCGTATGGCATCAATGGAGCTGAAGGAGTTAAAGATGTAATTGCATGATCTGCTCGATAAGGGCTTCATTCGATCAAGCAGTTCACCATGGGGCGCTCCAGTGTTGTTCGTGAAGAAGAAAGATGGCTCATTCCAAATGTGCATCGACTATAGTCAACTTAACAAAGCCACTATGAAGAATAGATACCCATTGCTAAGGATCAATGACCTTTTTTATCAACTGCAAAGAGCTAGTCACTTCTCCAAGGTTGACTTAAGGTCTAGCTATCATCAACTAAAGATCCGAGCAGAAGATATCTGCAAGACTGCCTTTCCTACTAGATATGGACACTACGAGTTCATAGTTTTGCCATTCAGCTTGACGAATGCTCCTGCTGCTTTCATGGACTTGATGAATCGAGTATTCAAGCCATTCCTTAACAAGTTCATGATAGTGTTCATCGACGACATCTTAATTTACTTATAGAATAAAGAGGAACATGAAGAACATCTGAGGATCGTGTTTCAAATGTTACGTGATCACTAACTCTATGCTAAGTTATCTAAGTGCAAATTTTGGATGGAGTCGGTCAACTTTCTTAGACATGTAGTAAGTAAGGAAGGAATTCAAGTTGATCTTAACAAAGTTGAAGTGGTAGCAAATTGGCTAAGGCCCACAACAGTCTTAGAAGTACAAAGTTTCTTAGGCATGGTGAGATATTATCGTAGATTCATACAGGACTTTTCTAAGATAGCAGCCCCATTGACCAAGTTGACAAGAAAGCAAGTTAAGTTCAATTAGGAAGAGTCCTATGAAAAGAGTTTTTAGAAGCTCGAGGAGTGTTTGGTAACGGCTCTAGTTTTGACATTACTAGAAGGAGAAGAAGGATTCACGGTCTATTGCGACGCTTTGAGAGTAGGACTTGGGTGTGTTTTGATGTAAAATGGTAAAGTCATCACCTATGCATCATGACAACTAAAGAGACATGAAATGAATTACCCTACTCATGATTAGAATTAGCTGCGATAGTGTTCGCTCTAAAGATCTAGAGACATTACATGTATGGGACGAAGTGTGAGATCTACATGGATCATAAGAGTCTTCAGTGCATCTTGAGCCAAAGAGACCTCAATCTAAGACAAAGGAGATGGATTGAACTATTGAAGGATTATGACTATCAGATTCTCTACCATCCCGGAAAGGCGAATGTAGTGGCAGATGCCTTGAGTCGAAAGTTGATAGGAAGCTTAGCCCATGTGGATGTGAGAAAGAGACCAATTGTGAAGGAACTAAGGGGATTGTTTAATGAAGGATTGAAACTGGAGATTGGAGGATCAAGAGTTTTATTGGCTCATTTTCAGGTAAGATCTAAGTTAATGGAAGAATTAAGGGATTCACAAGATAGGGACCCATACATGACGAAGTTGAAGGATAAGATGAGAGAAGGAAAGAACTCTAAGTTTGAGGTAGTTAATGGAATTTTAAAGTGTAAGAATAGAGTATGTGTGCCTGATGTGGATGGACTAAAGGAAAGGATATGTAAAGGAGGCACATCAAACACCTTACTGTGCTCATCCTGGAACTACCAAGATGTACGATGATGTGAAAGCTAATTATTGGTGGCCTGGTTGGAAGAAAGATGTGGCTAAGTTTGTAGCATCCTGCCTGACTTGCCAGCAAGTCAAGTATGAACATCAACGACCCTCAGGATTACTACAAGAGATTTGGCTACCTGAATGGAAGCGGGAACGCATCACTATAGACTTTGTTGTTGGTTTGCCTAGAACCTCCAAAGGACATGACTCTATATAGGTCATAGTAGATAGATTGACAAAGTGTGCTCATTTCCTAGGAGTTAAGACCACATATTCTATAGCTTAGTATGCGTAGTTATATATAGATGAGATCATGAAACTACATGGAGTGCCAATTTCTATCATCTCTGATCGAGGAACTCAATTCACCTCAAGGTTCTGGTAGAAGTTACAAGAAACATCAGGAACACAACTAGATTTTAGTACGGCATTTCACCCTCAAACGGATGGCTAGTCAGAAAGAATGATTCAGACACTCGAGGACATGCTAAGGATGTGTCTCTTAGACTTTGGCGATAGCTGGGATAAGTATTTACCCTTAATTGAATTTGTCTACAACAATAGCTATCATTCATCCATTGGCATGGCGACATATGAAACATTGTATGGGAGAAGATGTCAATCTCCGATTTATTAGATTGAACCTAGAGACAAGCATGTAGAAAAGCCTAAATTGCTTAAGGAGACCACTGAGAAAGTACCAATAATTCAAGATCGACTAAAGATGGCGTTCAGTTGAGAAAAGAGTTATATGGACCCTAAGTGAAAGGAAGTCCAATTCGCCGTGATCTATATTCTTAAAGATCTCGCCAATGAAAGGAGTTATGAGATTTGGCTAGAAGGGGAAATTATCATCTCATTTCATTGGTCCTTTTGAAATCTTAGATAAGGTTGGAGAAGTGTCTTAATTTTAATATGCATAATATGTGTTGCTAATGTGAAATAAATGATTTACATGAAGTGCATTTGCATAAAAGAATTTATTTTAAATAAAATGAATTTTCATGCATAAGACAATTTTTAAGCATAAAATAATTTTATGGGTATTTTTTAAAATATTTTTAAGGGAAATGTTCCAGAATTAATAAGAAAAATATTCTTTTTATTGTAACTCTTATTTAGCCAAAAATTTAAAGGAAAAGCCTAAATACCCAAAAGCCCACTACACAAAAATCCTCCTAACCTAATTCATTAAGGGTATTATTGGAAATTTCACCCAAACCCTAATATTTATTCTAAATTTCGGCCAAACAAGGATTTCCAGCAGCCATTCTCTTATTCTTTCTATATTTTGGCAGAAAGTCCTCTCAAAATATTTCTCTCTACCGAAATATTGAAAACACCTTACCGTTTCGCGATTTCGTGACTGTAATCGTAAGTTTTTATTCTTTTTCAATTTCTAAACTGATTTCTATGAAATAAATTATGGAAAAATTATTTTGAACTATTTGATTACTGATTTCTACATATTCAATTCTATTTGCATAAATTTTTGGGAGAGAAAATTTATTTTCTACTGAAAACACGATTCTTTCCGCAAGATTTCTCCAAAAGTGAATTCTATAAAATCACAATTTTATTGCATAAACATCATAAGGGGGGGGTGTGGCAATTTGTGCATGGTTATATTCTAAACTAATTTCTGATTTGTTTTGATGAAAAATATTGGATTAAATCATATTTCTGCGATGACCGAAAAGTTTCGAAAAATAAAGGAATTCAAGGTTTTCGTGTTAGAACTTGGAAGTTAGAAAATTTTATTCTTGCATGGTCATATACCTGTAGATTTGTATGAATAGGTGTTCTAATATGATATTTGTTTTGTGTAGATGAAAAATAATGATTTGAATCATGTATCTATTTATCGCTGAAATGAATGAAATGCACGGAAAGCGCAGAAACTCATGATTTTTCATCTAAGCCTTTGAACTTGGAATTTTTTTGTATAAACCCTATATATAGCTATCGATTCATGAAGGGATGTGTTCTAAACTAATATTTTCTATGATTGAATGAAAAATAATAGTTTAAACAACCTGTTTACATATTTCTGAAATGATCGCAAAATACCGAAAATAAGAAAACTTATGATTTTGTGCACTATAACGCAAAAGGTTGAATTTTTATATATTAATAACACCAATAGTGGCTGATTCTTATGAATTTAAGCTCTAAAATGATTTTTGTTATGTTTACATGAAAAATCTTAGTTCAAACCATGTTTTTACATATTTCTGAAATAGACGGAAAGTACGAAAGGAAGAAGAATTTGGTTTTTACCTTGATGATGCATTCGGTCTACATGAACATTTTTGTCCCAATGTTTATAAATTTTATGTGATGTATTTTGATGATTGTTGACATGTATATATGTGTAATAAATGATAAAATTTTGTGTTAGTAGAAGGTATGATCCTAGATGAGCTTAAATGCATTATGGTATACTTAAGGTATACTTAAGGTATCTTAACATTATATTGTGATTAGAATACAAATGTGGTTGAGAAATATGGAACTAGATGTTATGATGAATTGATGATGAACATATGGTTATGAGTTGATGAAGTGAAAGGGATCATAAGAGTTAAGCATGACGCTTGAAGGGTTAATTGTTAAGTTGACATGTATAGAAGTGTAAAGTGAACTAAGATAATTGTTAAAGTGAATTGATATTTAGGTGATAATATTGTGATGACCTTAAAAAGGTAAAAATGTGATTGCAATGTGTTGTCATGAGAGCCTATAAGGCCAAGTATGCAAGACTTTCAAAGTCAACATGTTATGTGCAAGTGATGAGTACACCTATGAGTGAACTCTAATGTGCATGCTATATGTACTTGGGTAGTTATGGGATAGGAGCATCATGAGTAAATGAATACTAAGTATTAAATCAAATATTATGTTAGAGTTTGAGGAGCTTTAGAAGTACAAAAAGGACTATGTGTACTAGGAGCAAAGAAACCCCAAGGTGAGTAAACATCATATTCATTCTTCAAGTGTGGACAAATGCCACATTCATATTATAAATGTGAACAAAATAATGTTGTGTTATAAGAATGTGATATATTGATATGTGAACCTTTGTGATCTTTGAAACCCAAATTCTTCCCATTTTTAATATTATTGTATGATTTCTTTGTCAAGCTTGGGTTGCCAAGGGACATTTGGTCCAAAACTATTTTGTTATCTAATGAGAAATTCTTATGATTAACACCCTAACTTGTATTCTTTCTGGAACTACACTATCAATGTATCATTGTTTGAAAGCTAAACCACTATAGTTATTGAAATACATGTTATTGTTGCCTTATGTGATATTGTTAATTGTCCTTACCAATAGCTCTAGCTATGGTACCTTTTACCCTGTATGCAGAATCCTCGTGCTGATGCGGGTAATCATCAAAACCTATGCACATGGTCTTAACCTGATGGATAGGGGTAGTGTATCCACCTCAGCTAGAAGGGGTGGTTCTAGCCGTGGGTCCTGATCAGCTTCATGCCTTCTATGTGATAGGAGTTGGAATTTGGTATAAGGCCACCTCTCCTCTATGTGTTCAAGTGATAGAGCAATAGCCTTCACTCACTATGTGTTATTAGTGTGATTTCTGCAAGCTTGCCAAATTGAACCCTTACTAAATTGCAACCTGATTCATGAATTATAAATTATGAACTATGTGTATAAGCTATGTATTTCCTTTCAAAGGAATATGTGATAATGTATGTGCCTTTTTGTTTAGTCATTGAGATCATCTATCTCACCCCATTTTCCTTATGTGGTTCCAGGTGGGCAAATGTGAAGAGGTAAGGTGATGGCTCAAGCATTCTACTTCATTTGGGGAATTCCTTGTCCAAGTTATCAATAATACAACTGTTATGAAGTCTTGTCATTAGATGCTTTGGGAATGTTGATTGATACTTATTAATATATATTACTTTCCTTATCGATTTCATATGTAATGATTTATCTTAGTCTTCCGCAATTATGGTATTCATCTAAACATTTTAAATGTGTTAATGAAAGAGGTTTGGTAAGATCCTAGGCATGATTTGTTATATGTAAGTGGGTTCTATGGGCGTGGGTGACCTTATGTCTCCCCATATTCTAGGACCGTCATATCTTTAAGGTTGGGATGTGACACACAACCAAGTTATTATAGTGGTCTTTTATTGTTCTATTGAAATGGGATAAGCATAGCTTGGCAAATTATCTTCTGGTTGAGCACTTAGAAACTCTAAAATTGCCCAACTTGAATTTCTAGGTTGTGAAGAGATGCCTATTAATTCTCCACTATTGTTTCAATGCTCTAAAATCTTTTATTTGTTGTTGATACTAAAGTCACAAACGTCTCTTCCAACCTCTGCTTCTTTTAAACATGCTTGTCATCCTTCAATGTGATGTCTACTTCGAACTGAGTTAGGAAGCTAGCTTTTGATGTATTATTTTTGCTGCTCTCCACTTTCTTAGCCCAATTCTTCGTAGACCATGTGAATCTTTCCAATGCAAGCTTAAGGGATGACTTCTTTTATGGTGCTCCCCATCTATATTCTGCTTAGAAATCAGTTTTATAGGATACTGATCTCCCTCATATCCCCATTCTTGATTTAGGCATGAACCCCACTGATGATAATTCCATTTAACCATGGAGAAATTTTTTTTTTCGAAACACAAAAACTCAAAAGAAACAAAAACATAAAATAGAACAAACAAATAAAAATAGATGAAAACAAATAGACATGAAAATAAAAACTAGATCAATAGTCTCTAACATATTACTGATATTATATACAAGTTTCCCTACTAATAGTGCGAAAAACTTGACAGGCATTTTACGACACTAGGAGTTTTACATTTATAATAGCTCGATGACTAATTCTATCCTGGCTCTAGGCAAGTGCACTTATCATTTTGCTAGTATAGTAGCAATGAGGCCAATCCACAGAGACACCGACACAAGCACTAGCTCAAACTTAAACTATTGTCTAGTTTAACCAAATTCTAGATTAATTAAACTAAAATATTTAAAACTAAGCTATGAAAGCAATAAACAATAGATGATAGAAAATCAATAGCGAAGTTCATCTAGATATTGAATTCCCCTAGCCTCTCATGCATGTCAAGAATAATGATATGAATCATTCGAACAATGAATTGAATTGGACTCTCACTAAAGTAGATAAAAACTTTTCTTAAGTGATTAAATCCCTAACTTCCTAAGTATTACAGGAGAATCTCTTCTCAACCTATAATCAAATAGGAGCAGCATTAAATTAAAGAGATTAACATCTAGAGAAGTCTTGTAGGTCTATCTCTAGTAGCCCAATCAAATCTCTATTCCCATAAGTAATCTATCTACATCAGGGTATCTCTACTCATCCAATATAGAAATAATATCTAATCAACAAACTGGTAATTGCCAATTAGAATAAATATCATAAATCATGAAAATAAAACAATCCAAAGATAAATTGATTCAAAACAAATTATTCAAATCACACAATTAAGAACTAGGGTTCATCTTTATCTAATAAATAACAAATTAGTTCATAATAGAGAATTGAAATAAAGAATACAGGAGAAGGTAAAGGAAACTCAAACAATCCATAGACGATGAGAAATCCTTGTTTCGATCTTCATTCCTCTTTAAAATCTGCAGCTTATTTGATCTTCACCATGAAAATTCTGCACAAAACTCCCTCTCACCCTTTTATGAGGGCGGCTATTAAAAACCTAAGAACAGCTCTCTTTTATTGATGTAAATTATGTCATTTTATAGTGCTTTGAGGCTCATTAGGTTTAGATAGGTGTCAAGCATGGATTGGCCAATTTTTGCCATGTCAGCACAATTAGGCTAGGTGACCAGATATAATATCTGTATTTCATGCCAATTTTGGGTTGGAAAATAGAGGAATTAGAATTTTTGGTCTTCTTAACATTTGTATCTCTTTCTCTTAGCTTTCCAAAATACTGCAAGGTGTTTAAAGTTGTCAAAAATTCATAGCGTCACACAGCCAGCGATATGCCCATGGCTCTTGGGCATGTAAGGCTACTAGAATTAGGCTTTTATGCCATGCTCAAGGCCATAGGCATGACCTAGGGCATGGCTATAGCCAAAATTACCCAAAAATTGCACCGTTTTGTCGATTGTTAACCACAAATTCTCTAAAAAGCACTTGAACAAACAAATTAAACTCAATTTAAATAATAAAACATGCTAAATCAAAGGACAAAAACATAGGAATTCATGCACTTATCACGCACTCACTATAACCTTTAAAACCTAAGCCAACAATTTCACTAATGCTCTTAACACCCAATCTCCAGCTTCACTAATATTCTCAACTCTTAATGCCAATCAATAATTAATGAAGTTAAGAAAATGAATAATGCCATTGTAGCTCCTCCTTCTACTTAGCTTGCTTCCATTCAAGCTAGAATAAGCCATATGCCTACTTTTGCTCCTCCTATTATCGATCTCATCGATAAAGGGAAAGCTCCTGAGACCCCTACCTCTCATCCACTAGATGTCAATGCTACTGCTCCCACTCCCACTAAGAATCTTTTTCAAAGTGGATATTTTCTAACTTCCTCGAACTAAACAACAGATGGAGAAATTTGAGGCTATAGAAAGAACACTTAAGAACATCAAAAAGCACAAAGACATGATAGATGTCAACTTATTGACTCTCTTTCCAAATATATGGGTTCCACCTAAATTGAAAATGCCAATCATGGATAAGTTTAATTATCACATCCTAACTTTGGAGATATGATGGTCCTAGAACATGAGGAGACAATAAGATAACCTATGCCCATAGAACCGACTCATGCACAGTAATCACATGCATTAACTTAAATAACCAATAATAAAGGAAATCCATAACTAGTGGAAGAATAGTTCAAAGATACTTTAAATACAATCCATAAGAACATAACATTTAAGACTCCAAATAAATCATCAAATGAATAATGTTCCAAAAACAAAACTCTAAAAGCATTTGAGAGTGACTCTCCATATCATGGTGTGTAAAATGACTTAGACAAGGAAATCTGCCAAGCAGAGTAGATTGCTTAAGCTATCACCTTGCCTCCTCATAATGCTCACTTGAAACCACACAAGGAAAGGGGTGAGATAGATGATCTCAATGAGTAAACAATACAATTATACAATAACACTTATCCCTTAGAAGGATACATGGTTCATAATTCATAATTCATAGTAATAGTTTGTTATTTAACAAGGTTTGCAAAAATCAAACTTATAACTTATAACTTATACAGTGATGGCTTTTGCCTTATTCACTTGAACTTATAAATGAAAGGTGGCATTATATCAAATTCCAACTCCTATCTTATAAAAAAGCATGAAGCTGATTAAGCTCAACAGCTAGAACTGCCCCTTCTAGTTGAGGTGGATACTCTGCCCCTATCCATCAGCTTAAGACCATATGTATAGGTTCTAATGATTTCCCACATCAACACGAGGATTTCTACTTATAAAGGTTCATAGGTACTATAGCTAGAGCTAATGACAATCACTTGTAATAATAGCATTCAAGAATGCAAACATATGTATAATAGTAGCAATAGAAGTGCAGTTGATTGAATAAAAGATAACAATAATGTGGTTCTAAAAAGAAAGTAAGGTAAAGCAATAAACACAAAGGCTTTTTTCCTTATCAATGAATTATCAATAATGGTTTTGGACTAATTGTCCTTTGACAACCCAAGTTTAATAAAGAAATCATATAATCATAATTTATAATAGAAAGGAACTCAGGTTTTAAGAATCTTAAAGGTTCACATATCATGATAACTTGTACTTTTAACATGAACATAATGTTTACTCACATTGTGGTTCCTTAGCTCCTAATGCTTATAGCCCTTGCACTTCTAACAATCCTCAAGCTCTAACATATTATTATAATTCAATACTTAGTATTGGCTTAACATGAATTCATATAATAGTTCATATCAAGACTTTCCTAAGCCAACATAATGAATCATAATCTTAATATCAATTTCATTTGACTTCTAACTTAGTACAATTAATAAATTCCATACATATCTATTTAAGAAGTAAACCTTAAAGAGTCATGCTTGTCTCTTTTGGACAAAATCATATAAGCAATCCTATAGGCAAATTAGGATCATCAATTCATAATTAACACATCATAAAACTCCATTCACATACTACTTAACCATGTACATATATTAGTTGAACATGTCAATTAGGATTTAGTAAACCCTAGGCATGGCCGAACCACTATAAAAGTTTCCTAGAGTTACTCTTTCAATCATCATACAATTAAATCATGTACCATTCATATACACATGTTAACAATCATTAAAATACATTCCAAAAGTTATAGGCCTTGGGATCAAAATCCCAATAATGACCAAATCCACATAACTATGGAAATCATGGGTTTTTCTTGTTTTTCATACTTTTCTATTATTACAGTAATATGTAAACGCATGATTTAAATCAATATTTTTCATGTAAACATAACAAAAATCATTTTAGAATACAAGGATACACAAATCACCCCCCTTGATGCATATATGCATGAAAATTCCAACTTTTAGGTTTTAAGGTTCATCTTCGATGGATTTGAGAAGAGAGAGATATGTTTACAGTTGGAAATCGGTTTCTCCCTCAAAAAAGACAACCTAGGCTGAATTTAATACAAAGAAAATCAGTAAATATATAGCCTCATGTGATTACTCATGATTAGTCTCATAAAATTCAAAAATTAACTTGAGAGAAAAATTATTCAAAACCTAATGAAAAGCATAATGGAGGATACCATAATCAAGGAAGGTTGAATATTAGGTAGGTTTCAAGGTTTTGGTTGCAAAATTACATTATTGCCATTCAAAGTAGAGCAAATTCACATCATTGTCAAGAACCTCCTCCTCCAATACCAAACGCATCTATAAACACAGTACCTCCCAAGCTTTAAAGATCTAATTGCTACCACCTCTAAGATTGAGGATTTAATTAAATCAGGACAAATCAAGGATGAATCCTCTATGTATTATAAGAACAACAATCAAACCACTAAAACCACTAACTCCTCTATGTAAATGCTGTCTCTTATAACCAAATTGACGAGCCTAGAAGCAAGAAGGACTTTTTTGAGTTAAGTATGCCCCTCAATGTCATTTACATGAAAGCCTTAGAGGCTAATCTGGTTAAACCTTTAGAATCATGACCTCCTCCAAGCCCTTTGCCCAAATTTCACATCTTAATTTTAGAGATATGATGGTCGTAGAACATGGGGAGACATAAGGTCACCCACACCCATAGAACCTACTCATACATATACAAACATAGCCTAGGATCGTACCAAAACCACATGCATTAACTTAATTATCCAATAATAATGAAAACTTTAACCAGTAGAAGAATAAATTAAAAATCCTTTTAAATAAAACCCATATGAAAAGAATATTTAAGACTCTAAACAAATTAATTAAATAATATATTCCAAATATAAACTCCTAAATTAAGAACTCCTGGAGCATCTGGAGACTCATCATCTTATAACATAGTAATAAACTTTGATAGGGAAATTTCTCAAGCCGAGTAAGTTGCTTGAGTGATCACCTTGCCTCCTCATATTGATCACCTCGAACCATGAAAGGAAAAGGGGTGAGATAAATTATCTCAATGAGTAAACAACATAACCTGTAAACAACATAACCTATACAATAACAAATATTTGTTTTAAAAAGGAAACCCATAGCTTATAACACATATTTCATGATTTACAAATCATGGTTTCAAAGTTTGCAATTTAGCAAGGTTTTCAATTTAGTAGGTTTGCAAAATCACACTTATAACACTTATCACCTAGTAAGAGTAAATGACTTATCACTTAATAAGAGTAAATGACTATGCTAGCTCATTCACTCAAGAGAGAGGTGGTCTCGTACCAAATTCCAACTCCCAACCTAATAACCTTATAAAGTCGTGAAACTAATCAGGCTCCACTACTATAATCGTCCCTTCTAGTTGAGGTAGATACACAACCCCTATCAATCAAGTTAAGTCCATGTGCACAGGTTTCGATGATTACCCGCATTGACGCGAGGATTTTTGCATAAAAGGTTAGAGGTACCACAGCTAGAGCTAATGGTATTCATATATAACAATTGCACTTAAAGCAATAATAATATGTACCACAATAACAATAGTAGTTTAACCTTTTGAAAAAAAGATACAATAATAGTGTAGTTCTAGAAAGAAAGTAGCTAAGGTACAATTACAAAAGGTTTTTCATATCATTGAATAAACATTATTGGTTTTGGACTAATTATTGTTTGGCACCTTAAGCTTAACAAGGAAATCATATAGTCAAATTTAAAATGGAAGTGAACTTGGGTTTCAAGAATCTCAAAGATTCCCATTAACTTAATCATGATAGCTTGTACTTATAACAATAGCATAATGTTTGCTCACCTTGTGGTTCCTTTACTCCAAGTACTTTTAGCCCTTGAACCTCTAAAACTCCTCAAAGTCTAACATTATATTTAATTCAATGCTTAGTATTTATTTTATCATCATGCTATCCTATCCTATAACTACCCCATGCATATATAACATTCACATACACTTAGAATTGCACATAAATATGCATTCATCACTTGCACATAATATGTTGACTTTAAAAGTCCTGCACACTTAGCCTTTATATGCTCATATGAAATCACATTATAACTTATACCAATACTTATCTCAAGTCAAACACAATGCCATAATCTTAATATCAATTTACTTTGACAATCATCTTAGTACACTTAACACTTTCATACATGTCAACTTATCAATAGCCTTTCAAGTGTCATGCTTATCTCTTAAGACCAATTCATTCAATCAATCTCTTCATCAATTTGAGATCATTAATTCATTATTAATTCATCACAAAACCTATTTCCGTATTACCCAATCATATTCACAATCTAATCGCAACATAAGGTTAAGATACCTTAAGTATACCAAATTGTCTCTAGCCTTGTCTAGAGTCATTCCTTTAACCAACATGCAATTTAACCATTTATCATTCATTCATACATGTTAATAATCATTAAAATACACTACATAAAAATTATAGACATTGGAATAAAAATCCCAACAATGGCTAAATGCACTATCAAAGAGAAAACCCAAATTTTTCTTACTTTTTGTACTTTTCGTCTATTACAGTAATATGTAGAAACATGGTTTGAACTAAGATTTTTCATGTAATCAAAACAAAATTCATTTTAGAACATGAATCCCCATGAATTAGCTGCCATAGATGTCCTTATGCATGAAAATTTTCCAACTTTATGTTTTAGGATGAAAACTATGCTTCTATCTTGTTTTTGGTACTTTTTGGTCATTATAGTAATATGTAATCACATACTCTAAACCATTATTTTTCATTCAATCATGAAAAAAATCACTTTAGGATGCAAAACCACACAAATTGTCATCCCCTAGGGGTTCATACACATGAAAATTTCTAACTTTTAATTTTTAAGATGAAAATCATGAATTACTTTGTTTCTGAAACTTTTTAGTCATATAGTAATTTGCAGAAATATGATTTAATTCCATATTTTTCATCTAAACACATCAAAAATCCATTTAGAACACAAACATATAAAAATTGGCAGCCGTCCCTTGAGTTTATGCATGAAAATTTTGATTTTGAGTTTTAGGATTCACCTTCAGAGGAATCGTGTAGAGAGGGTTGTGTTTTCGGTGGAGATATTAATTTCTCTTTCAAAAATTCACCTAAACTGAATTAAATAAGTAGAAATTAGTAAATTTTCAATTCAAAATAATTTTCTCATGATTAGTTTCATAGAAATCCAAAATAAATTGAAAGGAGAGAAAAACTTATGAATACGGTCAAGAAATCGCAAAGTTTGAAGGTATTTTATGAATTTCGGTAGAGAGAATAATTTTGGGAGAATTTTTCTGCCAAAATAATGAAAAATAGAATGATAGCTGCTAGGAAACAAGTGCTGGCCATAATTCTTATTATATATGTAGAGTTTTGGGCAATTTCCAAGATTACCCTTAATGAGCTAGGTTAGGATTATTTTGGTGTATTTGGCTTTTGGGTATTTGGGCTTTTTATTTAATTTTGGGCCTTATTATAGGTAATTAAAAATAAAATATTTTTCTTATTATTTTCATTAAAATTTCTCCCAAAAAATTTATTTAAAAATGCTCATAAAATTATTTTATGCTTAAAAATCACTTTATACATGAAAATTCACTTTATATGAAATAAATTATTTTATGCATATGAACTTCATATAAATCTCTTATTCCATAATAATAATTCATATTATGCATATTATAACTCATCTAACATGCCACATACTCATCAATCACATAACACATGAATTTTCATAAAAGCACACACTTAGCCATAATAGCTCTAAATTCAAGTAATTGGTCATGAAAACTTATATAGTGGGTGTGAGTTGTTACATTCTCCGGCCCCCCCCCCCTCCCCCACTTAAAAAAAAATTTGCCCTCAATTTTTCAAATCTAATTGTACAACACACTCTACTTAACTTCTCCACCATGCTTCTGTTGTACCACTCAAACACAATATCTAACTTCAATTAACATATCAAATACAGTAAGGCACATACTCACAATCTATCAAAAATCACACTGATAAACCTTTAGCTTAAGTTACACCTATGTTAATTTCTTATTCAAACAAATCATAAACTAATCCTTAATAATTTTTGTATCCCTTAATCTTAAACAAAAGTAATAGAACCTTTAATTTCACCTTCAATCAAATATAATCCCAAGCATTTCTTTTCCTCATATATCTATTATTATTAACATCTATACTAATACCTTAATCACCACTTCCATTTATTATTTATCACATTAGTCATATAAGAATCCAATAAATAATTCCAAATTAATAACTCTAATTGATATTCGATAATCCTCTTTCCATATTAATAATTACTACTTAATCCATTATAACTTCAATAAATATTTTCGTGTTTAATACCTTGCTAACATTCAATTTCTATAATCCCATCATTTATCAATTAAAACATATTTAAACTTAATAAACATTCCTATATATATACCATATCCCAAACAAACTTGCATTCTATTAATTTATAATCCCAAATAAACTTCTCATAACTATTTCAGACTTACTCTCTTTCAATATAATATATACACCATTACCATGACTTAATTACCTAATCCCTCGTAATTATATATATATATATATATACCTTTAGCTCGTAATATTATCTCACTTTAGGTTTTCCAATTACATCTCCCTATACTTCACATTCCTAATCATTTAACTTATCCATATTAAAATAATAAACCTTCTAATACCATTGCTATTCAATAAAATCTCTATGCAACTCTTATATCTTTCCAAAATCTATGCCATTTTAGGTTATCTCAATAAAAATTAAAAAAAAAATTTTCTGTATTAAAGATCACTACCAAATTTTCCAGTAACCTCAATTGAACATTATTGTATCTAACACCTTAAAACATTTCTCATCTAGAGGACTCAAATCCGCTTTAGGTATATTCAAAACTTTTTTTTTTTTAAAACTATGCACATCATACTTATCCTTTTATCATCATTACAAGTCTGAGAACACTTATCCTTTTATGTCTTCCCCTCTTAAAAGAAATTCATCCTCGAATTTAAATACTTACTCATACGTTCTCGAAAACTAGGGGATGCTTCTGCCGCATCCCTCCTCAGCTTCCTAAGTGCACACATCTATTCCATGATTATGCTAGTGGACTTTAATCATAAGTATCTCTTTGATACATAAATTTCTGCCTATCCTTAGTTCAAAATTCTATTTGCTTTATGTTATAATCAATACAAGCTCCATACTCATATAGCCAATCTATTTCCAAGATCACATCGAATTCTAGGACATCATGTTCTAACAACTCCAAAAGTTTCCATTCATCAATGTCTACCTCACAATCCTTAAACATATACTTTACTTCCAACATTATTCCTAAAGGAGTTGACACTACTAAGGGTTCATTAATTAATTCCTTATCTCTGTCGAGACTGTTAGCAAAATCTAGAGTCATAAATGAATGCATAGCACTAGAATCAATCAAACATCTTGCACTAGAAATTTAAATGGGAATAATACCTTCTTCTTTTAAATCACACTAGATTAATACTCTTCCTTTGACTATACTTGATATCTACCTAAGTGACATAGAAATCCCTAACTTTCTTGTTGTTCTAGTTTATATACTTCACCTACTTCACGCTGTATACTTATGTATATATAATGTAACTAATTTGTTTCACTTCTTACTAATCATTACTAAATATCCTTCCTCCTCTCATGACATCAATCAAATTATCATTTAACAAACTCCATATAATTCATATATCAAACCATTGTAACATGTAAGCATTTTATACCTCATAACATTATACTTATCAATCATTAGTCTCAGTTGGATGAAAACCTAGTCAACTTCTCTTTCTAATCTACTTAACCCCACTATCAAAATATCATACTTATCATACATTTTCTTGAGTACCCATCATATCATATCACAAGACACATGTCAAATATCATATATCCTAACATCTGTCGTGTATCACAATCAAGTAGCATATATCTTATAGCATGAAGAAATCTCCTATCATATAAAAAGTTAATCACTTTATAAGCAATGAAGGAAATCAATCCACACTAAGTTGCAAAGCAATCAATTAATATCATTCGTATGATATAAGTCCTATACCCCTAAGCTATTTGTTACCGATTATAAGTGGGAGTCTCAATTGTGTCTCTTATTCTTACTCCTTGCTCTTGAGGTTGCGATGGTATAGGTAGTGGAGGTGCCAAGGTTGCATTTCCTAAATTTTCCCTTTTATGGGTAGTCTTTGCCAAAGTGGCCAATTTGACCACATCTGAGACATGCGCCAGAGGCTTTCCAGCAAACTCTAGAATGTTTCTTGCAACAATGGCCACAAGCATGAATTTGCTTTGATTGCCTATTATTCTTGCCAAGTGTTGAAGTTGTAAGTGAAGATTCCTTTCCTAGACCTCCTCCTCCCTCTTTATACTGGCCTCTATGACCTTTTCCTTTATGCCTACTCTTCTATTCACATTCAGCATGCTCAACTCCCTCGGCCTTATGCCTCTTCTCCATGTCCTTTCTCAAAGTATGCACTAAGGACCAAAGACATTGATTTTCTTCCATTAGTTTTGAACAGTCTCTTTCAAACCTCTGCATCTTACTCTAAATCCATTTGTAACCTAGACACTCCACGGGGTCCTCCTCATCAAGAATCTTTTCTCTCTTCAGGTGGATCATAGGTATGGCCTTCTCGAACATCTCTCTTCATATCCTCTTGCAAGCCACACTCAATGCTCTAGGTCAAGGTCCTCTAGCAGGGGTGATCTTCTTGGTCATTTGGTAAGAGAATCAAAAGGCACACAAAAAATAGTAACAAAAAGTACTATAACTTATTAAGATTTTTGCGAAACTATGCTAGCAATAAACTACAAGTGACATGACAGGAAAATTCCTGTGCTCCAAGATTATACTTAATCAACCCCATAAGCAGACAAGTCTAAACTAGACCTTTAAAAATACTACAGCTTTGATACCAACTTGACACTGGTCAAATGGCGACAAAGGATAAACTATAACGCTGATACCAAATTGACACTGTTCAAATGGCAACAAAGGATAACCTATAACTCTAATACCAACTTTGTCACATCCCAATTTCAAAGATATGATGGTCTTAGAACACAGAAAGACATAAGGTCATCCACTCCCATAGAACCCACTCATACATATACAAATATAGCCTAGGATCATACCAAAACCTCATGCATTAACTTGTTTATCCAATAATAATGAAAACTTTAACTAGCGAAAGAATAAATTAAAAATCCTTTCAAATAAAATCCATACAAAAAGAATATTTAAGACTACAAACAAATTAATCAAATAATATATTCCAAATGTAAACTCCCAAATTAAGAACTCCTAGAGCATTTAGAGACTCATCATCCTATAGTACAGTAATAAACTTTGACAAGGAAATTTTCCAAGCAAAGTAAGTTGCTTGAGCGATCACCTTGCCTCCTCATACTCCTTACTTAGAACCACACAAGAAAAATGGGTGAGATAGATAATCTCAATAAGTAAACCACATAACCCATACAACAACATATATTCCTTTTAAAAAGGAAACCCATAGCTTATAACACATAGTTCATGATTTACAAATCATGGTTTCAAAGTTTGCAATTTAGCAAGGTTTTCACTTTAGTAGTTTGCAAAAATCACACTTATAACACTTATCACCCAGTAAGAGTAAATGATTGATCACCTAATAAGAGTTAATAACTCATACCAATACTTTTCTCAAGTCAAACATAATGTCATGATCTTAATATCAATTCACTTTAACAATCATCTTAGTGCACTTAACACTTTAATACAGGTCAACTTATTGATAGCCTTTCAAGTGTCATGCTCATCTCTTAAGACCAATTCATTTAATCAATCTATTCATCAATTCAAGATCATTAATTCATTATTAATTCATCATGAAACCTATTTCCATATTACCCAATCACATTCACATTTTAATCACAATATAAGGGTAAGATACCTTAAGTATACCAAATTGCCTCTAACCTTGTCTAGAGTCATTCCTTAAACCAACATGCAATTTAACCATATATCATTCATTCATACATGTAAATAATCATTAAAAAACACTAAATAAAAATTATAGACATTGGGATAAAAATTCCAACAATTGCTAAATGCACTATCAAAGAGAAAACCTGAATTTTTCTTACTTTTTGTACTTTTCGTCTATTATAATAATATGTAGAAACATGGTTTGAACCAAGAATTTTCATGTAATCAAAACAAAAATTATTTTACAACATGAATCCTTATGAATTGGCAGCCATAGATGTCCTTATGCATGAAAATTTTCAAACTTTATGTTTTAGGATGAAAACCATGCTCCTATGTTGTTTCTAGTACTTTCCAGTCATTACAGTAATATGTAAACACATGCTCTAAGCCATTATTTTTCATTCACCCATGACAAAAATTACTTTAGGATGCAAAACCACACAAATCGGCAGCCCCTAGGGTTCATACACATGAAAATTTCTAACTTTTAAGTTCTAGGATGAAAACTATGAATTTCCTTATTTTTTTAAACTTTTCAGTTATTATAGTAATATGCAGAAATATGATTTAATTCCATATTTTTCACCTAAACACATCAAAAATCCATTTAGAACACAAGCATGTAAAAATTGGCAGCCCCCCTTAAGTTTGTGCATGAAAATTTTGATTTTGAGTTTTAGGATTCACCTTCAGAGGAATTGCATAAAAAGGGTTATGTTTTCAGTAGAGAAATTAATTTCTCTTTCAAAAATTCACCTAAACTGAATTAAATTAATAGAAATAAGTAAATACTCAATTTAAAATTATTTTCTCATGATTAGTTTCATAGAAATCCAATAATAAATTGAAAGGAGAGAAAAACTTACAAATATAGTCAGGAAATCGCAAGGTTTGAAGGTATTTTGCGAATTTTGGTTGAGAGAATAATTTTGAGAGAATTTTTCTGCCAAAATAATGAAAAATAGAATGGTGGCTATTGGAAAACAAGGACTGACCAAAATTCTTATTATATATGTAGGGTTTTGGGCAATTTCCAATATTACTCTTAATGAGCTAGGTTATGAGTATTTTGGTGTAGTGGGTTTTTGGGTATTTGGGCTTTTTATTTAATTTTGGGGCCATTATAGGTAATTAAAAATAAAATATTGTTCTTATTATTTTCATTAAAATTTTCCCTAAAATATTTAGTTAAAAATAATTTAAAAATGCTGATAAAAATTATTTTATTCTTAAAAATAGCTTTGTGCATGAAAATTCACTTTATATGAAATAAATTATTTTATGCATATGAACTTCATATAAATCTCTTATTTCATAATAATAATTCATATTATGCATATTAGAACTCATCTAACATGCCACACACTCATTAATCACATAACACATGAATTTTTATAAAAGCACACACTTAGCCATAGTAGCTCTAAATTTAAGTAATTAGTCATGAAAACTCCTAAGGTGGGTGTGGGTTGTTACACTAAAGGATACAATGCTAATAAGATTTACAACTATCATCAAGGGATAGGGTACAAAATTGATGCATGCAAGGCTCTAAAGTATAAAATTCAAGACCTCATTTATAGTGGAGACATCATTGCACCCAAGCCTCAAGCCAAACATTGCCACCAATCCTTTTCTGAACCACTGAACTCATCCCACCATCTCAAGCCTCACCCAATAACCAATATTTGGAGAAGAGTGCCAGCCCTACTACCCCAGTCTAAGTCTTTCGAGTCTATGTCTGAGTCTAAGTCCAAGTCATCGAAGTCTGGGTCTTTTGAGTCTATTTTTGTTGAATTTTTTTTTTTGAGTTTGAGTCTGTCGAGTCTTTCTAAGTCTATATTTTTGCTTAATGTAACCCATGATCATGAGACTTTTATCAGCAACAAAATTTTGAACTTTCTACTTTGCCTTAATTTTTTTTATTCCATTTTTAAATTGGACATCTAAAAGAACAAAAGAAAAAAATTAAAAATTAAAAAAAAACCAAAAAGTATGAAAAAGGAAAAAAGATTATGGCATAGAGGGAAAAAAATCCTATACATTACATCTACATGGCACTAGTGGAAAAAGCTCATGAGTTGTTCTGCATGAGACAAGGATGTGATAGGGATTATCCAAGTATCACAGTTTATGAGATCCCAACCTACACACATGTGAAACCAATTAAGGAGAAGCCGCAAAGAAAGATGGTAGAGTAGATTGGAAGGTATCATGACCAGCTGAATGCCATTGATAAAAAGAAAATCAGTACTTTGTACAAAATTTAGGGTTATCAATAAAGACTTATCGAACACTTCAATTAGAAGGTGAGAGACAATGTTCATAAGAAAGAAATCTAGTTCTAGGAGAAATCCAAGCCCCTATTCATGATCTCAAAGGAAGTTCAAACTAAATTAGGCTAAATATTACATGCTCGAGAAGATCCTATCTGACAAAGGTGCCATCCTCATAGACGTGGACAAAAATATATTCTTTCATCCTTGCAACCTAAATAAGCCAAAGCGATATTTCATCTTAAGATGACATTTATATTTCATTTCTGGTTTCATGTATATGTAATAAGAATTATGTAGACCTAATTCTCCCTTAAAGAAAGCAAATAAAAAAAAAAAAGAAAGAGAGAAGATGTAAGGGATATGTAGTTAGCTCAACTTAAGTGTAGTCCAAATGATAATACAAAATATTTTGCCTGCAACGCATTCTCATTTCCTTTGTGTCCAATACATCATTCACTTACTTTCTCTTGTGTAAATAAAAAAAAAAAGAAAAAAAAAAGAAGAAAGAAAAGAAAGTGCCTACTAAGTTGAAAATCTAAAAGGGCGACTTACATAGAAATTAGAGCAAGAATAAAAGATGTCTCATTTAATAGTGATTAAGTTTTACAAAATATAATCCATCATCATGACAAAAAAAAAAAGATAGCCCTTTCAATGTCACCTATAGATCATGTAGTCTTATTGACCAACAAGTATCCTAAACACAAAAAGCGAAAGGGTCATGTCAAAAGTCATGGTTTAGCTAGTCCTCTTCTACCTCCTAAGGTGCACATCTGTTGTGCCCTCTTCAGAATTAGAGTCTAACACAATCTCCTCAAATGGTCACACCCCTCCTTCTAGTCTCTGTAGCTCCCTTCATTGTAGCAGCAAAAATACTAGCAGAATCATAACTGCTCCCACAGCAGCATCAAAAATCCTCTCTTGAGTACTAATAATTCTAAAACTAGTCTTAGGAATTCTCCCCTATACTCTAAAAAAATACAGTACTCCTCTTTGCCTTAACTACAATAGTCCTTCTCAAAACCTCCAATATAGTGTCGTCCTGTCTCTTCACCATAGTCACATTCTCCTTTGTCTTTGCCACTACAGCCTGAGTCACTACCGCAACCGATGGTGTTGCACCTCTAATAAATCTTTGAGTCTCCTTCAAAGATTGAGACACCCCTTCTGTCTATGTTATAGTCCTTTTGCTATCGATGGCTCCTCTTGCAGCCTATCCCTCTTTAGCTACATCACCCTTTATTACCCTCAGTAGGGCAACGTTGTGATATTTCTCAACTAGCCAAACTATCTTCATCAACCACCTATCATACCTCTCTATGGTCCCAAATGAAATCTTAGAACAAACAACATGATAATTTTTTTAGCCTACCACCTTGATAACTCCAATAATGGAAGGTGTGATTCACGTAGACTCCAATAAGGTGTAAAACCCGAGTTTCCTTAACCTATTAGAGTCAATAAAAGTGAGACTATAATGTTCATCTACTGTACCATTTAAGGCCTCTCTAGCATATTAAGAATCAAAAGAGTACCATAAGAAGTAATTTTAGTGAATAATGTGACAATGAATAAAGAATGTAATCAAATTCGATAAGCACTTTTATAATAAAATAAAAGTCAAACTGAGTTTGACTTAATGTGACTATGTTAATTATTTATTTGAAATGTGAATCTAAAGTTCTAGTGAATGGGCATTGGAATCTCCTAAGTCATTAGAAAATAATAATAATAGTGACATGAAAAGTTAATTTTAATTAAAGTTACAATGGTACAATAGAAGTCGAACTTATTTTCACTTAGTGAGTCTACATGATATACATGCCTGAATAATGTTGCTGAAGGGCTAGTAAATGTGCATTATAATGTGTATAGAATTTATCTAGCAATGTCTAAAGTATGTAGTGATATTAAAAGGTAGAAATATGTATACTAAAGTGAAAGTAAAGAAATGAAAAATTTACTAAGTTTGAAATGTGCACATATGAATTTATTAATAGGCCTTTAGACTCAAGGCCCAAGCCAATTAGAATGGCCAGCCCTCAAGGTTCATGAATAAGTGAGCATACATTTAATTAGAGTTATGAATGCTTAACTAAGGTTAAGTTTGATGTTGGAAGATCTAGCCATTAATTTTGACTTGGAAGCCACCATTTTTTACTATGTCAAATCCTTTTCCAACTTGAATTCTCACTTTTCCAACACCAAAGTCTACAACCATTTTTGCTCTTTCCATACCATATAATGAACATCATCAAGCTAGATGAGATCCTTGCTATTCAACTTGATTAAATCATAGCCATCCATTTTGATTAAATCCTAACCATTGGATTAAGTATGATTAAATCACCACCATTCAACTTGCATATATAAATAAAGAGATGTGCAATTTTCTTCATTTTTGCAAAAGCTATCACAAAAACACAACTCCTAGAGAAAACACTCTCTAAATTTCAGCCACCATCTTAGAAGTATAAATTAAGGCTTTCCAAGGTAAGGAATCATGCTCATCTCCTTCCTTCTTTGTTATAAGCATGTATTTGGTGAATTAGTTATAAAAAATTTCTCCTTTCTTTCACCTATATGGATTGGCATAACAAAAATAAAACTAGGAGATATTTATTTTGTATATAAATTGATAACATATAGAATTTGGACTTTGGAATACAAAGCTTAATAAGTGAAAATAAACAAGAAAACATGAAGCTCACCTAAGGGAACATAACAGCTAGGTTTTGTCCTCTCTTTGATTAGTATAAATGATTATTCTAAATTTTATTTAATGTTATCTAAGGTTATTTAGGATGGAGAAAAGTAGTTTGGAAGTCTCAAATTAAGTTATAGAAACTAATTTCAACACTCAAAGTCACTAAGCAATCAGACAACTGGTTCATTAAACCAATCACTTATCCTTCTTGGTTAGCAAACATAATTCCAGTTCTGAAGAAAGATGAGAAAATCAGAATGTGTGTAGATTATTAAGACTTAAAAAAGGCTTGCCCCAAGGATGATTTTCCATTGCCTTATATTGACCTATTGGTTGACTGCATGGTAGGGTATGAAGTAGTCTCCTTAACTGATCTATATGTACGGTACAACCAAATTCAGGTTTATCCTTTTAACAAAGAGAAAATCGCTTTTGTAACTAAATGAATTACATATTGCTACTATGTTATGCCTTTTAGGTTAAAGAATGCAAGGCAACTTATCAAAGAATGGCCACCACAATCTTTCACAATATTATATATAAAGATGTTGAGGTATATGTCAATGACATGGTGATTAAGTCTAAAATAGTAGAGGATCACCTACACACCTTAGGTGATTTTTCTCTAAACTTTGCTAATATAAACTCAAGTTTAATCCTGCCAAATGCATATTCAGGGCATTGTCCAAAGTGTTTTTAGAGTACATGGTTAGTAAAAGGGGAATAAAGGTGGATCAAGCAAAGTCAAAAGCTATTTTAGAGATGCCAGCACCCAAGACAAAAGAAAATTAGAGGTTTCCTTAGATGATTGCAATACATTAGCCAATTCACAGCTCAGTTGGCTGATGTTTGTAGTATGATCTACTTCACAAAATAGGTTGAAGCATCACTTTACTAGATTCTGGATTCAAAAAGAGTGGCTCATTTCATCCAAACTAACATCTTTTATAGGTTTAGGGTACCTTTTGAGATTATCATAGACAATGGGTCCCATTTTTAGAAGGAAGTAGTTTAGCTCTTGAAAAAGGAAAAGATCTAGCATCATAGATCATCTCTTTATCAGCCACAAACTAATGGGGTGGTTGAAGCACCAAGTAAAACCATCAAATACCTCATACAAAAAATGACTGATAATCACAAACACTGGCATTAATAACTACCATTTGCTCTGTGAGGATGTAGGACTTCTATCCATACACCAATCAGGGTAACTCCTTACTCATTAGTGTATGAAATGGAAGTCGTATCACCAATTGAGGTGGAAATCAAATCGACTAGGACCATGAAAGAAAGTTAATTAGAAGAGGTGGAATGGATTAAAGGTTATCATGATCAATTGAATGCTATCGCAAAAAAGAGAATGGATGTGTTGTATCAACTATAGGGTTATCAATAAAAATTATCTTGGCACTTTAATAAGAAAGTTAGGGATAGGGACCTATAAAAGGGAAACTTGGTCTTAAAGGAAGTTTGAGCCCTAATGCATAACCCTATAGGCAAATTTTAACCAAACTGGACTGGACCTTAGGTGTTTAAACACATCCTATCAGGTAGAGGTGCCATTCTCATGGATTTGGATGGAATTGAATTCTCCAACCCTTGCAACTTGGATCAATTGAACTTCTACTTTGCATAATGATGCGTTGTAATTAGAACTACGTGGACTTGATTCTCTAAAATGATAAAAGAAAGACATATAGGAGAAATAAGTTGTTTAAGGAGATATATAGGTAGTCCTTATTGGGTGCGGTCCAAATCATTAATAAAATTTCTTTTGTGCCAAATTTCAATGCCAATAATAATAATAATAATAATAATAATAATAATAATAATAATAATAATAATAATGTTTTATTTAAAATTGGATTTAGGACAAATCTAAGAGTCTTGCTCACTAAAACAAGAAAGAGTAGGAAAAAGAAAAAGAAAGAAAAAAAATATGCCTAAATGTCCTAATAATAGGTCACCTAACTGTTAGTAGTCCCCCTATAGAAGTGTCATCTTCTATCTCCTTAAGTAAATTCACCCTCTTTATCTTCTCATATGGCCAAAATGTAGCAATCCACCATAAAGTGTAAGCCTCCAACTTCTTAAAGTAATAAGATAGAAGAACAATATGAAGACCACAGGCCCATCTATTTGTAACCATCCTAGCCACAATAAGGGGTTAGTTAAAACATATTTAAAGATAGCTCTATCTAGGGGCACCCTTTACACATAGCCCATCTGGCATATCACTCTTGTTCTTTAAACCCAGCAAATAGACCATCCTATAGCCATAACTGATAGTCGTGAACTTTTTGATATTATACTAAGGACAAAGCCACAACAGCTCCAAGGGGTTAAGCTCTAATAGCCATTTAGTCCACTTCCTTTCATAACTAAACTTCTTCACTATTGTGCGGGATCAATACCATTAGGCAAAGTAGTCATGTTTAGTAATAGGAAAAACCACTCTCAGATGATCCCTTAACCATATATGTGTAGAAGCATAACTGATTAAGAAGGGAAAGAGAAAGAGAAAGAAAGAAGAAGAATAAAAGCATACCTGCAGAATAGTTGGACTCACAGATCAAGACCTATCACACCTGTAAGCTCGATCCAAGCTAAAGATGATTTCTGCTAAGATGATCCTAGCAATAGAATGACCTTTGGCCATCTAAAAAATTAGTTCTATTACTCAAACATCCCCCCCAACCAATTAGTCCTTTGAAGAGATACACAATTGTCAAACCAAAAGCCAAAGCCTTCATCCGGCATTCCTAAAATTCTTTGTCTTCAAAACCTCAAGGATTATGGAACTCAATAATTACAGTGGTTAGATCCACCAAATCATCCATGACCATAGAGCTAGCAGTTACAATGTCTAATCCTAAGAGTCTTTGAAAAGAATTAGTGTAGCCCACTTTAATGTGAGGATAGCCAAGTCAACTTTAGGATTAGATCCTAGTAGCACACTAAGCTCCTGAAAAGTTAGGCACATTTCATTCATGCTAGTCCTAAATCTAAAAATATGTACCTCAGGATCCTAGAATTTCAGACAAGCCCTCAAAATCTCCAAATCCAATCAAACCCCTCTCAAGGTTGGCATGGCATTAATCCCAAAAGTCCCTAAATTAATGTGCTCTACTTGCTTAAGATTTTTGGTCCATAAATGCATTAAATGACTAAAATAGGGCTCTATAAGGGAAAAAGAAAAGAAAAACTAGAGAAAGATGAGAGAAAAGCAAAAGGAAGAAAGCAGGAGAAGTGTTTTAAAAGTTAAAATCGCAGTTGTGAGGATTTCTAAGCCATAAGAAGGGTATATATAGTGAAAAGTAGAGGAATTTCACTAGGATTGCCACAAAAGATTGTGCAGTTATGCACAACATTGTGTGGCAGGGCCGTAAAAGCCTTTGCAGTGCTGCAACTCCCTGCGATAGCCATAGAGGGCTATCCAGCTCTTGTACCTTTGTCCTAAGCAACAACAAGCTACCGCTACTTGTTTTTTGAATCATGGCATAGTATATGAGAAAAGTTGATGTGAGGGAGAAATAAAAAAAAATGGGGGAGCCCTATTATGCATTCATTCATTAAATAAGTGCATTCATAACACATATAGGTTAAACCATTACATAACCAAGTCATAATATCCATACATCATCCATACACAATTATACATAAATCAAGTGTCATATTGACATGCATACGTAATCATACATTGAGTTAGCATAACATATGCATGATAGGAAGTAAGCTAATGTTAACCCCGCCTAGGTTTCCTTCTTTGATCCACATCATCTCCCTCATCATGACCACCCAAAATAAGAGACACAAGCAATGCCATCCTTAAACGATGAACCATCTCATAGGTATGGTGAGCCTAATCCTCAGGGATTTATATAAGGAAAAGATGAGTAAGAAAATACATGAAGTGATAAAAGCAAACACAGAGGGGGGTGAAAGTACATACCTCGCCTATATGATATGAGAATGGTATAAAATTAATGGGGAGGTCATGTGGAATCTCATATTGAGCAAAACCATGATCTAAAAGATTGTAATTTAGGTCCTCCTTTGCCCATATGAATGCTAGGGAAGTCACCTGCTCGCTTAGTCCACCACTCTTCTTAGCAATAGAAGTATGAACTGACCCAATGGCAGAAGATCTGTAGCAAGAATATGCCTGTCCTAGTAGAAATGTGACAATAGGTAGCAAGTAATGTATGCAGAGCTCATATAGTCACCCTTATGATCTAAGAAATGCTTAATTAGAAGGCCTGCTAGTAGTACATCCTGGTCATGGATGCCGGACCTATATCGCATCTTGACAAGGGGCCAGTTAGGACAATGCTCTCCCATGTAATTTGGCCATGAACCCTCTCATCGAGATAAAATAAGAAGTAAAATGTGGAAATGTAAAAGGAGGCAATGAGAAGAGAAAACCACACCAGACTCATGGTATGGAGTAATGAGTCGAAGTCTATCGGCAAATGGTAACCACTAAACCTGTGAAAAAGAAAAGAGGGAGAAAGACATAATATTAGAGGTTATGATAAATTTAGCATGTCAAGCATATATACATACCTGTGATGGCTCTAAATGAGATAAGAAATTGCAAATCTAATGAAAGTTGTATCTTTCTTGATGGCAGCGATTCTATGTTGGCCAAAGTTAGCCACTTGGGATATGATTTGTTGTATGATCCCTTAGAGTAGGAGCAAGAAAAGGAGAGTGCTCATAATACTGCATAAAGAAAAATAATTAGAAGACACAACAATAGTGAGTATAAGACAAAATAGAAGGAGAAGTATATATTTCCTAAATAATATGGGTCCCACCTAGAGTAACAAACACATCTTGAGACAGGTTATACATCTCTCAGCACATTATGCACAAAGCTGCACCTCCCTAGTCTAGGTCCTAGATAATGGATAAATCCTTCAACGAGTACAAAATATTCAGATCAATGGTATACCTCTGAGTGGTGGAATGAGCAGTCTAATATCATCAAAATTAACAAGTGGGTAGCCTGTTCATCCAAAAGGACTCCTATATCATAAGTGTAAATGTCAATCTACCCTCGGAGCTAAGAATGAGGGAGATGTGGATCACCTCATGGAAGGTCTATTCCTAATAAGTCAACTAAGGTCGTTGATGAGACATATGTCTAAGCAAGAAAAAACTCTGAGGCTCGAGGTTAAAATGGTAGACTAACTAACATTGTCAAGTCCAAACAGGTCACTGTCATCTCCCCAAATGAAAAATGAAAAGTGTTTATGGTGTCTGTGAACCTTTAATTCTATAACTCCAAGAATTATAGAACATTCAATTAGGAAAATAATCAATCGAGACTCCTAAATCATCTTTAAATCATCCAAGACTTAGTAATAAGCACAACACAATTGGAATCATAGAAAACAGATAAGAAACGAGCACGAACGGGCAAAAAATGGGTAGAGTAGGTGAATCAGTGTTGGTTGCCACAAAGCCTCATGCAATGCCTCAAAGCCTTCTGCAACACTGTAGTAGAGGCCTTTATGGTGCCACAGAGGCTTATGCAACAACCAGGGTGTGTTTCTATTTTTTTGCAATCCCACATTGAATATGAATAGCCTCTATGCTTCAACCCTCCTTCTATATATAAATGGCCTCTTTACACTTCAAAAGGCACAGACTTGGAGGTTTAAAAATCATTAACTTCAAGTAAATTACTTTGCCTTTACTCCTTGCTTCGCAAAGCAAGTTGGGTAGTTTCTCCTTGATTCCTACTCAACTAGTTTGAGGCTTTTTGTTTACCTATTCGAGGCAAGTTCATTGCCCAAGGCTCATGTTTGGGGGTTTCTCCTTGATTCCTACTTGATTAGTTCAAGGCTTTCTGCCGGCCTGTTTGAGGCAAGTTCATTGCCTAAGGCTCATTTCGTTATGTGGAGAAGGTGAAACTGCATTCCAGTGGCCCAAGGCTCAAAGAAGGTGGAATTGCGATCTGATCATCTGCTCCATCTGCTCTATGTCCCCAAGTCGTGAAAGCACAAGGTAATCTTCTTTTCCTTTCTAATTGGTTTAAAAGATCATTGTCTCTTTTAGTTAGTTAATTAAATTGATTTACTTAGGTTGTTAGTTAATCAACTTAGTAGTGAATTAAGTTAATTAATCAAAAAATGATAAAATGGCTAGGCTAAACTAACCCCTTCATGAGAAAGAAGAACTGCGTGGGTTCTAATTCCTATTCAAAGGGATACATAGGCATGCTTGGTTCAAGCATCAAATCCTATTAAAATTAATCAACTCTCCCCCTATCACCTTCTTCACTTACTTTCATTTTTGTTTCCTTTACTTTGCTATTAGGTTTAGTTTGGAGAATGTGTGACTTCTCTAAAATCCATAAGGGCTAGAGGAGGTATCCACTATGTTTGGGATTTTATTTGTAATATCAACTTCTTTTGGACTATTACTTGTATTTATTATTGAATATATGGAATGAATGATTATGCATATTATAAATTGTCCATGCATTTTAAACTGTACATGAAATATATTTTTAAGTTACTTTTATATTACTTGGCCAAACATGTTTTGTTAGACTCAAAACCTAGTCCCCAAGTCCTCTTTGATTTTGAGGCTAGTGATCCTTTTTCCTTTGGATAATGATGAGAGTCAAATGGGTTTTTTTCCTTATATTTTACCAAATAAAAATAAATTAAGTTGGTGACTCTAAAAATAATTTTCAAGAAATAAGCTCGAGGGCTTCCTCATGAGTTTTTTCCCAAATGAGCATTTCGATTCCATTTAACGGATTGAACCAGTGCTCAGGCGAGGCCTCATAGTTGGAGACTCCACTGGGGAATAACTTTATTTTAACAAAAATGAAAAATAAGTGGAGTACTAATTAGTTTAAAAAATTTTGGCCTTTTAATATAATTGTAACTTTGCATGTATCACTTACATAAGCTCTTTGTCGTTTAACCTAATTTTAGGAAAACAATGGATAGTGAGTAGCATCGAGTGGGTAACCCTCCTTGGGTCTATTCACCAATAGTGAAATCATCTACCCTGTGATGAATCCTGTGATCTTTTCAAAGGTGTAACAACGATGCACGTACTATTGGACCCATGCGAAGCTCCTTAACTCATATGTGGTTAGGTATATCACTGCTCTAGTGTGATGGGTACCCAAACTAAGCCACCTTGACCCTTCCATGTAATGAATTTAGAACTTAGACCTTAAGTTGTATGTACCATTAAAGAAACCTTATTGTATATTCATGAAATGACTTTTCATTCAAATGCTGCACCAATCTAAGCCATTCCTAGCATGATCAAAGCTGCTGCAAATGTTTCTTTCCCTCTCAATGTCCGTGTTGATTTGACTGATAAAGGAAAAACTACAATTGATGCCCTTCACATTCCAAATATGAAATGGTTTTTAGACCTAGATATAGGTCAAAAAAGGACTTGGGATGATATTTGCAATACATTTGTCAAATAGTATGAGTGCAACATTGAAGTGGATATCACAAGGAGAAATCTAGAGACTACCAAGAAAAAACCTGAAAGAATCTTTCTCTTTATTACTTATGAGGTGGAGAGAAAAAGTAACCCAAATGGTGAATTGACCAACCAAACAAGAACAGGTCTATAAGAAAGCTATAAAAGCCAAATTGATTAAGCCCCTAGAAGTAAGGGCTTCTACTAATCCAATTCCTACAAACTACAATCCTAATGAGTACTGTGAGTATCATCAAGGGGTTGGCCACAGGATAGAGATGTGTCAAACTTTAAAGCATAAGATACAAGATCTTATAGACAGTGGGGATGTCATACCTCCTAAGCCTAGACCCAACATTTCCACCAATCCTCTCCCTAACCACCAAAATAACCTCATCACCACCACTAATCTCGAAGTTGATCCTATCTCTTTAATTCAATCAGCTTCTGAATATTATTATTGTCTAAATTTGAGCAACCTTGTGGAGGAGATTAATGCTATAACTAGGAGTGGTAAAATCTACCAAGCACCTACTTAACAAGATGGCCAACCACCTATCCAACCTATCCCACCCCCTGCTGAAAAGATAAAAGGAAGCACTGAACCTGATGAATATCCTATCCTTAAGTAGTTAAAAAAGACCCAAGCTAACATATTTATTTGGAGCCTTGTCCCATCATCTTACCCTCATCGCCAAGCTCTTTGCAAGTCGTTGAACCAATGATAAGCTCCTATAGATATCACCCTTAAAACTTTAGTGGGTTTTCTAACTAATACCACAAAAGCTACCTCCATCTCTTTTAATGACCATGACCTGCCTAAAGGGGAGCTAAACCACATTCATGCCCTATACATAATAGTCCTTACTCAGGGAAAGACAGTTTTTATGGTATTGTTAGATAATGGGTCTGCTCTAAATGTCTGTCCATTAAAAGTAGCGAGCTGCTTGGGGTTAGAGGCTTCGAACTTACACCTTCTAACCAGATTATCAGGGCATATGACAACATCGAAAGGTAGATTCTACTTATGGCTACCTTAGATGTCATCCTCAGACCTATCACTTATCTTATCTGATTTCAGGTGATTGATGTACCAGCATGCTTTAATCTCCTTCTTAGATGGCCCTGGATACATCATGCCAAAGCTATCCCCTCTTCCCTCCATCAAAAGCTAAATTTCCTTATGGATCCTCTATTGTAATTATTAAAGGGGTTATGCATGGGAAAAGTGAGGTCCTAAGTTCTGTGCCAATTTTGGAGATATAGCCTGAGTGCCTACCTTCCCATTATTAGGTTTTGCCTTTGAAATAGTGCAATTCATAGAGAAAGAAGGAGGTAAAGAGCTCGAGCTTATGCCTTTTGATTTTGATCCTTATAGGAATATTGATGTGGCTAATATGTTGAGAAAAAAGAATTATTTTTCTAGATTAGGGTTAGGCAAAAGTCAATAAGGAGTAATCCAGTTCAAAGAGTACCCTGTGGCTAACCCACCATTCGATCTTGGTTACAAGCCAACAAAAGAAGACCTGACTGAGGTAAAAAAAAGGGCCAAAGAAAGAATGGCAGCCCTCAAGGAATGTGAGTCATATGATTGGACTATGTGCCCCTATTTTAAAACACTTAATGGGCACTTTGTAAAGGAGGGAGAAAACTTTCCATGTTATGGTTTTCCAGAGCCTTAGGTCTACCCTATTACTAAAAAGCTAATCCCTAGTTTGGAACTTTTCTTTGATGTCAGGCTTTCCTTAGAAGACAATGAGCCAGTTTTCATGTTGGAACAAGATTGGAAGGATAATATGGAAGCTGCACTCTTTGAGCAGGTTTGTATGATAAGAGACAAAGAGGTGGCTGACTTAACCAAATTCATTTAAACAACTCAAATCCAACCTAACAACTAGTACTATGAGAAGAAAGAAGAGGGTGGCTTGTTAGAGTTTGAGCTAGAGTCCAAGTCTAAACTAGAGTCCAAGTCTGAGCCAAAGTCCAAGTCTGAGTCTATATCTGAGTCAGAGTCTATTGATTCTTATTCCTCATTTGAGTCTATAGTTGACCATTTTGGTCTTTCTTTTAGTTTTAATGTAATGATGGACAATGGCTCTTTTATTTATAATAAAAAGCTCAAGTTTTCTTCTTATAATCATGTGTTTCCTATTTCCTTTCCTTTTCCTTATCTTAAATCCAATTTGAATGAAATAAAAAATGGCAAAGAATCAATAAGTTTTGGCATAAATGAAAAACCAAAAACCACATTCATTGCATTATCATGTCATGACAAGGATGGCTTGAGTAAAATTATCCAAGAGTTCTTAGATTGCTTCACTTGTGAACCCAAGGATATGACTGGTCTGGATCCAGCTATAGCAGTTCATAAAATTCCCACTTATGAGCATGTGAAGCCCATCAAATAGAAGCTACCACAATTGAAGCTAGAGTTTTCTTTAAAGATCAAAGAGGAAGTCACCAAGCAATTAGGCAATGGGTTCATTAAGCCAATCACTTATCCTTTTTGGTTAGCCAACATAGTTCTAGTGCCGAAGAAAGATGGGAAAGTCAGGATGTGCATGGATTATCAAGATCTAAATAAGGCTTGCCCCAAGGATGATTTTCCATTACCTCATATTAACCTATTGGTTGACCGTATAGTGGATATGAAGTAGTCTCCTTGACTTATTTATATGCGGGGTACAACCAAATTCAAGTCTATCCTCTTGACAAAGAGAAGACAGCTTTTGTAACTGAGTGGGGTACGTACTACTATCAGGTTATACCTTTTGGATTAAAGAATGCAGGGACGAGTTATCAAAGAATGGCCACCATAATCCTTCACGACATGATACATAAAGATGTTAAGGTATATGTCAATGACATGGCAATCAAGTCTGAAATAGTAGAGGATCACCTACATGCTGTGGGGCAATTTTTCTCTAGACTCCGCCAATATAATCTCAAGCTAAATCCTACCAAATGCATATTTGGGGCATTATCAGGAGTGTTTTTGCGGTACATGGTTGGTAAAAGGGAATAGATGTGGATCCAGCAAAGTCAAAAGCTATTTTGGAGATCCCAGCACCTAAAACATAAAAGGAAATTAGATGCTTCTTTGGATGACTACAATACATTAGCCAGTTCATAGGTCAACTAGTTGATGTATGTGGTCTAATCTTCAAGCTTCTAAAATGTAACAACCCATATCCACCCTAGAAATTTTCATGATAAATTGCTTGATTGTGAACTATTAAGGTTAAGTGTGTGCTTTTGTAAAAATTAGTAATCTAAGTGATTGATGAGCATATGGCATACACTACAAGAAATTCGCGGAATAGCGATGGAATTTAGCGACGGATAGTATTTTGTCGCTAATTTGTGACAGATCAGTGAGAAATAGCGATAAATTTTAAAAATAATAGAAATAATAAATTAAAAAATATAACAACAAAATTCCAACAGAGTTACAATACATAACCGACAAATCATAAACTAAATAATTATGTCGCTAAAAAATAGCACAAAATATTGGCGCCACTACTTAACGATGGATTAGCAACAATTTAGCGACATAATCAGTGACGGATGATTCTATAGTTATTTTTGTCGCTGACCCAAAAAAATGATTTGTCATTTTATTTTATCGACATATTTAATTTAGAATAGCGATGGAAATCCATCGCTATTTTTTAAAATCTTTTTAATTATTTGGACAACCAATTAATTAGCTAGGACGCGCTTTTTGTTTCTTTTTCCTAACTGCGCGCTCTCATCTGTTTCTCTCTTCAGATTTGCCAAAAACAAAACAGACATTTTCCCTTCAAATTTCATTTGTTTGATGGATATTTTGACAATGGCTTTGATTTAAAAAGGATATTTGATTTTGGTGAAGTCCTAGGCATATGCAAAAAATGAAACAGAAGTTAATCACCGTTTCCCCTCTCTCTCTCTTGCTTTTGGGTTGTATAGCTACTGGATTTCGGTGAAGTCTTGGGCATTTGCTTGTCATCCACCGTCTCCTCATCTCTCTTTCTCACTTCTGGTGGTTCATGAGTCTCTGATTTGGTGCAGGATCTCTCTCTCTCTCACTCGGTGGTTCGTGCATCTTGGCTTTATCGCAGGTCCAGTTCTGTGACCTTTTTTTTTCTTTGTATTTGTTTCAAATTTCTGTGATTTTATGTGAAAATCCATGTCAATAACATAATTTTGTAAGCTTTTGTTGGGATTTTGTCCAATTATGTTATGGGTTTTGTGAGAATATGAATTTGTTTTGACTGTTGGTTATTTTTTAGCCGATTTTGGTTTTTTTTTTTTTTCTATTTTTGTTTTGTTGGTTGATGGTTGAATATGATTTTATGAAATAATAATGGGTTATTTTGTTCTTGAATTTGATTTGAGTAATTGGTTTTGTTCTTGTTCATAGAGGAATGAATTAAATCCTCCACCGTTTCCCCATCTCTCTTTGTCGATTATGGTGGTTCACATTGTCTTTGGTTCATCGCAGGATCTCTCTCTCTCTTGCTTCTGGTTCATGAATCTCAGCTTCATCGCAGGTCTAGTTTTGTGACTTATTTTTCTCATACAATTTGCTTATAATTTCTGTTATATTTTTAATAGCCTTAATTTTGATAGATTTACTTAATTTTGATAGATTTAATCTGCCTTATTCTATTTTTAATAGCCTCAATTTGATAGATTTTTAATCTGCCTTATTCTGTTTTTAATAGCCTTAATTTGATAGATTTCTGCTTGTTCCAAAAGTTCTCCACTGAAACTTGTAGTGGCTATGAGGTTCTGGTTGATATTATTTTGTTGAATCGTTATATATAGGCTCATTGCTTCCACATGATAATCCTAGCTCTCCCTCAAACTAAAGCTGCTGTTATATATTTATGTAAAATCTTAATTTGATTTGGGTACTGCTTTAAGAATAATTAAATTAATAATATATTTAATTAATTCTTAATTCATATTAAAAAACTTACATTTGAAAAATCCCTAGCTATATAGGTAGAGAAAGAATAAGAGAGAAATGAAAGTAGCTTATTATAATATAATATGCTAGTTAAACTCAAATTAAAATATCTATAAATTAAATACAATAGCAATTCTAAAAATGAGGCTAATTAATTAACTAGGTAGGAGAGACAGAGAAATTAATTGAGATCCAAGAATTAATTAAGGATGATGAGGGAACAAGGTTGATCACTAGCTATATATATGAATAGTATATAGTAGATATTAAAACGAGGGAGTAGTGCAAGCAATACAAGCAAGCAAGAGAATAGCAGAAGAAGCACCATCATCTTCAAGATTAGAGCTGCTTCTCTTGAATTTGCTGCTTTCCCTTTATTACATTGTATTAATAACTGCTTTTGCTGATATTGCTGATTATGATGATGATAATTGTAATTATCTCTACAACCTTTTTGCTATTGATCTTGTTGTTGTTGTTACTACTACTGCCTCTTCTTTATGTCTTTGTTTTTTCTTTAATTTTCTTTTTCACTATGTAGTATTAATTTTGTGCATGGGAAATGGTCATAAATTGCTCCTTGTTTTATAGTCCTTGCCTTAACCAAATTGCCCTTCATTTCATCCATAATTCTCACTTATGGGACTTTGTGATAATTATCTTACCAAATTTGGTCCCACACCCTCTTCTCCTTATTCCTATAAAAAAAAAATCTCATTAATCTTTTAATTTTCTGGTATTATTTTTTATATTATATTTATGAATATATAGATGAGATGGTAGAGATGTGGCCATTGATGTTTTATTACCGCAAATTAATCATAGAATATATTAAATTATCTAGCTACTTATGTTTTTTTTATTATTATTATTATATATATCCTCTGAAAAATACCTTCCTTCCTTTCCTATGTATAATAAATTAGTTCTTTGTTCCCTTCATACAAATTTCTTTAAGAAAAATATAAAAACTTCCATCAATTAAAAACATTTTATTATCTTAAAAAATATGTACACTCGTTAATATTATTGCAATTTATTGGCTAATTAAAAATACAAAGAGAAAAATAATTTCAATATTTTTTTATCAATAAAATTAAATAAAAAAATTATATTAAATAAAATATCTTATCATTTATTGATTTAATATATAAGATAAGTTTATTGACTTAATATTATAATTAATTAACCATGCATGTAGCTTGTACTTCTTAGTCAATTATGTACTATTAATCCAACTGGAAATGCTGGCAATTTAGTGTAGCTAGCATATTGGATTCTCTTTGTAAGCTTAAAAATTCATCAATTAGAATAATTAGCTGGTATTAAAAATAGATTAGTTAAACACAACTAACTAATCATAGATCATACAAAAGATAATGATTTTATTTCTATGATTGGATATATGTAAATAATTTGTATAAATATCTATGAAAATATATACAAACACATGCATTACTATCTATGAAAATTTTATTTCTATGAAAACATATACAAACACATGCATCACTATCCAAGGAAAAGCTATCTCCATGAACTAGAAGTCATTGAAATATAGTAATGTTAGACTTTGACAAATTAAGTTTCCAACTTATTGGAGGCATGTCAATTTAATAAGTTTTAGAATCTTATAAAATTTCTTATCTATACGTTACATTTCTTTTAAAAAATCATGCAATTGGTGAGTGATAGAATAAAATTATATATATATATATATATATATATATATATATATATATATATATATATATATATATATATATATATATATATATATATATATATATATATATATATATATATATATAATAGACCACCACCCAAATTCATATATATGTTATAGTTATCATGTAATTACTAATTCACATACCTGAAACTATCAATAATTTAAGACTTCGAATTTAAAACCACCTCCAAATATGCCCATAAAAATCCACTTTTATGATCACTAATTAGTAACCTAGCTATAATTGAAAATTAAAGGAGAAAATAAATCACAATCATTTTAGGTGAATTTAAATTTAATTAGAACTTTAAAATACTACTAAAAATTTTTAACTTTAAATTATTGAGAAAAAAAGAAAAAAGAAAAAGGTTATGGGGAGTTTTGAGTTCTAGACAAAGGGGTGATATTTGAAGGAAAATGTTTGACAAATATATATATAGTATAATTTTTTTTATACTACATCTATATGGAAAATGTTTGACAAAATTAATATTAATATAATTAGTCTCATCACTAATTATCTTTAATGTGGTCATCATCATCAATTAATTTTGATTTAGTGGTATTATAAGAACTGTGTGATTTAGAACTCAATATAGACACACAAACACACACACATTTACTCGCTCATTTGATATTATTTACGTATTTAATATTTAAAGTTAAAATAGAATTATATATTGTTCACTTCTATTATGAGTTAATTTTTAATTTTATTAATTTGGTGCCTTTGAACATTATTGTTGCTTGTGAATATTGAGTCCCAAAATGGGCTAAGAGGCATGTCCAATAGAATACAACAGATTTTATTGTATTTTATGCAGTGGACCATCATATATATATGGGAGATGTTATCAAATTTTCTCTTGCATCTATGAAAATTAAATACTTTAGTAGACCTTAGATAACCGTTTAGTGTCATTCTCACTATGATAGTGAGATGTCATTGAATTGTCCAATGTGGACAGTTTGGAAAATATCATCCTTTTCAATTAGGTAACATATTTAATCATAAAGTTATCATTGAAATTTAAATAGTATGACCTATACGTTCTCGGGTGTACAGTGAGGTAGGCATAAATATTTTATTTGTGCGTATTTCAACTAGTGCACTTCGAGAATTATAGTGACATGCTGTCGAAATTTCGACAACTTTGTGATTAAAATCATGTACCATTAATTGATTGCATAGGAATGGTTTTCTGAATGGTTAGGTTCTTACCTTTTAAGAAAGGAGATATAAGGATTAATAAAAGATTTAGGTTAAGTGTAAGGATTTATGTTTAGAGCTACAAAGTTTATGGTTATTACATTTTACTAGTGGATTGTAATAAGTTGATATTTCACATTCTTAATATTCTATACCTACAGGAGTGCAAGATGACTTCAAATCGACGATGGATGTATGTTAGAAAAATTGATGGGTATTTAAATCCTAATTTTGTGGAAGGGGTAGATCAGTTTATTGAGTTTGTCTGTAGCCAACTTGGATATAAGCAAGGAATGCAGATTAAGTGTCCGTGCAAAAGGACTAAGTGTCAAAACTATAGTTATGAAGATGTGGAAGTTGTGAAGCAACATCTTTTGAGACACGGATTTGTTTCAGATTACTATGTATGGAAATTGCATGGTGAAGAAGAAAATGTTGGGACATCTGATCAGATGAACTTTAATTTTAGTATAGGTGAATCAGTCAGTCAGCCAAATTCGTTGGATGCATTTAATAGATTAGTTATGGATGCGGCTGGTCCAGACTTTAATTGGAATGCTATAGAAGAAGCTCCTAATCCATCAGCTCAAAATTTATATGATATGCCCAGAGTTGCTAACAAAGAGTTGTGGCTAGGATGTGAGAAACACTCAAAGTTATCTACTGTGGCTCAGTTATTGAACATGAAGTCAGAACACCACTTATCTGAAAGGTGTTATAATGATATGTTATCATTTATCAAAGGGATCCTACTAGTAGATAACATGATGGTTGATAACTTCTATTGCACTAAGAAGTTAGTCAAAGGTCTAGGACTTCCAGTGGAGAAAATTGACTGTTGTAGTAAAGGTTGCATGATATATTGGAAGAGTGATTTTGATATGCTTAATTGCAAGTTCTGTGGTCAACCCAGGTATAAGGCACCTAGACGGGGATCTGCAAAACGAAAGAAAAATGTTGCATATAAGAAGATGTATTACTTTCCTCTAACTCCTAGACCTCAGAGATTATATGCCTCAGAATCCACAGCAAAGTACATGACATGGCATGCCAACCATGATGAGGAAGAAGGCATTATGCGCCATTGTTCAGATAGTGAAGCATGGAAGCATTTCAGTCAAACTCATTTATCTTTTGCATGTGAGAGTAGAAATGTAAGACTCGGACTATGCACAAATAGATTTCAGCCTTTTGGACAATCGGGACAACAATACACCTCGTGGCTAGTAATAGTCACCTTGTATAATTTGCCTCCGTGGTTATGTATGAAGGAGGAGTACATGTTCCTTACGGTGATTGTTCCAGGCCCAAATAACCCTAAAGACAAGTTAGATGTGTATTTACAACCTTTAATTGAAGAATTGAAGCAGTTGTGGGATGTTGGAGTTTGGACATATGATGTGTCAAATAAGCAAAAATTCTAGATGAAATCTGCTGTGATATGGACAATAAGCGATTTCCCAGCATATTCAATGTTATCTAGTTGGAGTACTCATAGACGACTAGCTTGTCCTTATTGTCATGATGTAACTGATGAATTCACCCTACCTAAAGGTGGAAAGCAGTCATGGTTTGACAATCATCATAAGTTCTTACCACCAGATCACTCATTTCGACGTGATAAGACTCATTTTATAAAGGGAACTATGGTTGACAAGTTAGCACCCTGATTACAGTCTGGACAGCAGATCCTTGAGGAAATCAAGAAACTGACTTTGAAAAAGGTTACTGAAGTTGGTGCGAATGATCATAATGTTTGTATTTATAAGAGTTATGGTTAGAGGAAGAGAAGCATCTTTTGGGATTTACCTTATTGAAGTTCCCTTCTCATATGTCACAACTTAGATGTGATGCATATTGAGAAAAATGTTTTTGAGAATGTGTTCAACACTGTAATGAATATAGATGGGAAGACTAAGGATAATGCCAAAGCTAGAGCTGATATGAAGCTATTGTGTAGGAGACCCGAGCTTGAACAAAATGAAGTAAATAAGTTATGTCCAAAGGCATGCTACACATTGGACAAAGAGTCAAAAAAAGTCCTATGTGAATGGGTGAAGAGCCTTAGGTTTCCAGATGGATACGTGTCTAATATGGGTTGATGTGTTGACATGAGAAAATATAAATTGTTTGGGATGAAAAGTCATGATTGCCATGTATTCATGTAGCGATTGTTACTAATTGCTTTTTGTGCATTTCTCCCAAAGTAGGTTTGGGAAGCTATTACAAAATTAAGTTTATTTTTCAAAGATCTTACTTCAATTGTGATTCATGTAGAAGACATGATCAGATTAAAAGAAGAAATTCCAGTCATTCTATGCAAATTAGAGAAGATATTTCCTCCTGGTTTCTTTGACTCTATGGAACATCTTCCAGTTCATTTGCCTTATGAAGTGAAGATTGCAGGTCCAGTTCAATATAGATGGATGTATCCATGTGAACGGTATGAATATTTTAGGATATTCAACTTATTAATGTTCATCATCTATTATAGTATTTTAACTAATATTTCTTTTATATATCTTTATAGTTTCCTTTAACACTTGAAAAACAATGTCAAGAATAAATCTATGGTTGAAGGTTCTATATGCAATGCATATTTAGTGGAAGAAGCTTCATCCTTTTATTCCTTTTATTTTGAACCTAAAGTGCACACAAGGCATCGAAAAGTGCCACAGAATGATGATGGAGGACAAGTGGTAGGAGAAGAAATAGAAGGGAACATTGCAATCTTTACACATCTGGGTCATCCATATGGAAAAGCAAAAATAAGGCGTTTGACATTGGAGGAGTATAATGCAGCTCATACATACATTCTGTTGAATTATGAAGATGTTTCTCCATTTATTGAGTAAGTTAATAGATAGAGCTGCTTCGATGTCATCCTTATCCCTTATTATCATATTGTAATTTTATATTTAATTATTTTATTTTCTTCTAAGGGTCTACATTAAGGAATTACAAACCTCTCGACCAACAATCACTAATATAGAGATAGATGACATATTAGAATATGAATTTGCTAATTGGTTCGAATTATATGTGAGTGCTTCTTATCAATTGTTCATAGTTATAAATGATACTTATTACAACAATATTGGCTTATTAATTATAAAATTTTATATTTTATTTGGTAGGCAAACAATCCAACAAGTGGCATCTCGAACCCTTTCATACAGTCTTTAGCAATGGGTCCTTTATGGACTGTTACTTGTTATCCTGTGTACTTTGTCAATGGATACAAATTTCACACTAAAGTGCATAGTGATAGACAAGTCACAAATAATAGTGGAGTATGTATTAAGAGACAATCAAGTGATTATTATGGTCAATTGATAGAGGTACTGCAATTGGAGTATCCAGCACTACCAATCAAGAGGACTGTACTGTTCAAATGTGATTGGTTTGATCCAAAGCCAAATGTAAGGATGAAAATACATCAAAATTACAACCTTATTGATATCAATATGAGAAGAAGATTTAATAAATTTGAACCATTTATCTTGGCAATGCAAGCAGCTCAAGTATATTATGTTCCATATCCTTGATGTAAAGGTGTCGATATAGATTGGTGGGCTGTGTGCAAGATTAAAGCTAGACCAATTGTCGAGGTAGCCAAATCACAAATGAACACCCTTCCATTACATGTTTCACCTTTCTAAGAGGATGTTGTGGATGCTAGGGAAGTGTCACTTGCGCCTATCGATGAGGATCAATCACTTAATGATCCACTTGGTTCTTATAATGAATTAGACACTGAAGAGGTTGAAACAGAAGATAAAGCACCAGTAGACTCAAAAACAGAAGGGGAAGCAGAATTTGATGAAGAGTTGAATGATGTTGAAGATAGTGATTTAGATGTATAAGATCTTTTAATAATTTGTTTATCTAATGACATGTTGTAATCCTATTATTGTAATAATATAAAATATTTTATTTTAACTCTATTATTGTGATAATATAAAATATTTTGTTTTACTTGTGTACAATTATCTTGCTTGTGTGTGAGTATATAAATGTATAACAAGCAAAATACTCTTTTTTTTAATCATTTAATTTCATATGATTTTAGGTATGGATAGAGGTCGTGGGGGAGGTAATTTCCCTATTAAGGGGCATGGCAGAGTTATTGCACCTAGTAGGGGATGTGGTAGAGGCACTACAGATCCAAGTCTATTGCATCCTCAGCTTCAATCTTTGACTTTACAAGTACATCCCCCTATTGATGCTCCTTTGAGTTTGTCAGCACTTCCTTCTTGTTCGACAGCACCTCCTTCTATTAGGCCTCCTCGACCACTTAATACTGATGCTCCTCTTAGTTATCCAGGAGTAGGCCTTTCATGATCATCATCTTGTATTCCTAATCCTGATGAGACACCTCGTGAGGTAGCACCCACTCCTATAAGAAGTTGTACTGCATCAGCATCAATTTCTGAGGCCGGTTGTAGCTCTTCACAGGGTGCTTCTACTTATGCACCTATTGAGATTATGAGAGGAGTCATGATGGAAAGGTCATTGTCACTGTTTTAAATTCAAATGAGTTAAGTATAATTTCGTTTATAATTTTTTAATACCAATTTCATAAATTTAATATTTTACTAATATTATATATTAATTATTTATAATTTATGTATTATAGCTTGTTTCCATCTAGCGAGTGTGCAAAGATGATCACTAAGATCTTCAAGGAGAGGATATATCCAAAAGGCTATTCTTGGAAGGAAGTGCCAAACGAAGTTGAGGATTATTACTAGGAAGAATTTAAGGTAATTAATATAGACATTAAATGTTTTAATTATAATTTTATTATTTGTTTGAATTTTACCTCTAATTTGATTATTTGTCTATAGAAATTTGATTATTTGTTAGAAATTTACTTGTAATTTAATAATCAAAACTGATGATTATTATGATGGATTTGTGTTATGGTGGAAGGAGTTATTACTTGGAGGCCCGGGTTGGGCAATTTATATGATAATATGTTATGTTGATGATATTGAAGTGTTTGGGAAATAATTATATTGTTTTTTAAACTATTAACAGGAGGATAATTTCAGTATATAGGGAAAGTTTTGCTGAAATTTTTATAGATTTTTAACATTTGTATCTATAATTACGCTGAATTTTGTGTTAATTGATCTAATTATCTTATATATATTTGTTTAAGTAAAACATTAGTAAATCACTGTATAAATTTCAGTTGTTAATACAAGAAATTTCATATATATATACAGGAGGTTTTTGTCAAAGTTTATATATATATACCTTTAATTTAATTATTTAGCCATGTAAATTTAATTATTTGTTAGAAATTTACTTGTAATTTAATAATAAAAACTTATGATTATTATGATAGATTTCTATTATGGTGGAAGGGGTTATTACTTGGAGGCCCGGGTTGGGCAATTTATATGATAATGTATTATGTTGATGATATTGAACTGTTTGGACAATAATTATGTTGTTTTTTCAACTGTTAATAGGAGGATAATTCTAGTATATAGGGAAAGTTTTGCCGAAATTTCTATAAATTCCAGTTGTTAATATGAGAAATTTCATATATATTAGGGAGGTTTTTGTCAAAGTTATAAATTTTAATTCCATTTATTAATATGAGATATTTCATATAAATTAGGGAGGTTTTTGTCAAAATTATAAATTTTAATTCGATTTATTAATATGAAAAATTTCATATATACAGGGAAGGTTTTTGTCAAAGTTTATATATATATATATATATATATATATATATATATATATATATATATATATAGTCAATTTTAACACTTTGTTGCAGAAAACTTTTGTTTTGGGACAAGGCTATAGATTCAAAGGTGAAAATTGCTTGGAAGAAGAAGTGTGCATTGCGATATTCTGACATGGTTAGTAATGTAAAGAGGTCTGGTAAAAAGCCCAAATTTCTTGAAGAGGATGTCTATAAGAAGTGGTGTGAGGAATGGAAGAAAGATCATAGGATATCATAGTCTGCTACGACATCTAAGAATCGTTGATCTGAATCAGGGGGTGATGGTAGTGGGCCATCTTGCCATTCAGGCGGTTCTATCTCCCATGAGGAGCATCGCTGTAGATTGGTTAGTATATATTCTAATTTACTATGTAAGTACAAATTTTTTAAATGTCCCTAGCAGTTTGTGAAAAATATAAAATTTAAATACTTTGTAATGTTTTAAAGGCTTCTACATTGGGACGAGATCCACTACCGATGGAGATTTTCATCCGCACTCATACTAGGAAGGCCAATGGAAGTTTTATTGATTCTCAATCAAAGGCAGTTCATGTAAGTCTAAAATTTTATTTGTTAGTTTAATTGTGACATATTTTTATATAAATAAATTTTTTTCTAATGATGGAAATAATTCAAAATTCTCAAAACTTTATAATTTATTTTATTATAAAATTTCAGCTTGTAATTTTAAAAAATAATAAAAATTATGTGCAACCTTTTTATATAACTAAAATTTGTTAATTGAATTATTTAATAGGATGAGATTGTGAGATTGCGCGGAAAGATATCTCAGCCAATACCAGGATCCGATCAGCCAGCTGTTGCTAATGAGTTGGACTTATACTTGAGAGCTATTGGAGTGGAGAACAAGGAGAAGAGGATTTACGGAGTCAGTTCTTGTGCATCGTCATATTATGGACATTCAGGTGGTAGCTCATCTTCTGCTACTTACCCACCATCTGTCCCTCCTCCTGCTTCTTCCCAGCCAAGCAATGAATAGGATATGATTTGATTGATTTCAAGTCTAGGGGTTCAAGAAGTAATTCAATAGCAGTTACAAAGGATGGTATCGGAGAGAGAACGAGAGCTGACAAAATGCCTTCATCGCCTGGAGAGTTTTATGATTGCAAGAGGCTTGGATCCTGTTTCATCTGTCCAGAATGATCCTACGAGTAACGATGATACTGCTGCTGATGATGATAATACTGCAGCTGATAATCATGCATCTGATGATCCATCTCATACTGATGAGCAGCATGATTAGGAGGATGATTTATGACCCTATTATTAGTATTTTCTTGTTTATATTGCCACTTTTTATGATTTATTATTTATGGTTACTACTTTTTTATGATGTATAACTTATGTTAATATTTTATTACTAATTGAATTTTTAATATTCATATTAATATTGTTGACATTGCTGAAACATATTAGTATATAAATATAAATATAAATATAACGTTTATAAATATATATAATAACATAATCATAAAAAAATTAAATGAAAAATATTTGAGACGAAATAAAATTTTGCGATGGATTTTTTCGACAGATTTGCAACAAAAAAATAAACGATAAATTTTTAAATGAAAAATTGCGACAGAATATATGGATAATTGTGACAGAATAAATTAATTTTTAATTATAAATTATGATGAAATTCTGACAGAATATTTCATCGCAATAAAACGGCGACAGATTGCTTTATTTTAGCGATGGATTTTAGTGAAATTTAGTTTTAAACTCTAATAGATCAACTATGGATTAACGATGGATCCGCGACAGATCAGCAACGAAAATTCTGTCACTGATTTTGCAACAAAATTTAGCAAGAAAATTTCCATCGTAGACTACCGACGGATTCCTATTTCCGTCGCAAAAAAATCAGTGACTAGAGTTATAGCGACGGATTTTTCTCCTCATAATTCCGTCGCTATAATCATTTAGCGACGGAATTTTGCTATTTAGCAATGGAAAATTCTATCGCCAAATAGTGATTTTTTGGTAGTGATATTAAATTAATTTTAATATGCATAACATGAGTTTCTATTGTGAAATAAATGATTTACATGAAGTGCATTTGCATAAAGGAATTTATTTTAAATAAAATGAATTTTCATGCATAAAACAATTTTTAAGCATAAAATGATTTTATGAGTATTTTAAAAATAATTTTTAAAATAAATATTTTTGGGGGAAATGTTATAGAAATAATAAGAAAAATATTCTTTTATTTTTAATTATAATCAGTGCAAAATTTAAATAAAAAGCCCAAATATCCAAAAGCCCACTACACTAAAATCTTCCTAACCTAGTTCATTAAGGGTATTAGTAGAAATTGTACCCAAATCCTAATATATAATGAAAAATTCGGCCAGCCTACATCTTCTAGTAGCCACACTTTAGTTTTCTATATCTTGACAAAAAAATCCTCTTAAAATATTTCTCTCAACCGAAATTAAGAAAACACCTTTCTGTTTCGCGATTTCTTGACCGTAATAGTAAGTTTTTCTTCTCTTTCGATTTCTAAATTGATTTCTATAAAATAAATATGGGAAAATTATTTTGAACTGGTTGATTACTAGTTTTTATAGATTTAATTTAGTTTGGGTGAGTTTTTGGGAGAGAAAATTATTTTCTACCGAAAACACAATTCTTTCCATGAGATTTCTCCAAAGGTGAATTCTATAACTTAAAATCACAATTTTTATGCATAGACATCCCTAGGGGGCAATTTATATATTGTTGTTTTCTAAACTGATTTTTGATTTGTTTTAATGAAAAATATTGGATTAAATAATACTTTCGCATATTTCTATGATGACCGAAAAGTTTCGAAAAACAAAGGAGTTCAAGGTTTTTGTGTTAGAACCTAGAAGTTGGAAAATTCTATTGTTAAATTGATATGTGGCTGCTGATTGATGTGAGGAAGTATTCTAACATGATATTTGTCTTGTTTAGATGAAAAATAATGATTTGAATCATGTGACTGTATATTGCTGTAATGAACGAAAAGCGCGGAAAGCGCGAAAACTCATGATTTTTCATCTAAGCCTTAAAACTTAGAATTTTTTTTTTTTGTATAAATACTATCTATGGCAACCAAATCTTGTATGGGTGTATTCTGAACTGATATTTACTCTAATTAAATGAAAAATAATAGTTTAAACAACCTATTTATATATTTTTGAAATGACCGAAAAATACCAAAAACAAGAAAACTCATGGTTTTGTGCGTTATAATTCAAAAGTTGAATTTTTATGTATGAACAACATCAAGTGTGGCCAATTCACATGAATTAATACTTTAAAAAGATTTTTGTTGTGTTTACATGAAAAATCATGGTTCAAACCATGTTTTTACATATTTATGAAATAGACGAAAAGTGCGAAAAGAAAAAAAATTTAGTTTTTACTTTGGTGATGCATTCGGCCAACATAAATATTCTTGTCCCAATGTTTATAATTTTTATGTGATGTGTTTTGATGATTATTTACATGTATGTATGTATAATAAATGATAAAATTACATGTTAGTTCAAGGTATGATCCTACATAAGCTTAAATGCATTTTGGTATACTTAAGGTATCTTAACCTTATATTATGTATAGAATGCAAATGTGATTAGGAAATTTGGAACTAGATGTTATGATGACTTGATGATGAGCACATGTTATGAGTTGATGAAGTGACAATTGAATGAAAAGGATCATAAGAGTTAAGCATGACACTTGAAAGGTTAATTGTTAAATTGACATGTATGGAAGGGTAAAGTGTATTAAGATGATTGTTAAAGTAAATTGATATTGAGGTAATAATATTGTGATGACCGTAGAAAGGTATTGATGTGATTGCAATGTATTTTCATATGAGCCTATAAGGCTTAAGTATGCAAAACTTTTAAAGTCAACATATTATGTGCAAGTGATGAGTACACCTTTAGGTGGACTCTAAGTGCACGTGTATGCAATATGTGCATGTGTAGATATGGGATTGGAGCATCATGAATAAATAAATACTAAGTGTTAAATCAAATATTATGTTAGAGTTTGAGGAGCTTTAGAAATGCAAAGGGACTACGTATACTAGGAGTAAAGGAACCCTAAGGTGAGTAAACATTGTATTCATTCTACAAGTGTGAGTAAACACTATGTTCATGTTACAAGTGCAAGTAACATTTTGTTATGTTACAAATATGTGATATCACATTATGTGAGCCTTGTGATCTTTGAAACCCAAGTTCTTTCCATTCTAAATATTATTATATGATTTCTTTAACAAGCTTGGGTTTCCAAATGACATTTGATCCAAAACTATTTTGTTTATCCAATGAGAAATTCTTGTGATTATCACCCTAACTATATTCTTCTGGAACTACACTATCATTGTATTTTTGTTTGAAAGTTAAGCCACTATTGTTATTGAGATAGGTGTTATTATTGCCTTATGTTGTGATATTGTTAATTGTGATTATCATTAGCTCTAGCTATGGTACCTTTAACCCTTTTTGTAGAATCCTCATGCCAATACCGTTAATCATCAGAACCTGTGCACATGGTCTTAACCTGATGAATAGGGGTAGTGTATTCACCTCAGCTAAAAGGGGCGGTTCTAGCTGTGGAGCCGGATCAGCTTCATGCCTTATAAGTGATAGGGGTTGGAATTTGGTATTAGGCCACCTCTCTTTTATAAGTTCGAGTGATAGAGCAATAGCCTTCACTCTTTATAAGTTATAAGTGTGATTTCTGCAAACTTGCCAAATTGAACCCTTGCTAAATTGCAACTTGATTCATGAATTATAAATCATGAACTATGTGTATAAGCTATGTGTTTCCTTTTCAAAGGAATATATGATATGTATGTGCCTTATCGTTTACTCATTGAGATCATCTATCTCACCCCTTTTTCCTTGTGTGGTTCCAAGTGAGCAAATGTGAGGAGGTAAGGTGATGGCTCAAGCATTCTACTTTGCTTGGGGGATTCCTTATCCAAGTTATCAATAATACTATTTTATAAAGTCTTGTCATTAGATGCTCCGAGAATATTCATTGATACTCATTTGAGATATGTTATTTTCCTTATGGATTTTATGTGTAATGTTTAATTATAAACTTCTGCAATTAAAGGTATTCAACTAAATGTTCTAAATGAGTTATTGTAAGAGATTTGGGAAGATCCTAGGCATGATTTGTTTATGAGTAAGTGGGTTCTACGGGCATGGGTGACCTTATGTCTCCCCATGTTCTAGGACAGTCATATCTCTAAGGTTGGGATGTGACAAAGGTGGTATCAGAGCCGTAGTTTTAAAAGTCTTGTTTAGGCTTGTTTTAAATGAGTTTCTTAAGTATAATCTTGGAGCATAGGAATTTTCTTGTCATGTCACTTGCAGTCTATCGCTAGCATAGTTCCACGAAATCCTAGTAGATTTTAGTAATCCTTGTTATTGGTTTGCTTGCCTTACGATTTTTCCTGACAGATGACCAAGAAGATTGCACCTGCTCAAGGACCGTGATCCAGAGCACCCCATGTGACCTGTAAGAGGACTTGGTCAAGATGTTCGAGAAAGTTGCATCTGTGATTCAACCCACGAAGGAGGAGACCCCTAACGAAGAAGAGGACCCTAAGGAGTGCTTAGAAGCTAATTGGGTTTATAGTAAGATCCAAAAATTGGAGGATAACTATTCATACTTGAAGGAGGAAAACCAATGTCTTAAGGTTATGATTCATGCACTCAGAGAGGATATGGAGCAACTCAGGTCAGGGATTGTTGGGCATGGAAGAGACTACTCACCAGTGAGGTTTGCATCTTCAACTAATTGCCATCAAGATAGAGATCTTCTTTGCTACCAATGTGGCAGCAGTGGCCATATTGCTCTTGATTGCTCTGGAGGTGGACACGAGAGCTAGGTCAAGTAGATATGATGATCAATGTAACAGCATAACACTTTAAATGATATGAATGATTTTTCCTTGATTGCCTAGTTACCTAGTATGAGATGATTTCTTTCATTATTATGATATCGTGTGATATTATGAGATATATGCTACTTGATTATGATATGTGATATATGCAAAACTATGTGATATGTGATACATACATGACATGTTCTTAATGGTGTGATATGGTAAATGCATGATAATGTGTGCTAGTATAAGGAGCGATTAAATGGGTTAGGATAGGGGATTAGTACTAAATTCCCTTATTATGATAGACAGAATGCCTTCCAAGAAGAAGGTTCGCACAGTTGCCTAATCTGTTAGGGCTAATGATGATGTTATATTGGACATTGCATCGAATGCTGCCTCTACACCTATACAGTAAAGAGAAAGACCCAACTCGAGGACACCGACTATGCTCTCTAGTGAGCAAGCATCTTTGCAAGAAATGCATGCCATGCACAAAGAAATGAGAGACTTGTGCAAGGAACTAGATGAGCAATGAGCTCAAAGGTGAGAAGCACTGCCAACTCAAGAAAGGAATGGAGTTATGCCACCTACGGTAGTAACACCTACTCAGAGAGAGAGGAAGCGGCTACTTAATGAGGGGATGACCGTAGTAGAGTTTAAGAAGCTACAACTGCCTACCTTCTATGGTGAGAAAGGAGATGACCCATATGAATTTTTGGATGAGATGGATAAGCTAGTCCATCATTTATCTTGCTAAGATGCTCAAGTGATCGAGTTGGTAGGACTCCAACTCAAGAAAGAAGCTTAGTATTGGTATGAGAGAAGTATTGAAGAATGACTTTATGGGGCAGACCCACCTACATGGGAAGAGTTTAAGCAAGAAGTAATGGATCAGTTCTTGCTAGAAGGAGAAAAGTAAGATAGAGCATTGCAGTTCGAGCAACTGAAACAAAGGCCAGGAATGTTTGTGTCAGATTATGCTAAGGACTTTAATCAACTTAGTCGATTTGCTGTTAACATCGTTCCTACTGAAGCAAGTCGCATCAATCATTTCCTAAGAGGACTGATCACACCCCTATTCAATTCATTGGCAAAAATAGAGTTTCCAACCTTAATCAAGCTCATAGATAAGGCCAAGATCATGGAGAAAAGGTACAAGGCAGAGAGAGCTGAACAAGCTGAACGAGACTAGAAGGGAAAGCATAAGAACAAAAGTCATAGGGGACAGCATGGAAATGGAGGAGGTTCAAAGAAGGAATTTTCATCCTCTGGGCCACAGAATAATCAAACTAAGCAAGAATTTCCCACTTATGTCAAATGTGGAAAGAAGCATCCTGGAATTTGCGGAAGAGATACTAGTGCTTGCCTTAAGTGTAGGCAAATGGGGCACTTCATAAAGGATTGCCCTTAAACAAGGAGTCAAGGGAATGGGACCATAGTACGACCATAATCTAGACCATTCCAAATGTAAGGACAAGGAGTCAAGGACAAAGGACAAGTGATTGGGAATGCACCAACGACAGAGAATAAGGGCAAGGGTCGAGTCTTCGCTTTAAATCAGCAAGAGGCTCGTGATTTGCACACAGCCATCACAAGTATCATTCCTATCCAAAGTTCTAACGCAAAATGTTTAATTGATTCTGGTGCTACCCATTCTTTTGTGTCACCCTATTTTGCTAAGTACCTAGGTATAGATAAGGAATTGATGAGTGAACCGTTAGTAATATCAACTCCTTTAGGGGAAGTGATGGAAGTAAGGTATAATTATAAGGGTTGTGATGTAAATATTAATGGACAAACACTTTTAGTAGTATTGCTAGAATTGGATGTACTAAATTTGATGTAATATTAGGGATGGATTGGTTATATGAGCATGGAGCTCATATCAATTATAGAAAGAAACTTATTGAGTTTCAAACTAAAGATGGGAAGGAGTTTGTGTACCAAGGAGATAGGAATGAGAATCCTCTGAACTTAATATTGGCCTTAAGAGCGAGACGGATGTTAAGGAAAGGATGCCAAGCATACCTAGCCCATGTCATCGACACTGACAAGGAAGCTACCATTTGAGATGAGAGCATTCCAGTGGTGGATGAGTTCATGGATGTCTTTCCAGAAGATTTACCCAAATTACCCCCTGATTGTGAGATCGAGTTAAACATTGAACTACTACCTGGTACGCAACCTATATCGATACCGCCATATTGTATGGCACCAATGGAGCTGAAAGAGTTAAAGATGCAATTACATGATCTACTTAATAAGGGTTTCATTCGACTAAGCAGTTCACTAAGTGCCACTCCAGTATTGTTTGTGAATAAGAAAGATGGCTCATTCCGAATGTGCATTGACTATCGTCAACTTAACAAGGTCACTGTGAAAAATAGATACCCATTGCCGAGGATCAATGATCTTTTTGATCAATTATAAGGAGCTGGTCACTTTTCCAAAATCGACCTAAGGTCTAGCTATCATCAACTAAAGATCTGAGGAGAAGATATCTATAACACTACCTTCCGTACTAGATACAGACACAATGAGTTCACGGTTTTGCCATTCGATTTGACAAATGCTCCTGCTGCTTTCATGGACTTGATGAATCAAATATTCAAGCCATTCCTTAACAAGTTCATGATCGTATTCATTGACAACATCTTAATTTACTCAAAGAATAAAGAAGAATATGAAGAACATCTGAGGATCGTGCTTTAAACGTTACGTGATCACCAACTCTACGCTAAGTTATCCAAGTGCGAGTTTTAGATGGAATCTGTCAACTTTCTTAGACATGTAGTAAGTAAGGAAGGGATTCAAGTTGATCCTAAGAAAGTTGAAGTGATAGCAAATTGGCCAAGGCCCACAATAGTTTCGAAAGTACGAAGTTTCTTGGGCATGGCAGGATATTATCATAGATTTGTACAGGACTTTTCTAAGATAGCAACCCTATTGACCAAGTTGACTAGAAAGCAACTTAAGTTCAATTGGGAAGAGTCCTATAAGAAGAGTTTTTAGAAGCTCAAGAAGTGTTTGATATCGGCTCCAGTTTTGACATTACTAGAAAGAGAATAAGGGTTCATTGTCTATTGCGATGCTTCGAGAGTAGGACTTGGGCGTGTTTTAATGCAAAATGGTAAAGTCATCGCCTATGCATCACGACAACTAAAGAGACATAAAGTGAATTACCCTACTCATGATTTGGAATTAGCCGCAGTAGTGTTCGCTCTAAAGATCTGGGGACATTACATGTATGGGATGAAGTGTGAGATCTACATGGATCATAAGAGTCTTCAGTACATCTTGAGCTAAAGAGACCTCAACTTGAGACAAAGGAGATGGATTGAACTATTGAAGGATTATGACTATCAGATTCTCTACCATCTCGAAAAGGCAAATGTAGTGGCAGATGCCTTGAGTTAAAAGTCGATGGGAAGCCTAGCCCATGTGGATGTGAGAAAGAGGCCGATTGTGAAATAACTAAAAGAATTGTTTAATCAAGGATTGAAACAGGAAATTGCAGGATCAAGAGTTTTATTGGCTCATTTTCAAGTAAGGTCTAAGTTAATGGAAGAGATAAAGAATTCATAAGATAGAGACCCACACATGATGAAGTTAAAGGATAAGATGAGAGAAGGAAGAAACCCTGAGTTTGAAGTGGTTAATGGAATTTTAAAGTGCAAGAATAGAGTATGCGTGCCTGATGTGGATGGATTAAAAGAAAGGATATTATAGGAGGCACATTAGACACCTTACTGTGCTCATCCTGGATCTACCAAGATGTACCATGATGTGAAAGCTAACTATTGGTGGCCTGGATTGAAGAAAGATGTGGCTAAATTTGTAGTATCTTGCCTAACTTGCCAGCAAGTCAAGTATGAACATCAGCAACCCTCAGGATTGCTACAAGATATTCAACTACCTGAATAGAAGTGGGAACACATCACTATAGACTTCATTGTTGGCTTGCCCAGAATCTCCAAAGGACATGACTCTATATAGGTCATAGTGGATAGATTGACAAAGTCTGCTCATTTCTGGGAGTTAAGACCACATATTCTGCAGCTCAGTATGCATAATTGTATGTAGATGAGATCGTGAAACTACATGGAGTGCCAATTTCTATCATCTCAGATCAAGGAACTCAATTCACCTCAAGGTTCTGGCAGAAGTTGCAAGAAGCGTTAGGAACACAACTAGATTTCAGTACAGCATTTCATCCTCAAACGGATAGGCAGTCTGAAAGAACAATTCAGACACTTAAGGATATGCTAAGGATGTGCATCCTAGACTTTAGCGATAGTTGGGATAAGTATTTACCCTTGATTGCATTCGCCTACAACAATAACTATCATTCATCCACGGTATGGCGCCATATGAAGCATTGTATGGGAGAAGATGTCGTTCTCTGATCTATTGGATTGAACCTAGAGACAAGCATGTAGAAATGCTTGAATTACTTAAAGACACTACCAAGAAAGTACCATTAATTCAAGATCAACTGAAGACGACTTTCAGTTGGCAAAAGAGTTATGCGGACCCTAAGTGAAAAGAAATCCAATTTGCCGTGGGAGATCACGTGTTCTTAAAGGTCTTTCCAATGAAAGGAGTTATGAGATTTGGCAAGAAAGGGAAACTATCACCTCATTTCATTGGCCCTTTCAAAATCTTAGATAAGGTTGAAAAGGTGTCTTATAGACTTGCCCTGCCTCCAGCTTTGGCGCATGTGCATCCAGTGTTCCACATCTCAATACTAAGGAAATATATGTCAGATCCATCTCACGTTCTTTTACCTCCAGACATTATGTTGGATGAACAACTATCCAATGAGGAGTCACCAATAGCTATAGTGGATCAACAAGTGAAAAAGTTAAGAAATAAGGAGATACCCATGATTAAGGTCCAGTGGCGAAATCATGGGATAGATGAGTGCACTTGGGAAGCAAAGGAAGAGATGTGGCAGAAGCATCCTCAGTTTTTTAAAAGCAACTAGGTAAGGATTTAAATTCAAGGATGAATTTCTCTTAAGAGGGGGGAGAATGTAATAACCCACACCCACCCTAGGAATTTTTGTGATAAATTGCTTGATTTAGAACTGTTAAGGTTAAGTGTGTGCTTTTGTGAAAATTAGTAATCTAAGTGATTGATAAGCATGTGTCATATTAAATTAATTTTAATATGCATAACATGAGTTTCTATTATGAAATAAATGATTTACATGAAGTGCATTTGCATAAAGGAATTTATTTTAAATAAAATGAATTTTCATGCATAAAACAATTTTTAAGCATAAAATGATTTTATGAGTATTTCAAAATAATTTTTAAAATAAATATTTTTGGGGGAAATATTATAGAAATAATAAGAAAAATATTCTTTTTATTTTTAAATATAATCAACGCAAAATTTAAATAAAAAGCCCAAATACCCAAAAGCCCACTATACCAAAATCCTCCTAACCTAGTTCATTAAGGGTATTAGTAGAAATTGTACCCAAACCCTAATATAAAATGAAAAATTTGGCCAGCCTAGGTCTTCTAGCAGCCACCACTTTAGTTTTCTATATCTTGGTAGAAAAATGCTCTCAAAATATTTCTCTCAACCGAAATTAAGAAAACACCTTTCCGTTTAACAATTTCTTGACAGTAATAGTAAGTTTCTTTTCTCTTTCTATTTCTAAACTGATTTCTATAAAATAAATTATGGAAAAATCATTTTGAACTGGTTGATTACTAGTTTTTATAGATTTGATTCTGTTTGGGTGAGTTTTTGCTAGAGAAGATCTATTTTCTACCGAAAACACAATTCTTTTCGCGAGATTTCTCCAAAGGTGAATTCTATAACTTAAAATCACAATTTTTATGCATAAACATCACTAAGGGGGGTGATTTGTGTATTGTTGTTTTCTAAACTGATTTTTACTTTGTTTTGATGAAAAATATTGGATTAAATAATATTTCTGCATATTTCTGTGATGATCGAAAAGTTTTGAAAAACAAAGAAGTTCAAGGTTTTTGTGTTAGAACCTAGAAGTTGAAAAATTCTATTGTTAAATTGATATATGGCTGCTAATTGGTGTGAGGAAGTATTCTAACATGATATTTGTTTTGTTTAGATAAAAAATAATGATTTGAATCATGTGACTATATATTGCTGTAATGAACAAAAAGCACAGAAAGCGCGAAAACTCATCATTTTTCACCTAAGCCTTAAAACTTAGAATTTTTTTTATATAAATACTATCTATGAATGTCGAATATTGTATGGATGTGTTCTACACTAATATTTGCTTTGATTAAATGAAAAATAATAGTTTAAACAACCTGTTTACATATTTATAAAATGACCAAAAAATACTGAAAACAAGAAAACTCAGGGTTTTGTGCTCTATAATTCAAAAGTTGAATTTTTATGTATGAACAACATCAAGTGTGGCTGATTCACATTAATTAATACTTTAAAAAGATTTTTGTTGTGTTTACATGAAAATCTTGGTTTAAACCATATTTTTACATATTTCTAAAATAGACGAAAAGTGCGAAAAGAAAAAAAATTTAGTTTTTACTTTGGTGATGCATTCGGCCTACATAAATATTCTTGTCCCAATGTTTATAATTTTTATGTGATGTGTTTTGATGATTATTGACATGTATGTATGTATAATAAATGATAAAATTACATGTTAGTTGAAGGTATGATCCTAGATAAGCTCAAATGCATTTTGGTATACTTAAGGTATTTTAACCTTATATTGTGTATAGAATGCAAATGTGATTGGGAAATTTGGAACTAGATGTTACGATGACTTGATGATGAACACATGTTATGAGTTCATGAAGTGACAATTGAATAAAAAGGATCATAAGAGTTAAGCATTACACTTAAAAGGTTAATTGTTAAGTTGACATGTATGGAAGGGTAAAGTGCATTAAGATGATTGTTAAAGTAAATTGATATTGAGATAATAATATTGTGATGACCTTAGAAAGCTATTGATGTGATTGCAATGTGTTTTCATATGAGCCTATAAGGCCTAAGTATGCAAGACTTTTAAAGTCAACATATTATGTACAAGTGACAAGTACACCTTTAGGTGGACTCTAAGTGCATGTGTATGCTATATGTGCATGGGTAGATATAGGATAGGAGCATCATGAGTAAATAAATACTAAGTATTAAATAAAATATTATGTTAGAGTTTGAGGAGCATTAGAAGTACAAAGGGACTACATATACTAAGAGCAAAGGAACTCAAAGGTGAGTAAACATCGTATTCATTCTATAAGTGTGAGTAAACACTATGTTCATATTACAAGTGCAAGTAACATTTTGTTATGTTACAAATATGTGATATCACATTATATGAGCCTTATGATCTTTGAAACCCAAGTTCTTTCTATTCTAAATATTATTATATGATTTCTTTGACAAGCTTGGGTTGCCAAAGGATAAGCTTGGGTTGCCAAAGAACATTTGGTCCAAAACTATTTTGTTTATCTAATGAGAAATTCTTGTGATTATCACCCTAACTATATTCTTCTGGAACTACACTATCATTGTATTTTTGTTTGAAAGTTAAGCCACTATTGTTATTGAGATACGTGTTATTATTGCCTTATGTGATATTGTTAATTGTGATTACCATTAGCTCTAGCTATGGTACCTTTAACACTTTCTATAGAATACTCGTGCCGATGCGGGTAATCATCGGAACTTGTACACATGGTCTTAACCCAATGGATAGGGGTAGTATATCCACCACAGCTAGAAGGGGCGGTTCTAGCCGTGGAGCTTGATCAGCTTCATGCCTTATAAGTGATAGGAGTTGGAATTTGGTATAAGGCCACCTCTCCTTTATAAGTTCGAGTGATAGAGCAATAGCCTTCACTCTTTATAAGTTATAAGTGTGATTTTCGCAAACTTGCCAAATTGAACCCTTGCTAAATTGCAACTTGATTCATGAATTATAAATCATGAACTATGTGTATAAGCTATGTGTTTCCTTTTCAAAGGAATATGTGATATGTATATGCCTTATCGTTTACTCATTGAGATCATCTATCTCACCCCTTTTTCCTTGTGTGGTTCCAGGTGAGCAAATGTGAGCAGGCAAGGTGATGGCTCAAACATTCTACTTCGCTTGGGGGATTCTTTGTGCAAGTTATCAATAATACTATTTTATGAAGTCTTGTCATTAGATGCTCTGAGAATATTGATTGATACTCATTTGAGATATATTATTTTCCCTATGGATTTTATGTGTAATGTTTAATTATAAACTTCTGCAATTAAAGGTATTTAACTAAATATTTTAAATGAGTTATTATAAGGGATTTGGTAAGATCCTAGGCATGATTTGTTTATGAGTAAGTGGGTTCTACGAGCGTGGATGACCTTATGTCTCCCCATGTTCTAGGATCATCATATCTCTAAGGTTGGGATGTGACATAAAAAAAGGAACCTTTAAGTAATGGAATGATGATTGCCATAAAGCTTTCAAGAAAATCAAAGATAATTTGCTAAGTCCTCCTGCATTGCAACCACCAAGACCTGGAAAGCCTCTACTGTTGTACCTTTCCGTCACAGAGGAAGCTATGGTGGTAATGCTCACCTAAAATGCTGTCGAATCACATAAAGAGAATACTATTTATTACTTAAGTAAGCATATGCTCACTTATGAACTCAAGGACAATTAAATCGAGAAGTTATGCCTTGCCTTGGTATGGGTATGTCATAAGCTTCAGCATTATTTGAGTTCATATACTACCCACATCCTAGCTGATAAGAATCCCTCAAAGTTTCTTATAGAAAGATAAGTTCTTGATACTAAGATGGTAAGGTGGATGGCGATTCTTGCAGCTTTTGATTTGAAGTATGTCCAAAGGAAAGCTATAAAAAAGAGTGTGATAGCACATCCATTAGCCGCAGCCCTAGTAGACAGTAATTGGTCAGAGCCAAAATTTCCTGATGAAGAGATCATGCAAATTGAGCCTGAAGTCTGGAAATTATTCTTCAATGGTGTAGCTAATAGCAAAGGTTATGGTGCTCGAATTGTTATAGTCACCCCTGAGGGAGAAAATTTGCCTATGGCTGTCAAGCTAGCTTTTAAGGTGACGAATAATGAGGCAAAATATGAAGCATGTATACCTGGCTTAGAGCTTGCTGTGAATTTAAGGATTGATTACTTGAAGGTTTGGAAGGATTCAAATCTGATTATGCCCCAAGCATTGGGAAAATCGAAAATAAGAGAAGAGCGATTGGTTCCATACCATAAGTGCCTAGATGATCTAATAGAAAACTTTCATGACTTATCTTTCCATTATTTACCTCGTGCCAAGAATCAATTTACAAATGCTTTAGTAATGCTTGCATTAATGCTAGACATGAGAGATGGGGAAATAATCAGACTTATGGTGATTGAGGTGAAGCGAGAACCAAAGTACCATACTTTATGTATGAATATTAAACTAGCTAATTAGAAACCTTGGTTTTGAGACATCTTCAACTATCTCAAGAATGGAAAGTATCTTAAAGGGGCCTCTAAATTAGAATAAAGAACTTTAAGACAATTAGCTAGTAATTTCCTACCAAATGGAGATGTTTTGTATAAAAGGGCTTAGGATAACATACACTTGAGATGTGTGACTAAAGAAGAAGCACAACAGATCATGGAATGGGTCCATAAAGGTAAAGAAGGGTTCCACATGAATGGGATCATATTAGCTTGAAAAGTTGCAAATCTGGGATATTTTTGGCTCACTATAAATGAAGATTATGTGAAGTCTGTACAAAGCTACATAAGCAACCTCCTATGCCTTTATAGCCCATAACTACTCCTTGGCTTTTTGCAACTTAGGGCATTGATGTCATAGGAAAAATAAATCCTAAATTATCCACTAGTCATGAATATATCCTTGTAGTAGTTGATTACTTCACAAAGTGGGTAGAAGCAGCACCCTAGTGGGTATTGGATTAAAAAAAAGTGGCTCATTTCATTCAAACTAATATCCTTTATAGGTTTGGAGTACCTTTTGAGATTATCATAGATAATGTGTTTCATTTTCGAAAGGAAGTAGTTCAACTCTTGAAAAAGGAAAAGATCCACCATCATAGATAATCTCAAGCAGCAAATAAGACCAGCAAATCCCTTTTGCAAAAAATGACTAATAATCACAAGCACTAGCACAATAGTTACCATTTCCTCTATGGGGATATAGCACTTCCCTTCGTATAATGATTAGGGCAACTCCTTACTCATTGGTATATAAAATGAAAGCCATGCTACCAATTAAGGTGGAAATCAAATTAGCCAGGATCATGAGAGAAGGTCAATTAGATGAGACAAAATGGATTAAAAGTTATCACTATCAGTTGAATGTTATCACTGAAAAGAGAATGGATGCATTGTATCAACTACAGGGTTATCAACAAAAATTATCTTTGCATTTTAACAAAAAAGTGTGAGATAAGGGCCTACAAGAAGGAAACTTCATCTTAAAGGAAGTTCGAGCCCCAATGCATGATCCTAAAGGTAAATTCAGGCCAAATTGGACTGGATCTTATGTGCTAAAATGCATCATGTCAGGTGGAGGTGCCATTCTCATAGATTTGGATGAAATTGAATTCTCCAGCCCTTGCAACTTGGATCAATTGAAGCGGTACTTTGTATAATGATGCATTGTAACTAAAACTACGTAGACCTAATTCTCCAAAATGATAAAAAAAAAAAAAAAAGACATGTAAAAGAAATAAGTTATGTAAGGAGATACATAGGTAGCCCTCATTGGGTATGGTCCAAATCATTAATAAAATTTCTTTTGTGCCAAATTATGTTGTTTCAATGCAAAAAAAAAAAAAAAAAAAAAAAAGAGAGTTAATTAATTAATTATTAATGTTTTATTCAAAATTAGATTTAAGAGAAATCTAAGAATCTTGCTCATTAAAACAAGGAAAAATCAAAAAAATTCTGCCTAATGTCCTAAATAATAAGTTTCTTAATTGTTAGTAGTCCCCCCTGTAGAAGTGTCATCCTCTATTTCCTTAAGTAAAGTCACCCTCCTTATCTTCTCAGATGGCCAAGAAATAGCAATCCACCATATAGTGTAAGCCTCTATCTTATCAAAGCAATGAGAAAGAAGGACAACATGAAACCACAAGTGCATCCATTAGTAACCACCCTAGCCATAATGGGTGTAATGAAAGCAGATTCAAAGATAGCTTCGTCTAGGGGTACCCTTTGGACATGGCCCATTTGACGCATCACCCTTGTTCCTTGCTAGAATGTTACCATGGTTAAACCTAGTAAATAAACCATCCTATATCTTTAACTCATAGTCATAAACTTCTTGATCTTATACTAAGGACAAAGCAATAGGAATTCTTGGGGGTCGAGCTCAAATAGCCACTTAGTCCACTCACTTTTAGAATTGAATTTCCTCACTATTATGTGAGACAAGTACCATGAGGCAAAGTAATCCTTTTTAGTAGGAGGGGAAACCACTCTCAGATGATCCCTTAGCCATATTTGTGCATAAACATAGTTGAATAAGAAAGGGAAGAGAAAGAGAAAGGAAAAAAAGGAAGAAAAGCATACCTACAGAATAATTAGACTCACAGACCAAGGCCCATCACTCCTATAAGCTCAATCCAAACTAAAGATTGCTTTTGCTAAGATGATCCCAGCAATAGAGCAACCTTCATCCATTTGCAAAATCAGTTTTCTTATCCTAACATCCCCCCAACTAGTTAGACCTATGAATAGATACCTAACAGTCAGATAAAAAGCTAAAGCATTCATCTAACGATCCTACCATTCCTTATCTTCAAAGCCTCGAGGATCATAGAACTCGGTAATTATAGCAGTCAAGTCAATCCAATTATCTATGACCATAAGGCTAGCAGTTGCAGTATCTAATCCCAAAAGCCTCAAAAATGAATTAAAGTACCCTATTCTTAATATGGGGGTAGCCAAGTTGGCTTCAAGATCAGATCCTGATAGCACACTAAATTCTTCAAAAGTAGGGTACATTTCATCTATGTCAACCACAAATCTGAAAACATGCACCTTAGGACCCTAGAATTTTAGACAAGCTCTTAAAAAGTCCTAATCCAATCAAACCCCTCTCAAGGTTGGCATGACACAAATCTGAAAAGTCCCTAAATTAATGCACTCCACTTGCTCAAGGTTTTTGGTCCACAAATGCATTGAATGACTAAAATAGGGTTCCATGAGGGAAAACAAAAGGGAAACTAGAGAGAAAATAAGAGAAAAGTAAAAGGAAGAAAGCAAGAAAAGTGTGTTGAAAGCTAAAATTTTAGTTTTGAGGATTTCTAAGCCATAAGAGGGGTATATATAAGGGAAAATTGAAGATTTTCGCTGGGGTTATCATAAAAGACTGTGCAGTTCCTTAAGTGTCTCTACGACATTGTCACAGACAATTATGCGGTGCCACAAACTCCTCTACAATAGTCACAAAAGGCTGTGGGGCAACGCACAGCGTGGCCGGCTGTCGCACTGATATGATGCAAATATGTATATCTAAACTAATCAATTAATAGTTATTTTGTATTTGTATGCATGTATTTTATCTTTAAAGTGGTGCTTTTCTTATTTTTAAGTGTTCTTTAAGTAATTTAGGTAACTATCAAAGGTTCAAGGGTTCTATGCTTGAAAAGGAAGAAGTTTTGCAAAGATTGGCCAAGACAAGCCTGTGCGGACTCGTGCCCATAGGTGCCGAGTCATGATAGAATGTCATGGTGCCAACTCATGCCCTATGGTGCTGAGTCATGACAGAACCACATGGTGCCGACTCATCCCTGCTTGTCTCGAGTGGTAATAGTGCCTTTTCACCAAAACACTTCACAAAAAGGCTCCTTTTTTTCAATGGACATGAGTTGGGACACCTAGAAACCTACAAATAAAAGTGTTTTATAGAATTTTACATATGTGATGTTAGTATTATTCATATATTAAGTTAGTACTTGAGAGTGTAATTCAAGTGTTAAAAGTTAAAACAAGATTGAAGAATTACCAAGGCATTCAAGCAAGCATTCAAGGAAATTTCTTCAAAGTAATTTTCTGGAGCAAGGATTGAAGAAAACATCATCAAAGTTTCCTTTCCCTTTTCTTTTTATTTTTGTTCCTTGTTGTTCATCTTGTCTTCTTTTCTAAACCTTATCATTTATACTATGAATATGCACTAGTTTGGTTTCTTTAAATTGCAATAAAGTATTGGTTTTAATCATTCTATTTCTTATATACTTTGCATGATTTAGTTTTAATTGTGTGCTTAATTAATGTTGTATGTGCTTGATCACCATGTATAACATGTTAGTCAAATTATTCACAAGGAGAGTTAGGATAAATTGATGGAAAAACAATTGAAATTACTTAGAGAATAGGATAAGCACTTGGAAACAAGCAAATCCACTCTAAGGGAAATTGTAGTATTGGCATAAATATTTATGGTTCTGTTCTATCTCTATGATGACATAAGAATGCTCATAGACTCTAGATCAAACACTTCCAATTGACAATGAAAGTTGCTTTTAGGAATTATAGACCATACTCTCAACCATTGCATGCATATAACACATCTTATTAAAACCAATTCTGATTTGTAATTCAAATCTAATCAACATCCTTAAATCATAATATTAGATAGTATAATAGCATATAGTTAGAATTAAATCTCTTATCTAAAATTTTTGCCTATCCATCCTAGTAACTATTCAATTAATACAAAATTCCCAAATTCCCCATAGTTCAACACCCTACTCATTCTATACTAGTCCTTTTGGATTTGGGTCAACCATAGTAGGCCTAACAAATTTTTGGCACTGTTGCTGGGGAATTTGTTTGTAATTTTTATTAATTTAGAATAGTCAAAAGTTGTTTTAGGTTTTCGTTTCTATTTTTTAATTTTTATTTTTTTTTTAATTTTAGTTTTTTTTTTTTTTTTTTAGTTGAACATGCGACAAAATAGAAGCTCTAATGATCTTCTATTTGATCCTGAAATTGATCGAACTTTTCATGCTTTGTGTAGGAATCAAAGACAAAGAGAAGAAGATCAACACAACTTAAGAGTAATAGCTAGAGAAAGACGAATGTTAGGCGACTTTGCCATGCTCGACATCACGAGTAGTATGGGGGGAATAATGGCTCCTTCCATTGCAAATAACAACTTTGAAATCAAACCTAGCATCATTCAAATGGTGCAAAATAATCAGTTTGGTGGTTTGCAAGTGGAGGATCCATATGCACACATCTTGACATTCTTGAATGTATGTGTAACATTTAAAATAAATAGAGTGTCGGATGATGCAATTTGGTTGAGGCTCTTCCTATTTTCAGTTAAAGAGAAAGCTTAAATATGGTTAGCAAGTTTACCAAGTGAATCAATCACCACTTGGGATCAATTGAAGCAAGCCTTCCTACAAAAGTACTTCCCTCCATACAAGACTGCAATGTTTCACAATGAGATCACCACCTTCAAGCAAAATCCAAATGAGACAATTTATACTTCTTGGGAAAAATTTAAGGAACTCCACAGGCAATGCCCACGTCATAGATTGCCCAATTGGATGATTCCTTAAATTTTCTATAACGGATTGAATAATTAGAATCGCAACATAGTCAATGCCACATCTGAAGGTAAATGGATGGATAAGACAGCAAGAGAGGCTGTCACTTTACTTAAAGAACTTGCATCCTAAGGATACATGCGAGATGAGACAACCATGGCAAAAGCAAAAGGGATCTTGGAACTTGACACTATTAACCTGCTAACAGCAAAGGTAGATGCACTCACCAAAATGGTAAGTGAAACTCAAATTAATTCTATTGAAAATACTGATGTTGTTTGTGAACTATGTGGAGGTCCTCATCCTTATTCCCAATGTAGTTCAAATGAGGAGGTAAATTATGTCCAATGGGGGTATAACCAAAGAATGGGTATGAACTCAAACACATACAACCCTTAATGGAAGAACCATCCTAGTTTTTCTTAGTCTAACCCATCCTCCTAATTGAACCCACCTATTAACCAAAATCTCAAATCGAATAACCCACTAGGTTTTCCTATGAAGCAACCATATATTCCTACACCACCTAAATCTAATTTAGAGACCCTTCTAGAGCAGTTTGTAGGAACACAAATATCCGTTAGTAAACAAAGTGAGGAGCAATTTAAACAACTTAACTCCAAAATTGATCAACTTGCTACTCACAATAGAATTTTAGAAACTCAAATTGCCCAACAAGCCTCTTCCTCTAACCTTAAACTGGTAGGTAAGTTACCTAGTCAACCGAAATTTATTCAAAGAGAGACTTGCCAAGCAATTACTCTAAGAAGTGGTAAGATGGTTGAAAACACTACTGATAAGAATAAAAATGATATAGTCGATGATGAGGAAGTAAACTTAGAAAGTAATCAAGGGAGTAGGGTTAAAGGTAATAATAAAAATGAAAGTGTCATACCACCTAAGGTCAATGATCCTAAAGTAGACCTTAAGACCTTGCCCTTTCCTCAAAGGTTCATAAGAAGGAACCTAGATAAGCAATTTGGCAAATTCCTAAAGTATCTTAAAGATATTACTATTACTGTTCCATTCTTAGATGCTATAAGGGATATGCTGGCTTAGGGTAAATTTTTAAAAGACATGGTCTCCCATAAAAGCAAACTAGAAGACTATGGTCTAGTAACTTTAGTATAAGAGTCTAAGGCCATGATTTCTAAGTCCCCTCCTAAGCGAAAAAATCCTGGATGTTTCACCGTCCCATGCATGATTAGAGGAAAGTGTTTTGATAAAGCTCTATGTGATATTGGTACTAGTGTCAGTTTAATGCCTTATTCTATCTATGTAAGACTTAATTTGGGTGAACTTAAGCCTACTAACATGTGTCTCTTGATGGCTAACAAGACTATTACCTATCCCATTGGCATTCTTGAGAATGTGCCAACAAAAGTAGGTAAATTTATAGTTCCTATAGATTTTGTTGTCCTAGACATGGAGGAAGACCTTGAGATCCCTATCTTATTTGGAAGACCGTTCTTGGTAATGGCGAGTGCTATCATTGACATGAAGAAAGGTAAAATCACATTTGAGGTAAACAATGAATTCATGGAGTTTGACGTGTTTAAAATGATCAAATCCTCTCCTATGGAAGGAGTATGTAGAATTGATTCTATTAATTTGATTGAAGAGTGTATAGATAAAGTTAAATATGATTGTATGAGTCAAGATCCTATTCACCTTTACCAAAAGCAAGAAGAAGAAGAAGAAGAAATAAATCAAATATCAAATCATAACTCTCTTAAACCTTATAGATTTGAACCTTTAGAGAGAGATGATAATGGAAGTTCTTCTTCTTCTAAAGAAATGAATCTAGAACTCAAGCCTTTACCATCTAATTTGAAATATGCATTCCTTGATTCTGAATCTAAATTCCCTTTTATTGTGAATTCATCCTTGTCTTTAGAAAATATCAATCTTTTGTGTGATGTGTTGCTTAAACAAAGAGAGTCCATTGGTTACTCTTTAAATGACCTAAAAGGTATTGGCCCTAATATTTGCATGCATAGGATAATCTTAGAAGATAATGCTAAGCCTTCCATTAAAGGTCAAAGGAGACTTAATCCAACTCTTAAGGAAGTGGTAAGAAAAGAGGTCACAAAATTACTTGATAATGGTATCATATATTCAATTAGTGATAGTAAGTGGGTAAGTCCTGTCCAAGTTGTCCCTAAAAGGGGTGGCTTGACTGTTTTTAAGAATGAATCAAATGATTTAATCCCTACTAGGACTGTCACTGGATGGCATATGTGTATAGACTATAGAAAGTTAAATAAAGAGCTAAAAAAGATCATTTTCCACTACCATTTCTTGACCAAGTGTTAGAAAAGTTGGCAAATTATTCTTATTTTTGTTACTTGGATGGTCTTAATGATTTTTATCAAATACCTATCTACCCTGAAGGCCAATCAAAAAAACCACTTTTACATATCCCTATGGTACTTTTACATTTAGACGCATGCCATTTGGTTTATGCAATGCACCTACAACATTTCAAAGATGCATGTTTTCTATCTTTAGTGACTTGATAGATGACTGTGTTGAAATAAGTCTCAATGAGTTAATAATAGCAATAAGTACAAAGTTAAATACTGGGCTAAGCAAAGGTTTATGATTCCCTGTCAAAATGAATTTACAACATTGGTACAACTCTGGGTATTCAACATGCATTTCGATTTCATTGATAAATGGTATTCAGATATTCAATAATTAATTCAATTCTTTAGTAAAAGTCATATAGATAGGAGATTCTGTGTCTCAAATTAATCAGGGTGGCAGCCTAAGCCTCACTCACCCTATATACATAATAATGTGCAAAGTTGATTAGACCCCATAACTAGGACCACTCTTCCTAGTTAGGGCTAGGTATGCTCTCCCTACCCATGGGCTTACATATGCATATGACCAATGTGACCCTACTGCTTTTACAAAAATCATGGATTCAAATGTTCACAATGCATTATTATCATGGCAAGTTTATTAATATATATGAATAAGGATAATAAGGTGTAAATGGAAATTCATATTAATTTGAGGTATTATGATTGATTGGGTATAAATGGATATTTGGGTACAATGAAAAGATGATATGACAAGAACTTAGGTAACAAATATCATTATTGAACTTACCTTAATCGTCCTTAGCTCCTAACAATGATGACATAGGTGCTCATAGATTTTTACCTCTTCTACCTCACAACGCCTAACACATTGCACCAGAACACTAAGTATCCTATTTTTAATATGACTCTCACAATGAAACCAATCATACATATACAATGATAGTGGACTACACAATCATGAACATGTATTTGTCACTACATTTATTGAATCATCTACGCTATGGCGTGACACTCACCAAAGTCCCCCATCATAGCTTCCATATTGAGTAACACAACTAAGCAATATCACAATACTTCAAATTGCTTCAAAGGATTGAATATATCAAAAACCAATTTCAAAATAGGATTTGTTCATGTTAAAATACAAAATTAAATCAATACCCATGCATATCATCTACTAAGTCTCTTAAGGAATTGAAAAGGAAACCATTAAAAATCTTAACAACACTGTCATTCACACAAACAATTGATAAAATCATTTTAAGACCAACATCTATACAAAAATAACTAATCAAAATAATTTCCAAGACAAACTCTAGAGTTTTACCTTAGGGATAGATTCAAAAGATGTATTAGAATCCTATCAAATCAACAAAACAACAAGAAAAAGATGATTTAAATTTGTTTATTGTTAATAAAAAGTAGAGATTAATCAAAGAAAAGAAGTTTAGGGTTAGTTTTTACCTTAAAATCAAGTTTAGAAGGTTTGGGAAATAACTATTGTCAATGGATGGCTAAATGGGTTAAGAGGTATTTATATATGATTAGGTTTTAAGGTTTAAAGCTACAGATTTTCAAATTTAAATTTTCTTCAACAAGAAAAAGATACGGGCCTATCTATAGGTCATAGGCCTAGTTATTATAACAAATTATTTTTTGGACAAAATTTCAGCTGACAAAATCATGGGCGTGCAAGTTTAAGAAGACACAGCCATATCCCACACATGACATGGGCATGTCACCACTAATCTTAACTTAACTAATCAATTTCAAATTTAAACATACAATTACACCACTAAGATCGACTTTAAATAAACTTGCAACTTAGACATCAAGCAAAACATAGTTCAATTATCAAATTAGAGAATTGCTAACCAATTAAGTAGGCAACTTGCAACTAAGGACCTAGGGTGTTACACATTTAATAGGGTATATAGGCACGTTTGAAATCTAAATCCAAATCGCAAATCCAAATCCAAACTATTTCCTCTTTATTTTTCATTTTTTTAAATGTAATTATTATTATTATTATTATTATTATTATTATTATTATTATTATTATTGTTATTATTATTATTATTTTTGTAAGGAAATTTGTGGCTATAATACCCAAGGTTTCCTTAACTAACTATAAACAATAATGATGACATAATAATGTCCATATACCGTATCATTTAAGGTCCCTTTAGTATACTAAGAACCTTAAGAACATCACAAGAAGTGAATTTAATAAATAATGTGACAATGAGTAATGAAGGAAGTCATTGATATGTGCTTTCATGATAAAATGAAAGTCAAACTGAGTTTGACTTAATGTGATTATGTTAAAAATTTGTTTGTAATGTGAATCTAAAGTGCTAGTAAATGGGTGATCACATCTCCCAAGACATTGGGAGGTGATGATGGTGATATGGGAAATTGAATTCATAAAGTTTCAATAGTATAATGGAGGTCAAACTTAGTTTGATCCAATGAGCTTATGTGATTACATACTTGATCAATGCTAGTAAAGAGTTAGTAAATGGGCATTATCATATGTGTGGAATTTATCTAATAATTTTTAGAGTGTGAAGTGGTATTAGAAGGTAGAAATATATATATTAAAGTGCAAGAAATGAAATGCAAAATGTACTAAGTACCAAGCTTGAAACGTGCATATGAGGATCTGCTAATGGGCTTTTAGACTCAAAGGCCGAATCCCATTGGATGGCCGGCCCATTGGGCCTAAAGAGGATCTGACATCCAAATGGTGAATGTATAGTGGGGCCAAAGTAGAAGACAAAGTAAGTGTAAAGATCAAGTCTTAGTGTTATATCTCTTAGTCACCAAAGTTAACCAAGTCAAAGGCTTAACTAAGTGGATTTCTTGATTTTTCCTTGCATGAGCCAAGTTTTATTGGAACACCTAGCACTTAGTGATAACTATCACTATTGTAGAAGTAATCCTAGCCCTCCACCTTGATGCAATCTTAGCTATCCATCGAGATCAAATGCTAGCCATTGGATTTAACTTAATAAATCCTCACCATCCAACTTATTATATATATATATATATATATATATATATATATATATATATATATAAGCAAAAATATGTTAGAGAAATTCATTTTAGCCACTTTCTCTACACAAATCCTCCACGCTCTCTCTACAATTCTCTCCATCTCTCTTGTAACAAGAATTTTGGAAAATCAAAGCTAATCAAGGTGAGGGATTATGTCTATCCTTTCTTTTTTATATTGTAAAGTTTATTTTAGTGACTAGGTTGCTTAAGAAATCTTTTTTGCACCTTATAAAGGGATTCAACCATGTTGGAGTATGATTATGGAATTGTTCTAAATTATGATTGATTACATCTATGGGTGCTTTAGATGAAGAATAATGAATTAGAAGTGTTAAAGTGAACCTTGAAAGCTTGGGTTAAGATTTGAACATCTTAAGGGAACTTGAACTTTTTGTGCTATATATTGACAATTGAATGATTATATGGGTTTTATGTTATGCTAATTGCTTAGTTCTATTATCAATTTGAAGAGTTAATAGTTTCCCCAAATTTCTAGGTTTATAGAAAAATTGAAGATTTTAAGTATTGAATTTGAATTCATAAAAGTAAAGGGAAAATCAAGGTTAAGAATGGAATTAGATGATTTGTATAATGTTAGTTTTTTTTTTTTTAATCTAATTGATAGAAGTGACTTTCCCCAAAATTAATGAACTAGATTTAATTATGGAATTTAATGGTAGAAGTAGAATTGATTCTATTGAACATTAGAATTTATTTGTATTGCTATACTCAAAGTTAAAATGTGAGATTTGGAAGAACGGAATTATCCTTCCTAAAATGAATAGCCTTGGCCATTTAAAGAATGACTAAGGAAAATGTTAAGATTAGTAACGGGTATATGTGTATATATCTTGACTTTATAGTGATTGATGTGCAATTGAATTGCAAATATGTAAAGTCTAAAGGCAAGAGTAAGGATGTTGTCATAAGTGTGAAGAGCACTACTAGCCTCAAGAGTCAAGTGTAATAGGAGCGAAGGAGTCCAAGGTGAATACTTAATAATATGTCATAACTTGTACTATATGTCTTTATTGTTCAAACCATGATCATTGAAAATTCCAATGCCTTGATGAGCTTGAATTGCCTGTTGAACAATGAGCCTTTAAATTGATGCTTCTTGATGATAATTGATTATTGTGAACCTAGCATGTTGAATTTGCGATATGTTCATTGGATTCCTCAATGTGAACCTAATACCAATTGTCCCATTGGGAACCTATTGATAAGCAGAAACCCCTTTTTGGTGTGGGGAAAGACACCAAACCTTATGCACTTAGTAAAGCCTGCGAGTAGAGCGAGAGTACCCAACCTCTATTAGGGGGGAACGCCTAAATGTAAGACCCGATTAGTCTTATGTAATGTGATACTTTTGAGTGAGTAAGGCTCAGGCCGCCACTCTTGAATTTCTATACGTGGGTAACATCCTTCTTCCACGAGTGGATTATTTCTGCTAATGATACTGTTTCCAACTTAAACAAGAAATTGAACCTAATAATAACATTGATTGAAACTGTTCCATTTCCACAAAGAGCCTTTTTGCTATTGATTATTGTACTCACCATGCATTTATGTATATATTTATGTATTTTATATTATTATGTGCTCACTGAGTCTTATCTCATTCTCTATTGGTTTCAATTTCTCAAGCATGATCGATAACTCAACAAGATGAATTCCAAGCCATGTTCTTTACTTGGAAATCATTTGATAAATTACAAGTATCGTGATTCTCAGTTTTTGAAGACCACTGTTTAGAGCTCCATAGTAGTTAGAGGTTTAGTACTAGAATGTTACTAGTTACATGTATTGTAAAAATTATTGTATTATTATTATGAAATGTATGAATAATGTATATTGAGTTACTGATATGAAATGAAATCCTAGAATTCTTACAAGTTGTGATTATGAATGGTCTTCTAAGTTAGTTAAGAAATGGTAAACGAATATGGGTGACAAGGAAAGGGTATCAGGCTACAATCTTAGGGCAAGGTATAATATGATAATTGAATGAGATTATAAGTTAAGTGGGTTGTACAGGTTTAGGTGACCTTATGTCTCCCTATACCCTAGGACCGTCACAGCTCTAAAAGCAGGTCGTGACAAAGGTGGTATCATAGCAAAAGTTTAAGTCTAGTTTAGACTTTGTAAATTCTATATGTTATAAGTTAAACCATGGAGCATAGGAATTCCTTCTTGTTATTGAAGTATATCAATAATTATAGATCCGCGTTACTCGTAAAAGTCTAAGTTTCTCCTATGATATGTGATATGTGCATAATGATTGTGAAAAGGGAATGTGTGTAATCAATGGGATATGTGATAGAATTGATACGTGTAGTGGGCTATATGTTACATGGAAATGGGATAATGAAGATAAATTGTGTATATGAGAAAACGAAAATATATGTTAAACGTGTGAAGTGAACATGTGTATGTGTCTTACTAGGAGTAAATTTCGTAGTATAATTAACTATCGATTATTGATATAGTTAAGTGCAATTGATGTTCTGAAAATTATTTACATAATGTGAATGAGAATGAAGGTATATTGTAATCTTAGCACTTTCGATATATGTGTGGGATAGCTATTAGTTAAATGTTATTAAGTGAAAAATCTAGATGTGAATAGTGATATGCATAAGTAGTCAGTGTAATTTCATAATGATAGCGAGAGAATATGGGATTTATTCTGGACAAAGATTTGAAGTTTCTAATTAGAAATTGGTTTCTAAACCAATAAAGAAGTTATAAGTGAGTGGGAATGCTAAATATGATAAGTTTCAAGCCAAAACATTGGAGGAAAATGGGAAGTCACAGATGAACACACGGGTGGAATTCTAGCCGTATGATGAGGATGAATGGGGAAATCCATCTAGTAGCCTCCTACGGGTGGAGACATAGTTGAAGTCTCACCCGTATGGCTATTAAGTTTAGATCTTGGGTTGGCACGATTGGACCTCTAGCCGTATAAGTCTCTGCTTGGTGTTTTTATGAATTTTCTCATGGTGTTCTTGTAATAGGATCATTAAGAATATAAGTTTAATAGTAATATTATATACATTTTCTTAATTGTGCCATAGAAAAATGTTTAGTACATAATGAATGAGCTTATGATATGTGTAAGCAAAGGGTTAAATGACATAAGATATTGGTGAATGAGATGTAAACTTGTTAAAGGTTATGAATAGTATGTGGGATGTTTAGGATATGATATATCCTAAGACAAGTTGTATGATGATAGTGAGAGATTTTAAGAATCTATAAGGTTTGGTTATGAATGAATAGATTTTGAATATAGCAAATGTTACATAGATGCATGTGGAATAATTTAAATTAGGAAGTAAGTGCATACAAAGTTGAAGGAAAAACTTTAGAGCCTCCAAAGAGCTTTAAATGATTGAATTTGGGCCAAAAAGTGGTCAATGTCAGGTAAATTGATACTATTATAGATCTTTGAATGAGCTTTGATTTGATATGTCATAGGCCTTGTAACTTAACCGTAATTGAAAGTTATGGCTTCTTGAAGTTGGACTGCACGGAGAACTTTTCCTTCCTAACTATGGACATCCAGCTGCAGGGCGCTAGGGAGCACTGAGGGTGCTAGAGTTGCGTGTGCTATAAGAAAAAAGCTACAGCAGGGCACTAGAAGGCTTGGTGAGGCACTGGGGAGGTGCAGCTGCAAATGGCCTCCTGCTGCGGGATGCTGGGATCCACTGCGAGGTGCAGGAGCTTCGTCGGTCACAGGTGACTCCCAGCTGCGGCATGCTAGGACTCCTTACAGCTCACTAGGGTGGCCTGCTACTGCTACTGGGCTGCTGCTTGCTACCGCACGATGGCATTCGTCCCACCGTGCAATGTTTTATTGAAATTTTCCAAGTGAGCCAAGTATCTTCAATTTTCTTCATTTAGTAAGGTAATTTAAGCAATTTAACAAGAATGTTATGGTAATAAGGCTATTAAAAAGGTAGATGGGACACTAGTATTACATGTTTCCTTGATTATAAAATGAGAGATATCTAAGAGATGGTGAATTGGTTTATAACATGTATATGCAAATGATTAAATGATATGTAGTATGGTTGGATGAAATGACCATAGGAAATTATTAGAAGTTATAAACCATTAAAGCTATAAAATGAAAGATAATACTCAATAGTGATTGAGTGAGACCATAAATGTTTTATATGGCTATTATATAGTAAGATTTATGTGAGACAAGTTAAAGAAGGTGATATCAAAATCGTGGCCTATGATAAGGATTTTTTAACACTTAAGTGGTTACTAAGTATAATTAAGGAAAGAATATTAAGCTAATGTGACTTAAGAGAAGATTACCTTAACTCAATAAGGAAAACCTTATTGAGCTATAGATAACTCTTCTTAGGAAGAGGAAAGGGAAAATCAAACTATAGGATACAAGGAACTAAAAAGGAGTTAGATTAGAATAGTAATGTAATTACATGAGATTTATTGTGATAAATTTACTAAGTAAAGTGAAATGACAAACAGTACAATGTGAGATGGGTATTCAATAGTAGAGATTTTGCTGCTAAAGCGCCTTAATGATAATGCAATCTTTGAAGTCAAAGATGTTTAGGATTTTTATATAGATGCATCAATACATTTGTAAAAGGGTTAGTAGGTATATGTTCAAAGAGAGATGAAGCATAATTACTATTAAAGTATTTTCTGAAAGGTTGAAGAGTGCAAGTGAAATAAAATATAAGGAACCAAAAACTATTTGAAGTAAAGGATAATGTTTGTAGGGGCAATCGAGACAATTAGTCTTAGAATATCTATATGTTGATATGAGATTCTATAGAATTGTAAAGATTTAATGAATGACTATGCAATTGATATGTGCATATCAGACATATAAGTTCATGAATGATTTAAGGAGAATTTTGTTATGTCTTTCATTTGAGAATAGCTACGCGTATACTATATGGTTATTACATGTCTAAAGAGTGATAAAATATTTGAAGTTGTAGAAAAGGCTTTAACAAAGGACAAATTAACTGAAAGTTTAGTTTGAGGAAATAAGTAAATAATTCCTTGTAGACATATATAGTTAAGGATTGATTATCTATAAAAAAAATCAACTCTTCAATGGTAAGTGAAGAACAAAAATGGAAGTTATTTGTCAAAAGAATTGGACATGAGAGTATAACATTTAAGATACGATTCTGGAGAACAAAAATAGAAACCAATTGAGATATATGCCCTAAGTATTGTCAATTGCTTTATGAACAATGAATATTTGTTTTGAAAATTCGAGGACAAATTTTCTTAAGAGGGGTAAAATGTAATGCCCAAGATATATTATCAAGTGTCGAGATTCTCAATTTTTGAAGACCATTGTTTAGAGCTCCATTGTAGTCAGAGGTTTAGTACTAGAATGCTATTAGTTACATGTATTGTAAAAATTGTTGTATTATTATTATGAAATGTAAAAATAATGTATATTTAGTTACTGATATGAAATGAAATCCTAGAAATCTTACAAGTTGTGATTATGAATGGTCTTATAAGTTAGTTAAGAAATGGTAAACGAGTATGGGTGACAAGGAAAGGGTATCAGGTTATGGTCTCGGGGTAAGGTATAATATGATAATTGAATGAGATTATAAGTTAAGTGGGTTCTATGGGTTTAGGTGACCTTATGTCTCCCTATGCCTTAGGATCGTCATGGCTCTAAAGGTGAGTCATGACAGTGGCCTTCCTAGAATCCATAAGGGTTAGAGAAGGCATCCATCATCTTTTTATGTAATTAAGTTTAATTATTTTGAAGTTGAGGAATAATCATATGGTTTTCCTAGTATCATAAGAACTAGAGAGAACACTCTCCTTAACTTCTAGATGTTTAACTTTACTCACTTTATTTCTTTAATTCCTCATACATTCATAAATATACTGTGCTCATGCAATTAAACATATGAGCTAAATCGAGATTATTAAAACCAAAAATCTAGTCTCTAGGTCCTCTTTGATTTTAAAAACTAGTGATTTTACCTTTAGGTAAATTAGTCAAAGATTAATGAATTGGAGTCAATTTTGGATTTTTTCCTTAATCTTTCCCATTTAAAATAAAATTAATGTGGAAAATTCCTAAATGCTTTCAAAAATCAACCCATTTAAACCCAAGGGTTTCATCATGAGTCTAAACCAAAATGAGCAATTAAATTCCTTTTTAATGGATCGAGTCGATGCTCGAGCAAGCTTTTACAGCTAGTGACTCCACTAGGGACTAGTTGCCACCTTTCTTATAAAAGAAAATAAAAAGATTACTATTTAGTTTGGATTGTTTCCAAAATAATCTCCATTTGGCTTATTAAGTTTAATTTGGCTTCCATGCATCACTTCTCATAATAAAGGCTCTTTGTCTAACCCTAGTTTTAGAAAAACTTTTGGATGATGAGTAGCATTGGCTTGACAACTCTTTTTAAGTATTTTGGGAGATAGCGAAAGCATTGCACCTCACAACAAATCCCCGATCATTTCAATGGTGTAAGGAGTAATCAATACTCTTAGACCTATACAAGGCTCCTTGCTTCATATATGGTTAGATATATTAATGCTCTAGCCGGACAGGACCTTTAACTAAGCCACCTTTCACCCTTATGCATGTAGTCACCCTAGCATTGACCATAGGTTCCATGTACTATAATAATGGAGACATTTGTACATATGTCCATGAAATCTTTTTTGGCATTCATCATGACATTTTCATGTACACATAACATGAGAAACTAGACAATAAAAACTCAAACACCTTAAACATCGAACTAGTGATCCATCACCCTAAAACACATAACCATACACTCACCAAAATTCCATAACCCAGTGACCAACTAAACAAAAGGGAATCCTTTTCCCGACATACTGTTGTAATCCGTACACCTTTTTTCCTTTCCAAAATTCTTACCCTTTCTTTTTTCCCCTTTCTTTAAAGGTACCAATGGCCAACACTTCCACCCCCTTCAACCAAGATGCCATGACAACTTTCTTTACTAGCCTTCTCAAGAAACAAGAGGAGACCTTCCAAGCCGCCCTCACCATCATCCTTAAGACTCAAGCTAACTCATTCACCAATGCTCTTAATTCTTAATCTACCACCTTTATCAATGCCCTTAACTCCCAATGTTAGTCAATCATCAATAAGGTCAAAAAATGACCAATGCCACTATCACTTCTCCTCCTCGTGATGAGCTTGCTTCCACTCAAGCTGAAACTAGCCATGCACCCACTTTCATTTATCCCATTATTGATCTCATCAATAAAGGGAAAGCCCTCAAGACTCCTACCTCTCTTACTTTGGATCTAAATGTCATTGCACCCTCTCCTATTATGAATCCTTTTCAAAGTGGAAATTTCTCTAACTTTCTCGATGCTAAGAAATTGATGGAGAAATTCAAGGCCATAGAATGAATGCTCAAGAACCTAAACAAGCATAAAGACATGACAGATATTAAATCTCTGACTCTCTTCCTTAATGCGAGGGTTCCATTGAAATTCAAAATGTCAGTCATGGACAAGTTTGATGGTATCACATACCCCAAAACTCACTTGAAGATGTATATAGGTACTATTAGACTTTTTAGAGTGGATGACAAGCTCATTGCTCAGTTATTCAAACAATCCTTGAATGGAGCTACTGTTAAGTGGCTACTATATCTCAACCAAAATCACAAGAATACTTGAGATGACATCTGCAATGCTTTCATCAAATAGTACCACTATAACATTAAAGTGGATGTCACCCCTCAAGATTTAAAAACAACCAAATAAGGTCAAAGAGAGTCCTTTACTGCATTCCTTATAAAGTGGAGAGCAAAAGCGACCTAAATGATGAACCATCCATCTAAAGTAGCACAAATTGACATCATTGTCAAAAATCTCCTCCCTGAGTACCAGACTCATCTATAAACACAGTACCTTTTTAGCTTAAAGCTCTTATTACCATTGCCAATAAAATCAAGGATTTGATTCAATTGAGACAAATCAAGGATGAATCCTCTAGTTTAAGGTATCACATGAACAACAATTACAATAATAACACCACCAACTCCATCACCCAAAGAGAAGGGGAGGTAAGTGCTATCTCTTACCACTAGCTAATGAGGTTAGAAGCATAGAGGACTTTTTCCAAGCTAGGTATGCCCCTCAACTTTGTTATAAGAAAACTATAAAGGCTAATATGTTTAAGCCCCTAGAACCATGACCTCCTCCAAACCCCTTACCTAAAGGCTAGCACATAAAACTAATGTGTGTATGGCTCTAACACACAAAATTTAAGACCTCATTGATAATAGAGACATTATTGCTCCCCAACCCAAAGTTTAACATCACCAAGCATAGATTGACTTTATTGCCTCTATCAAACCACTTAGCTCATCTAGCCATCTCAAGCCTCACCCATTTTCCAATTATTTGATAAGAGTGTTAGTATTGTTATGCCCCTATCTGAGTCTTTTGAGCTTATGTTTGAGTCCTTTGAGTCCATGTCTAAGTCATTTGAGTATGGGTCTTGATCACTCAAGCTTGTTTCTATTAAGTCTTTTTAGAATCTAATCTATGGAGTCCTATCCTTTTGAGTCTATAATCCATCTTTCGAGCTTATCTTTTAGTACCTATATAACCCATGATGATGGGATTCTCATCAATAATAAAATTTTGAACTTTTTGCTTCATTTTAATTCTTCTGATTCATCTTTGAATGGGATATCTAAAAAAAAAGAAAAAAATGAAAAAATAAAATATAAAAAAGGCAAAAGAATCAATTAATTATGGTACATAGGAAAAATCAAAATCACATGCATTTTATCTACATATTGAAAAGGCTCATAAGCTCTTAAACTATTTTGAGAACCCAAGGACATGGTAAGATAGATCCAAGCATCACAGTTCACAGCATCCTAACCTATACATAAAGCCTGTCAATCAGAAGCTACGATGAATAAAGGTAGAGTAGATCAAAAGGTGTCATTACCAGTTGAATGCCATTAATGAAAAGAGAATGGATGCTCTATATAAAATTCAAGATTATCAAGAAAGATTAGCCAGACACTTCAACAAGAAGGCAAAAGACAGGGGTTTACAAGAAGAAATTTAGTTCTGGGAGAAATCTAAGCTCCTGTCTGTGATCCAAGAGGAAGTTCCAACCGAATTGTGCCAACTCATGTGTGCTTAAAAAGATCCTATTCAACAAAGGCACCATCCTTATGGATGTGGACGAAAATGAATTCTCCATCCTTACAACTTAGAGCAGCTAAAGTGATACTTCATCTGAAGATAACATCTGCATTTCATTTTTTTCATACATATACAATTAGAACTATATGGACATGATTCTCCCTAAAAGAAAATGACTAAAAAAAAAAGGATGTAAAGAGATACATAGGCAGCCCTGCTCAGGTGTGGTCTAAAGCACAATACAAAAATATTTTGTTTGCATCACATTCTCACTCCCACTGTACCTAATCCATCGTTCACTCGATTCTTTTTCCTGAACAAAAAATATATAAAAAATGAAATGTAAAATGCTCTCTAAACTAAAAATCCAAAAGGGCAGCTTAGGTAGATGTTAGATCAAGCTTGTTGAGTCAAAAACCCAAAAGGGCAGCTCAAGTAGAAATAATAACTAAAAAAAAATAAAAAGAGCTCGCTAAGTTAAAAACCCAAAAAGGACAACTTACGGAGAAATTAGAGCAAAAGTAAAAAATGTCTCATATAATAGTGATTAGATTTTATAAAATACAACTCATAATCATGAAAAAAAGATGCCCTTTTCAATGTCGTCAACCTACAGGTGTATACAAAAGCACAAATCCTAAACACATAATAAAAGGGTCATGTCTGAAGTCATAGTCTAGCCAATCTTCCTCTTCTCTCGTGCCCTTATTAGAATTAGAGTCCATCACAATCTCCTCAAATGGCCACACCCCTCCTTTTAGTCTTTACAACTCCCTCCATTGAAACAGTAGAAGTACTAATGAAATTAGAACAACTCATCAGAGGAGTATTAGAAACCCTCTCTAAAGTACTAGCAATTTTGACACTGTTCCTAGAAATCCTCCTCTGTATAACAACAGCTTGGAAATTGCTCCCTACTACAATAGCTATAATCCTCCTCTATAATTTAGAAACTATAATCCTCCTTTCTGCCTTAACTATAATAGTCCTTTTCTGAACCACTACTGTAGAGTCACCTTGTCTCTTTACTGTAGTCATAGTCTCTTTTGTCACCACCATTGTAGTCTAAATCACTACTACAGCCTGTGGTATCACACCTCTAGTAGATCCTTGAGTCTCCTTCAAAGATTAAGTCCCCCTTCTATTTGTGTTGCAGTCATTTCACTGCTAATGCCTCTTTATAAACTCTCTTTCTCCTCAACTGCATCACTTGCTATTTCCCTCAGTAGAGTAACCTGATACTCTCTCTCAACTAATCAAATCACCTTCATCAACCATATGCCATACCTCTTTGTAATCCTAAATAAAATATCAAAATGAACAACATGATAAGTTCCCAGCCAGGCACCGTTGATAGCACTAGTAATGAGCTTGTGATACGCCCAGAATCTAAGAAGGGAACAACTAGGGGCACATACAGAGTCTACCCCATCTACCTCAAAACCCACATCCCTTGGCGGATGGTCATTCAAGCCAAACCTAATAAGTAAACCACTCAACACCCATGCCCCCTGATTATGAAAAATCTAATCGCTTGCCGTTGGCAATACCAAAATATATTCTTCAAGGCAACCTATAAATATCCATCCTATCTAATCTCTAACCAAGTCTCAATAAGGCACATATAGTATTAAAAAGCAGTATAAACACCTCTTGCCAGAGGAACAACTACCTAGAAATGATCCATTAGCCGTACCTATAAAACAATCCAAATCTTGAAATTAGACATCGACAAAACACTCCTCATAGAAAGGGTAAGGACAAATAAAATTTCCTCACTTTGAGAATAATTAGGGAGATAGTCCATCTCTCCAAACCTTGAATAAAATAATCAACACTTATCAATGTCTCCACCTGCACATCTCCAACCATAGTGTTATACTATTCCATCTATAATACCAATCCTACCACTCTGGCATCACCCTAATTAATAGACCCATGAAATAGGTATCTGGCTATCAAACAAAAAATCAAAGCCCTCATCTTGAGCCTCTACCTCCTTATATCTCCCTGGTCATTGGGATTATGGAGTTCCTCAATCATAGATGTCAAATTCACTTAACCATCAATAACCATCTGGCTTGCAACATCTTAAAGCAAGTCTAAAACTCCTAAAAAATTCAAAAATGCTCAACTATGGCACCACTAAAGATGCCTTTAGGTCACATTTAAGCCATAGCATTAAACTCCTTAAAGTGGGGGCACGACTCCTCCTTGGTAGCACCAAAATAGAACATACGAGCCACTAGATCCCAAAAACCTAAAGCAAGCCCTTAAGAAATCCTAGTCAACCTATACTTCCCAAAGCATCACAATGGCTACAATGTCATATCTACCCAAATTAATCCTCTTTGCTTTCTTGAGTTTCTCAGTCCACAAATACATGTAATATCTAAAATGTGGATTCCATGGATGCCAAAGTCACATGAATAATTGCATTCACAAAATAGACTAGTGAGTGCACCTTCTTCCACCAATGCAATCATCCATTACAGGCATCATCACAAATCATCCATAATATAGAAATTAAACAAAAGGTTCATGAATACTAAAATTTGCATACATAAAATTGCAACATCTATGCACAAACATACATGTATGTGGAACTATCTATAATCATGTATAATCATGCACAAGCCAAGCTAATAGCCTTTCCAACATCTTCCAAAACTAACTAGTACCTCTATGAATCTAACCGACATCTTCTGAAGCTGCCAAGTACCTCTTTGAAGCTAATCAACATCACCTGAAGGTGACTAGTACCTCCTTGAAGTTAACCGATATCTCCTAAAACTGATCAATGCATCTTCAAAGCTTATTAACATTTTCCAAAAATAACCGGTACCTCCTTAAAGCTGGCTGATGTCTTTGGAAGTTAACCAGTGCCTCTTTAAAACTAACTAAAATTCTTTGAAATCTGATCATTACCTTCTTAAAGCTTATCGACATCTTTTCAAAGCTAACTAATACCCTTTTATCCAAACCCATCAATTCCATCCATAAATCCTTATAATTCCTTTGTCATCCCTTTTATTTTAAATCAATCATGTCATTCACTTAGAAACATCTAAATTTGTACTTAAAAGTCAATCTGGTTCCCTTTTTCATCCTCGTTCATCTTAAAGTCAACCATATCTTTCACTTAGAAATATCTAGATAGTGACATCCTGTTGGTTCCTTTCTCCACTTCTCTTATCCAAAACTCGTCTAAACTCCACCTATATATGTTTAATCTAGATGTCCCTTTGGTTCCTTTCATTGCCTTTTCATCATAATCAACCATATCCATCAATTCACCTAAAAATATCTAGTCACTAGCCTAAATATCCTTTTGGTTCATTTTCTCGCTTCTATGTATCAACTACATTTTCCACCCATTAATGTTTAGGAACAATTACGTAAACATCACTATGGTTCTTTTTACTATCTTTCTTTTCGACAATTTCTCTCACCCAAATATGTCCAAGCACTGACCTAAACATCTTTTCAATTCCTTATACCATCCTAACTCCTGTGTTCATTATCATTAAAATTGCCTTACAAACAAGACAATTCAAATGAGGAGGTAGCTATGAACCCTCAATTTTACACCCTCATTATGAAACCATAACTTGACACTTGCTTAGCTTAGTGCACTATGCAGAGTTAGTACAGCGATCCCGCTAGCCGATTAATGAGTTTTAGCCTTTGAATACATTGCTACTCAGACACCCAATTTTCCAACACAAACCAACATCAACCTATAAAATAAAAAAATAATAATAAAAAAAGAGGACTATAGCCAAGACAGTTGGCACTGCCCCAGTTGTTTGGGCGGCTCCATTACCTAGTGGCACCACCAGCCTCTCTAGTGGCCAGTCCCCCCTGCCCTTTTGTGTTTTTCAATTTTGCCCTTCCAGCTACATTTTTAGCCATAAAAGCCTACCCTTTTTGGTCTTTTAACATTTTCAATGACCATAATTCCCTTCCCTCACTTTTCCTATAAGTAGGCTCTCAATTTCTCATTTCAAGACACATCTCAAATTGGAGTTGCTAGCTATCCTCTAATTCCTCTTTTTTTCTCCTCCAATCAATCTCCTTAATTAATTAATTAATTGCTCCATTCTAACCTAAGTTAATTAATGATTTTAATTAACTAAACTTTTTTAAAATTAATCATTCAATTAATTAATTAATCCTTTTAATTAATTAATAAATCACTTCTTTAAAATCAATCCATCCTAATTAATTAATCTTTTTAATTAATTAATTAATCCACCCTTTTAATCACATTAATTAGTTAATTAATTGTTTTAATTAATTAATTAATCCATCAATCAATCAATCCAATCCTTTAGTATCAATAAAATGGAACTTCAGTCTGGCAAAATCATCCATCCAACTCATGCAAAGATATAATCCTTTTCCTCATCTATCCAAACTCCAAAATCAAATTAATCTAATCAACCCCTAAACCCTGCACTTAATCATAGAATGAACTACATGGGTTTTGATCCCCATTCAACGAGGTACGTAGACACATTTGAAATCTAAATACAAATTGTAAATCCAAATATAAACTATTTCCTCTTCCTTTTTCATTTTTTAAAATGTAATTATTATATATTTTTATAAAGAAATTTGTGGCCTTCTTAGAATTCATAAGGGTTAGAGAAGGAATCCCATCATCTTGTTATGTAATAAAGTTTAACTATTTGAAGTTAAGGAATGATCATGTGGTTCACTTGGTATCCATAAGGACTAAAGAGAATATTCTTCTTAACTTGTTGATGCTTTACTTTACTCGCATTATTTCTTTAATTCCTCATGCATTCATCATCATGTTATGATCATGCACTTTAATTTTCTTCTTATAATTATCATTCATGAAACTAATTTTTAAGCCAGATTAAACTTACAAGATAAATTGAGATTATTAAAACCAATAATCTAGTCCCCAAATCCTCTTTGATTTTAAAGACTAGTGTCACATCCCAACCTTAGAGATACGACGGTCCTAGAACATGAGGAGACACAAGGTCACCCACGCCCATAGAACCCACTTACATATAAACAAATCATGCCTAGGATCTTACCAAACCTCTTTCATTAACTCATTTAAAATGTTTAAATGAATACCATAATTTGCAGAAGACTTAAAATAAATCATTACATATAAAATCCATAAGGAAAATAATATATCTCGATAAGTATCAATCAACATTCCCGGAGCATCTAAAGACAAGACTTCATAAAAATAGTATTATTGATAGCTCGGACAAGGAATTCCCTAAGCGAAGTGGAATGCTTGAGCCATCACCTTGCCTCTTCACATTTGCTCACCTAGAACTACACAAGGAAAAAGGGGTGAGATAGATGATCTCAATGAGTAAACAAAAGGCACATACATTATCACATATTCCTTTGAAAGGAAACACATAGCTTATACACATAGTTCATGATTTATAATTCATGAATCAGGTTGCAATTTAGCAAGGGTTCAATTTGGCAATTTTGTAGAAATCACACTTATAACATATAGTGAGTGAAGGCTATTGCTCTATCACTTGAACACATAGAGGAGAGGTGGCCTTATACCAAATTCCAACTCCTATCACATAAAAGACGTGAAGCTAATCAGGCCCCACGGCTAGAACCGCCCCTTCTAGCTGAGGTGGATACACTACCCCTATCCATCGGGTTAAGACCATATGCACAAGTTCCAATGATTACCCGCATCAGCACGAGGATTCTGCATAAAGGGTAAAAGGTACCATAGCTAGAGCTATTGGTAAACACATTTAACAATATCATATAAGGCAACAATAATGTGTATTTCAATAATAATATTGGTTTAGCTTTCAAACAATGATACAATGAAAGTGTAGTTCCAGAAAGAATACAAGTTAGGTTGTTAATCACAAGAATTTCTCATTGGATAACAAAATAGTTTTGGACCAAATGTCTCTTGGCAACCCAAGCTTGACAAAGAAATCATATAATAATACTTAAAATGGAAAGAGCATGCCATCACATATTTGTAACATAACAAAATGTTACTCGCACTTGTAACATGAACATAGTGTTTACTCACACTTGTAGAACGAATACGATGTTTACACACACTTGTAGAATGAATACAATATTTACTCACACTTGTAGAATGAATACAATGTTTACTCACACTTGTAGAATGAATACAATGTTTACTCACACTTGTAGAATGAATACAATGTTTACTCACCTTGGGGTTCCTTTGCTCTTAGTACACATAGTCCCTTTTGCACTTCTAAAGCTCCTCAAACTCTAACATAATATTTGATCTAATACTTAGTATTTATTTAATCATGATGCTCCTATCCCATAACTACCCATGCATACATAGCATACACATACACTTAGAGTCCACATATAGGTGTACTCATCATTTGCACATATCATATTGACTTTAAAAGTCTTCATGCTTAGGCCTTATAGGCTCTTATGACAACACATTACAATTACATTATTACCTTTTTAAGGTCATCATAATATTATTACCTCAATATCCATTCACTTTAACAATTATCTTAGTTGACTTTACACTTCCATACATGTCATCTTAACAATTAACCTTTCAATCATCATGCTTAACTCTTATGATCCCTTTCACTTCATTAACTCATAACCATATGTTCATCATCAAGTCATCATAACATCTAGTTCCAAATTCCTCAATCATATTTGCATTCTAATCACAATATAAGGTTAAGATACCTTAAGTATACCAAAATGCATTTAAGCTTATCTAGGATCATACATTCAACTAACATGCAATTTTATCATTTATTATACATTCATACAAGTCAATAATCATCAAAACACATCACATAGAATTTATAAACATTAGGACAAAAATGTTCACATAGGCCGAATGCATCATCAAGGTAAAAACCAAATTCTTCTTCTTTTCATACTTTTCGTCTATTTCAAAAATATGTAAAAACATGGTTTGAACCAAAATTTTTCATGTAAACATAACAAAAATCATTTTAGAATTTAAATTCATAGGAATCAGCCACTATTGGTGTTATTTATACAAAAAAAAAATCAACTTTTGAATCATAGAGCGCAAAACCATAAGTTTTCTTGTTTTCGGTATTTTTCGGTCATTTCAGAAATATGTAAACAGGTTGTTTATACCATTATTTTTCATTCAATCATAGAAAATATCAGTTTAGAACACATCCCTTCATGAATCAGCAGCCATAGGTAGGGTTTATACAAAAAAAATTCTAAGTTCAAAGGCTTAGGTGAAAAATCATGAGTTTCCGCACTTTCCGCATATTTCATTCATTTCAACGATAAACAGACACATGATTCAAATTATTATTTTTCATCTAAACAAAACAAATATCCTATTAGAATACTTATTCATACAAATCAGCAGCCATATGACCATGCAAGAATAAAATTTTCTAACTTCCAAGTTCTAACACGAAAACCTTGAATTCCTTTGTTTTTCGAAACTTTTCTGTCATCGCAGAAATATTATTTAATCCAATATTTTTCATCAAAACAAATCAAAAATTAGTTTAGAATACAACCATGCATAAACTGCCGCCTCGGCGCCGCGCCCACCCCCCCCCCCCCCCCCCCACCTTATGATGTTTATGCAATAAAATTGTGATTTTAAGTTATAGAATTCACCTTTAGAGGAATCTTGCGGAAAGAATTGTGTTTTCGGTAGAAAATAAATTTTTTCTCCCAAAAATTCACTCAAACATAATTGAATCTATAAAAATCAGTAATCAAAATAATTTTCCCATAATTTATTTTAAAGAAATCAGTTTAGAAATCAAAAAAGAATAAAAACTTACGATTATGGTCACAAAATCGCGAAACGGAAAGGTGTTTTCAATATTTCGGTAAAGAGAAATATTTTGAGAGGATTTTCTACCAAAATATAGAAAGAATAAGAGAATGGCTGCTGGAAACCCTTGTTTGGCCAAAATTTAGAATAAATATTAGGGTTTGGATGAAATTTCCACTAATACCCTTAATGAATTAGGTTAGGAGGATTTTTGTGTAGTGGGCTTTTGGGTATTTGGGCCTTTCCTTTAAATTTTTGGCTGAATAAGAATTAAAATAAAAAAAAATATTTTTCTTATTAATTCTGGAACATTTCCCTCAAAAATATTTATTTTAAAATATTTTTAAAATATCCATAAAATTATTTTATGCTTAAAAATTGTCTTATGCATGAAAATTCATTTTATTTAAAATAAATTCTTTTATGCAAATGCACTTCATGTAAATCATTTATTTCACAATAGCAACACATATTATCCATATTAAAATTAATTTAATATGCCACATACTCATCAATCACTTAGAATTCACACAAACACACACTTAACCTTATTAGTTCTAAATTAAGCAAATTTGTCACGAAAATTCCTAGGGCGGGTGTGGGTTGTTACATTCTCCCCCCTTAAGAAAATTCATCCTTGAATTTAAACCCTTACCTAGTTTCTCTTGAAAAGCTGAGGATGCTTCTGTCGTATCTCCTCCTCTGCTTTCCAAGTGCACTCATCTATCCCATGATTTTGCCACTGAATCTTAATCATGGGTATCTCCTTATTTCTTAACTTCTTTACTTGTTGATCCACTATAGCTATGGGTGACTCATAGGATAGTTGTTCATCTAACGAAATTTCTGGAGGTAAGAGAACATGCGATGGATCTGACACATATTTCCTTAACATTGAGATGTGAAACACTGGATGTACATGCGTCACAGTTGGAGGCAGGGCAAGTCTATAAGACACTTCTCTAACCTTATCTAAGATTTCGAAAGGACCAATGAAACGAGGTGATAATTTCCCCTTCTTGCCAAATCTCATAACTCCTTTCATTAGCGAGACCTTTAAGAATACGTGATCTCCCACGGCGAATTGGACTTCTTTTCGCTTAGGGTCCGCATAACTCTTTTGTCGATTGAAGGTCGTCTTCAGTCGATCTTGAAATAATGGCACCTTCTTGGTAGTCTCCTTAAGCAATTCAGGCATTTCTATATGCTTATCTCTAGGCTCAATCCAACAAATTGGAGAATGACATCTTCTCCTATACAACGCTTCATATGGTGCCATGCCAATGGACGAATGATAGCTATCATTGTAGGCGAATTCAATCAAGGGTAAATACTTATCCCAGCTACCGCCAAAGTCTAAGACACACATCCTTAGCATGTCCTCAAGTGTCTGAATTGTTCTTTTAGACTGGCCATCCGTTTGAGAGTGAAATGCCGTACTAAAATCTAGTTGTGTTCCTAACGCTTCTTGCAACTTTTGCCAGAACCTCGAGGTGAATTGAGTCCCTTGATTTGAGATAATAGAAATTGGCACTCCATGTAGTTTCATGATCTCATCTACATACAACTGTGCATACTGAGCTACAGAATATGTGGTCTTAACTCCTAGAAAATAGGCAGACTTTGTCAATCTATCTACTATGACCCATATAGAGTCATGTCCTTTAGAGGTTCTAGGCAACCCAACAACGAAATCCATAGTGATGCATTCCCACTTCCATTCAGGTAGTCGAATCTCTTGTAGTAAACCTGAGGGTCGCTGATGTTCATGCTTGACTTGCTGGCAAGTCAGGTAGGATGCTACAAACTTAGCTATATCTTTCTTTAATCCAGGCCACCAATAATTAGCTTTCACATTATGGTACATCTTGGTAATTCCAGGATGAGCACAGTAAGGTGTCTGATGTGCCTCCTTTAATATCCTTTCCTTTAGTCCATCCACATTAGGCATGCATACTCTATTCTTGCACTTTAAAATTCCATTGACTACCTCAAACTTAGAGTTCTTTCCTTCTCTCGTCTCATCCTTCAACTTCACCAAGTATGGGTCCTATCTTGTGAATCCCTTATTTCTTCCATTAACTTAGATCTTACTTGGAAATGAGCCAATAAAACTTTTGATCCTCCAATCTCCAGTTTCAATCCTTGATTAAACAATTCCTTTAGTTCCTTCACAATCGGTCTCTATCTCATATCCATATGGGCTAGGCTTCCCATCAACTTTTGACTAAAGGCATCTGCCACTATATTCGCCTTCCTGGGATGGTAAAGAATCTGACAGTCATAGCCCTTCAATAGTTCAATCCATCTCCTTTGTCTTAGATTGAGGTCTCTTTGGCTCAAGATGTACTGAAGACTCTTATTATCCGTGTAGATCTCACACTTCATCCCATACATGTAATGTCCCCAGATCTTTAGAGCGAACACTACCGCAGCTAATTCTAAATCATGAGTAGGGTAATTCACTTCATGTCTCTTTAGTTGTCGTGATGCATAGGCGATGACTATACCATTTTGCATTAAAACACACCCAAGTCCTACTCTCGAAGCGTCACAATAGACAGTGAATCCTTCTTCTCCTTCTGGTAATGTCAAAACTAGGGCCAATACTAAAGACTTCTTGAGCTTCTGAAAACTCTTTTCATAAGACTCTTCCCAATTGAACTTAACTTGCTTTCTTGTCAACTTGGTCAATGGGGCTGCTATCTTAGAAAAGTCCTGTACAAATCTATGATAATATCCCGCCATGCCCAAGAAACTTCATACTTCTGACGCTGTTGTGGGCCTTGGCCAATTTGCTACCACTTCAACTTTTTTAGGATCAACTTGAATTCCTTCCTTACTTACTATATGTCTAAGAAAGTTGACCGACTCCATCCAAAACTCACACTTAGATAACTTAGCATAGAGTTGGTGATCACATAATGTTTGAAGCACAATCCTCAGATGTTCTTCATGTTCCTCTTTATTCTTTGAGTAAATCAGGATGTCGTCGATGAATACGATCATGAACTTGTCAAGGAATGGCTTGAATACTTGATTCATCAAGTCCATGAAAGCAGCAAGAGCATTCGTCAAATCGAATGGCAAAACCATGAACTCGTAGTGTCCATATCTAATACGAAAGGCAGTCTTGCAGATATCTTCTCCTCGGATCTTTAGTTGATGATAGCCAGACCTTAAGTCAATCTTGGAGAAGTGACCAGCTCCTTGTAGTTGATCAAAAAGATCATCGATCCTCGGCAATGGGTGTCTATTCTTCACAGTGACTTTGTTAAGTTGACGATAGTCGATGCACATTCGGAACGAGCCATCTTTCATCTTCACGAACAACACTGGAGCACCCCATGGTGAACTGCTTGGTCGAATGAAGCCCTTATCAAGTAGGTTATACAATTGCGTCTTTAACTCCTTCAGCTCCATTGGTGCCATACGATATGGCAGTATCGATATCGGTTGTGTATCGGGTAGCAATTCGATGTTGAACTCGATCTCATGATCAGGGGGTAGTCCAGGTAAATCTTCTAGAAAGACATCCATGAACTTGTCCACTACTGGAATGCTCTCATCTCAGATGGCAGCTTCTTTGCCAGTGTCGATTACGTGGGCTAAATACGCTTAGCATCCTTTCTTTAACATCCACCTCGCTCCTATGGCTGATATCAAGTTCAGAGGATTCTCATTCCTATCTTCTTGGTACACAAACTCCTTCCCATCTCTAGTTCAAAACTTGACAAGTTTCTTTCTACAGTCGATATGAGCTTCATGCTCATACAACCAGTCCATCCCTAATATCACATCGAATTCTAGTACGTCCAATTCTAGCAATACTACCAGTAGTGTTTGTCCATTAATATCTACCTCACAGCCCTTATACTCATACTTTAATTTCATCATTTCCCCTAAAGGAGTTGCTATTACTAATAGTTCACTCATCAATTCCTTCTCTATACCCAAATACTTAGCAAAATAAGGCGGCACAAAAGAATGGGTAGCACCAGAATCAATTAAACATTTTGCGCTAGAACTTTGGATGAGGATGATACCTGTGATGGAGGAGTGCGAATCATGAGCCTCTTGCAGATTTAACGCGAAGACTCAACCCTTGCCTTTATTCTCTATCGTTGGTGCATTCTCAATTGTTGGTCCCTTGCTGTTGACTCCTTGTCCTTGCATTTGGAATGGCTTAGGTTGTGATCGAACTGTGGTTCTATTCCCTTGACTCCTCATCTGAGGACAGTCGTTTATGAAGTGCCCCATTTGCCCACACCTAAGGCAAGCACCAGTATCTTTCCCGTAGACTCTAGAATGTTTCTTTCCACATTTGCTGCAAGTGGGGATCTCTTGCTTAGTTTGACCATTTCGTGGTCCAGATGATGAAAGCTCCTTCTTTTGTTCTCCTTCATTTCCATGCTGTCCTTTATGACTTTTGTTCTTATGCCTTCCCTTCTGGTCTTGTTCAGCTCCTTCAGCTCTCTCTGCCTTGTATCTTTTCTCCATGACCTTAGCCTTATCTACGAGCTTGGCTAACGTTGGAAACTCAATTGCCACCAACAAATTAAATAGAGGTGTGATAAGCCCTCTAAGGAAATGATTGACATGACTTGCTTCGGTAGGAATGATGTTGACGGCAAAACGACTAAGTCGGTTAAACTCCTTAGCATAATTCGACACGGACATTCCTAGCCTTTGCTTCAGTTGCTCAAACTGCAATGCCCTATCTTGCCTTTCTCCTTCTGGCAAAAACTGATCCATTACTTCTTGCTTAAACTCTGCCCACGTAAGTGGGTCAACCCCATAAAGTCATTCTTCAATACTCCTCTCATACCAGTACTAAGCTTCTTTCTTGAGTTGGAGTCCTACCAACTGAATCACTCGAGCATCTGAGCAAGATAAACTACGGACTAGCTTATCCATCTCATCCAAAAATTCATGAGGGTCATCTCCTTCCTTACCATAAAAGGTAGGTGGTTGCAGCTTCTTAAACTCTGCCACAGTCATTCCCTCGTCAGGTAGTCATTTCCTCTCTCTCCGAGCAGGTGTCACTACCGTAGGTGGCATAACTCCATTCCTTTCTTGAGTTGGTGGTGCTTCCTACCTTTGAGCTCATAGCTCATCCAGTTCCTTGTGCAAATCTCTCATTTCTTTGCGTATGGCATGCACTTCTTGCGAAGATGCTTGCTCATTAGAGCCCATAGTCGGTGCCCTCAAGTTGGATCTTTCTCTTGACCGTATAGGTGCAGAGGCAGCATTTGATGCGGAGTCTGATATAACATCATCATTAGCCCTAACGGATTGGGCAACTGTGCAAACCTTCTTCTTGGGAGGCATTCTGTCTATCATAATAAGGGAATTTAGTACTAATCCCCTATCCTAACCCATTTAATCTCCCCTTATCCTAGCACACATTATCATGTATTTACCATATCACATCACTAGGCATACGTCATGTATGATTCGCATATCACATAGTTTTGCACATATCATATATCATAATCATATAGCATATATCTCATAATATCACACTTTAGCATAATAATAAAGGAAATCATCTCATCCTAAGTAAATAGGCAATCAAGGAAAATCATTTATATCATATAAAGTGCTATGCCATTACGTCGATCATCATATCTACTCGACCTAGTTATCGTGTCCACCTCCAAAGCAATCAAGAGTGACATGGCCACTGCTGCCACATCGGTAGCAAAGAAGATCTCTATTTTGATGGAGATTAGCTAAAGATGTAGACCTCACTGGCGAGTAATCTCCTCTATGCTCAATAATCCCTAACCTGAGTTGCTCCATATCCTCTCTTAGTGCATGAATCATAACTTTAAGACGTTCATTTTCCTCCTTCAAGTATGAATAGTTATCTTCCAATTTTTGAACCTTACTATATACCCAATCAGGATCTAAGCGTTCCTCGGGGTCCTCCTCTTCATCAGGGGTCTTCTCTTTCATCGGGCAAATCATAGTTACAACTTTCTCGAGCATCTCTGGCCAAGTCCTCTTATAGGTCAGATGGGGTGCCCTAGGTCGCGGTCCTCGAGCAAGTGTAATCTTCTTAGTCATCTGTCAGAAGAATCGTAAGGCAAGCAAACAATAACAAGTATTACTAAAATCTACTAGGATTTCGTGAAACTATGCTAGCGATAAACTGCAAGTGACATGACAGGAAAATTCCTATGCTCCAAGATTTTACTTAAGCAACTCATATAAAACAAGCCTAAACTAGACTTTTTAAAAATTACAGCTCTGATACCACCTTTGTCACATCCCAACCTTAGAGATACGACGGTCCTAGAACATGGGGAGATATAAGGTCACCCATGCCCATAGAACCTATTTACATATAAAAAAATCATGCCTAGGATCTTACCAAACCTCTTTCATTAACTCATTTAAAATGTTTAAATGAATACCATAATTTGCAGAAGACTTAAAATAAATCATTACATATAAAATCCATAAGGAAAATAATATATCTCAATAAGTATCAATTAACATTCCCGGAGCATCTAAAAACAAGACTTCATAAAAATAGTATTATTAATAGCTCGGACAAGGAATTCCCCAAGCGAAGTAGAATGCTTGAGCCATCACTTTGCCTCCTCACATTTGCTCACCTAGAACCACACAAGGAAAAAGGGGTGAGATAAATGATCTCAATGAGTAAACGAAAGGCACATACATTATCACATATTCCTTTGAAAGGAAACACATAGCTTATACATATAGTTCATGATTTATAATTCATGAATTAGGTTGCAATTTAGCAAGGGTTCAATTTGGCAATTTTGTAGAAATCACACTTATAACACATAGTGAGTGAAGGCTATTGCTCTATCACTCGAACACATAGAGAAGAGGTGGCCTTATACCAAATTCCAACTCCTATCACATAGAAGGCGTGAAGCTGATCAGGCCCCATGGCTAGAACTGCCCCTTCTAGCTGAGGTGGATACACTATCCCTATCCATCAGGTTAAGACCATGTGCACAGGTTCTGATGATTACCTGCATCGGCACGAGGATTCTGCATAAAGGGTAAAAGGTACCATAGCTAGAGAATATCACATAAGGCAACAATAACATGTATTTCAATAAAAATATTAGTTTAGCTTTCAAACAATGATACAATGAAAGTGTAGTTCCAGAAAGAATACAAGTTAGGGTGTTAATCACAAGAATTTTTCATTGGATAACAAAATAGTTTTGGACCAAATGTCCCTTGGCAACCCAAGCTTGACAAAGAAATCATATAATAATATTTAAAATGGAAAGAGCATGTCATCACATATTTGTAACATAACAAAATATTACTTGCACTTGTAACATGAACATAGTGTTTACTCACACTTATAGAATGAATACGATATTTACTCACACTTGTAGAATGAATATAATGTTTACTCACACTTGTAGAATGAATACAATGTTTACTCACCTTGGGGTTCCTTTGCTCCTAGCACATGTAGTCCCTTTTGCACTTCTAAAGCTCCTCAAACTCTAACATAATATTTAATTTAATACTTAGTATTTATTTACTCATGGTGCTCCTATCCCATAACTACCCATGCATATATAGCATACACATACACTTAGAGTCCACACATAGGTGTACTCATCACTTGCACATATCATGTTGACTTTAAAAGTCTTCATGCTTAGGCCTTATAGGCTCTCATGACAACACATTGCAATCACATTATTACCTTTTTAAGGTCATCACAATATTATTACCTCAATATCAATTCACCTTAACAATTATCTTAGTTCACTTTACACTTCTATACATGTCATCTTAATAATTAACCTTTCAAGCATTATGCTTAACTCTTATGATCCCTTTCACTTCATTAACTCATAACCATATGTTCATCATCAAGTCATCATAACATCTAGTTCCAAATTCCTCAATCACATTTGCATTCTAATCACAATATAAGGTTAAGATACCTTAAGTATACCTTAAGTATACCAAAATGCATTTAAGCTTATCTAGGATCATACCTTCAACTAACATGCAATTTTATCATTTATTATACATTCATACAAGTCAATAATCATCAAAACACATCACGGTAAAAACCAAATTCTTCTTCTTTCCGTACTTTCCGTCTATTTCAAAAATATGTAAAAACATGGTTTAAACCAAAATTTTTCATGTAAACATAACAAAAATCATTTTAGAATTTAAATTCATAGGAATTAGCCACTATTGGTGTTATTTATACAAAAAAAAAAAAATCAACTTTTGAATCATAGAGCACAAAACCATAAGTTTTCTTGTTTTTGGTATTTTTTGGTCATTTCAGAAATATGTAAACAGGTTGTTTAAACCATTATTTTTCATTCAATCATAGAAAATATCAGTTTAGAACACATCCCTTCATGAATCAGCAGCCATAGGTAGGGTTTATATAAAAAAATTCCAAGTTCAAAGGCTTAGGTGAAAAATCATGAGTTTTCGCGCTTTCCGTGCATTTTGTTCATTTCAGCGATAAACAGACACATGATTCAAATCATTATTTTTTATCTAAACAAAATAAATATCCTATTAGAATACTTATTCATACAAATCAGCAGCCAATGACCATGTAAGAATAAAATTTTCGAACTTCCAAGTTCTAACACGAAAACCTTGAATTCCTTTGTTTTTCAAAACTTTTCGATCATCGCAGAAATATTATTTAATCCAATATTTTTTATCAAAACAAATCAAAAATCAGTTTAGAATATAACCATGCACAAATCGCACCCTCCCCCACCCCCCCAATGATGTTTATGCAATAAAATTATGATTTTAAGTTATAGAATTCACCTTTGAAGGAATATTGCGGAAAGAATCGTGTTTTCGATAGAAAATAAATTTTCTCTCCCAAAAATTCACTCAAACAGAATTGAATCTATAGAAATCAATAATCAAACAGTTCAAAATAATTTTTCCATAATTTATTTCATAGAAATCAGTTTAGAAATCGAAAAAGAATAAAACTTACAATTACGGTCACGAAATCGCGAAACGGAAAGGTGTTTTCAATATTTTGGTAGAGAGAAATATTTTGAGAGGATTTTCTGCCAAAATATAGAAAGAATAAGAGAATGGCTGCTGGAAACCCTTGTTTGGCCGAAATTTATAATACATATTAGGGTTTGGGTGAAATTTCCACTAATACCCTTAATGAATTAGGTTATGAGGATTTTTGTGTAGTGGGCTTTTGGGTATTTGGGCTTTTCCTTTGAATTTTCGGCTGAATAAGAATTAAAATAAAAAGAATATTTTTCTTATTAATTCTGGAACATTTCCCTCAAAAATGTTTATTTTAAAATATTTTAAAAATACCCATAAAATTATTTTATGCTTAAAAATTGTCTTATGAATGAAAATTCATTTTATTTAAAATAAATTCTTTTATGCAAATGCACTTCATGTAAATCATTTATTTCACAATAGCAACACATATTATGCATATTGAAATTAATTTAATATGCCACATACTCGTCAATCACTTAGATCACAAATTTTCACACAAGCACACACTTAACCTTATTAGTTCTAAATCAAGCAAATTTATCACGAAAATTCCTAGGGTGGGTGTGGGTTGTTACAACTAGTGATTTTATCTTTAGGTAAATTAATAAAAGATTAATTAATTGGAGTTAATTTTGTATTTTTTCCTTAATCTTTCCCATTTAAAATAAAATTAAGGTGGCAACTCCCAAAACATTTTCAAAAATCAACCTATCCAAACCTAAAGGTTCCATCGTGAGTTAAACCCAAATGAGCATTCTCATCCCCTTCTAGTGGATCAAGTTGCTGCTTAGGTAAGGTCTCACATTCACTTCTATAATAACCCACACCTACCCTAGGAGTTTTCATAAGAAATTGCTTTAATTTAAAATTACCGTAACAAAATATGTGATTGTATAAAAATTCATGTGTGATGTGATTTATGAGTATGTGGCATGGTAAATTAATTTTAATATGCCTAATATGAATTATTATTATGAAATAAATGATTTATATGAAGTGCATTAGTATGAAATAATTTATTTTACATAAAAAGAATTTTCATGCAAAAAGACGATTTTTAAACATAAAATAATTTTATGAGTATTTTTAAAATAGTTTTAAATAAATATTTTAGGGGGATTTTTAATGAAAATAATAAGAAAAATATTTTATTTTTAATTACCTATAATCTTCATCAAAATTAAATAAAAGCCCCAAATACCCAAAACCCACTACACTAAAACACTCCTAACCTAGCTCATTAAGGATAATCTTGAAAATTGTCCAAAACCCTACATATATATTATGAGAATTTGGCCAGCCCCTCATTCTAGCAGCCACCATTCTATTATTTTAATATTTTGGCAGAAAAAATCTCTCAAAATAATCTCTCAACCAAAATTCACAAAATACCTTCAAACTTTGCGATTTCTTGAACGTGTTCGTAAATTTTTCTCTCCTTTCAATTTATTATTTGATTTCAATGAAACTAATCAAGAGAAAATTATTTTGAACTGAATATTTATTAATTTTTATTTATTAAATTTGACCTGGGTGAGTTTTTGGAACAGAAAATGATTTTTCTACCGAAAAACACAAACCTCTCTACACGAATCCTCCCAAGGTGAATCCTAAAACTCACAATTGAAATTTTCATACATAAACTTAAGAGGGGGCTGCCAATTTGCACATGTTTGTATTCTAAATGGATTTTTTTTGTGTTTAGATGAAAAATATTGATTTAAAACATATTTCTATATATTACTGTAATAATTGAAAATTTTCGAAAAACAAGAAAATTCATAGTTTTCATTCTAGAACTTAAAAATTGGAAAATTTCATGTGTACCTACAAGTATAGCTGCTGATTGTATATATTGGAATTCTAAATTGATTTTTTCATTGATTGGATGAAAAATAATAGTTTAAAGCATGTGTTTACATATTACTGTAATGACCAGAAAGTATCAAAAATAAGATAGAAGCATGGTTTTCATCCTAAAACATAAAGTTAGAAAATTTTCATGTATATATATCTATATGAGTGTTGATTCCTATGGTTTAGTGTTCTAAAATTATTTTTGTTTTGATTACATGAAAAATCTTGATTCAAACCATGTTTCTGCATATTACTATAATAGACGGAAAGTACGAAAAGTAAGAAAAATTCAAGTTTCTCTTGATAATGCATTTGGCCATTGTTGAGATTTTTATTCCAATATCTATAATTTATATGTAATGTATTTTAATGATTATTGACATGTATGAATGAATGATAAATGATTAAATTGCATGTTGGTTGAATGAATGACTCTAAACAAGGCTAGAGGCAATTTGGTATACTTAAGGTATCTTAACCTTAGGTTGTGATTAGAATGTGAATGTGTTAGGGTAATATGGACATATGTTTCATGATGAGTTAATAATGAATTAATGAATTAATGATCTTGAATTGATAAAGAGATTGATTGAATGAATTAGTTATAAGAGATAGGCATGACACTTGAAAGGCTATTGATAAGTTGATGTGTATGGAAGTGTTAAGTGTACTAAAATGATGGTTAAAGTGAATTAATATCAAGATGATGACATTGCGTTTGACTTGAGAAAAGTATTGATATGAGTTATAAAGTGATTTCATGTAAGCCTATAAAAGCTAAGTGCGCAAGACTTCTAAAGTTAACATGTTATATGCAAGTGATGAGTGCACATCTATGTGCAACTCTAAGTGTATGTGAATATTATATGTGCATGGGGTAGTTATTGCATAGGATAGTGTAAACCCTTAATTGTACACCTCATCATTTGGCCACAGCTTGACACCTGCTAAGATTAGTGCGCTACGCAGAGCTAGCACAGCAGTCTCGCTAGCCGGTTAGCGGGCAAGGGTTAAAGGGGCAGAGCCCCTTACGGGGGAGCAGAGGGCAATGCCCCCAGAGCTAAAAATGGACTTTCAGTCATATTAGTATGAAGATACTTAATTTTCAAATACTGGCATTTTTTCTTCCGTAACTGAACCTTCTATATTAGACAGCATTTTCCTAAAACTGATTGAATCTTTTCTCAAACTAACTATTTAATTGTTCTAAAATTAATTTTGAGCCTAACAACACTGATTGATAATTTTTTTGAGTTCGTAACTCACGAAAACTAACTCAGAAGCCCCAAAAAGGACCAGAAAGATGCATGGACGAGCATGTCGGGCTACGTCAACTTTCAACAAGGCCCTGCGTTAGAAGTGCAGCTCCACATCCTAGATGGCACAGAGCCGCGCCTTCTCTAACACGGCCCACTGCTCCACCTGAATGTGGTTGCCACATTCAGGAGAAGCGGCTGGGCAATGCGGCTCTACGCCACCTAGCCAGAATTTGTTGGGCTGAAATGCCCAAAATACCCTCAATTCATCTTTTTTTATATTTTTTAGCCTATTCTTTTTGTCATTTCACATTTTTACTTCCCAAATCACCCCTACCTCATTTTTCCTATAAATAGCCATTTCATTTCTTCATTTCAAGACACATCTTAAGTTAGAGTTGATAGCTATCCTCTAATTCCTTTCTTCCTCTCTCTCCAATCACTCTCTAATTAATTAATATTTTTAATTAATTAATTATCTTACCTTAACCAAGTTAATTAATCTTTTTAATTAACTAAAATTCTCTTTTTTCTAATCACTCAATTAATTAATTAATTAATTAATTAATCTTTTTAATTAATTAATTAATCACTTTTTTTCAAAATCAAATCAATCCTTTTCTTAAATCCACCCTTCATCCAAATTAATTAATTAATCTTTTTAATTAATTAATTTATCTATCATTTTCATCATACTAATTAGTTAATTAATCATTTTAATTAATTAATTAATCAATCCTTTTCTTAAATCCACCATTCATCCAAATTAATTAATTAATCTTTTTAATTAATTAATTTATCCATCCTTTTCATCATATTAATTAGTTAATTAATCATTTCAATTATTAATTAATTAATCATTTTTCTTAAATTCACCCCTCATCCAAATTAATTAATTAATCTTTTTTAATTAATTAATTTATCCATCTTTTTCATCACATTAATTAGTTAATTAATCATTTTAATTAATTAATTAATTAATCTTCCAATTAATCCAATCACTCAGTCCCGATAAAATAAAATTTCAGTCTAGTAGAATCCTCCATCTAGCAAAAGTAAAGCTATCAGCATTTTTCTCTCAAAATACCCAAACCAAAATCAATCTTATCAACCCCTAAACTCCTCTACTTAATCATGAAACAAATTACATGGGTTTTGATCCCATTCAACAGGGTACGTAGGCACATTTGAAATCTAAATCCAAACCTTAAATCCAAATCCTAAACATTTTCCTTTCCTCTTTTTAATTAAATTGTGAATGTTTTATTTTCTCTTTGCACTCATACCATACTCATGCATTAATTGTTATATATCATTTGTCATTTATGAAATTAATTTTTAAGTCAAATTAAGCCTAAGAGTTAAATTTAGATTATTTAAAATCAAAAATCTAGTCCCCGAACTCAACCTGGTTCAAGGCTAGTGATTTTATCCTTGGGTAAATTAATTGAAAATTAATGAATTGGAGTCAGTTTGAGTTTTTTCCTTAATGTTTTCCAACTAAATAAAATTAAGGTGGCGACTTCTAAAAATCATTTTTCAAAATAACCAAATCTGAACTCGAGGATTCCATCATAAATCTAAACCCAAATGAGCATCTCGGTTCCCTCTGGCGAACCAGGCTAGTACTCGGGCGAGACCTCATAGATAGCATGATGATTAAATAAATATGAAGTATTGAATTAAATATTATATTAGAGCTTGAGGAGTTTTAGAGGTTCAAGGGCTATGAGTACTAGGAGCGAAGGAACCACAAGGTGAGTAAACATTATATTATTGTTACAAGTACAAGCTATCATACTATGTGAACCTTTGATATTCTTGAAACCCAAGTTCTTTTCTATTTTAAAATGAAACTGTATGATTTCTTTATTAAACTTGGGTTGCCAAAAGACAATTAGTCCAAAAATCATTTTTGTTTATCCAATGATAATACCTTTGTAATTATTGCCCTAACTTATATTTTTTCTAGAACTATACTATTCTTGTATCTTTTGTTCAAAAAGTTAAACTGATATTGCTATTATGATACCTATTATTGTTGCTTTAAGTACTATTGTTATATATGATTACTATTAGCTCTAGCTATGGTACTTCTAAATCCTTTTATGTAGAAATCCTCATATTGATGCGGGTAATCATCGGAACCTATGCACATGGTCTTAACCCAATGGATAGGGGTTGTGTATCCACCTGAGCTAGAAGGGTTAATTCTAGCTGTAGGGCTTAATCAGCTTCATGCTCTTATGTGTGATAGGAGTTAGAATTTGGTTTAATACCACCTCTCCTCTTTGTGTTCTAGTGATTATGGAAACAGCCTTCACTCTATGTGTTATGTGTTATAAGTGTAATTTCTACAAGCCTTGCTAAATTGTAAACTTTGATTCATGAATTGTAAATCATGAACTATGTGTTATAAGCTATAGGATTCCTTTTTAAAGGAATATATGTTATTATATGTGCTATATTATTTACTCATTGAGATCATTTATCTCACCCTTTTTCCTTTGTGTGTTCCAGGTGAGCAATATAAGGAGGTAAGGTGATGGCTCAAGCATTTTACTTCGTTTGAGGAATTCTTTATCATATAATAATACCATGCTATGATGAGTCCATAGACGCTCCAAGACTTACTATGGGAACTTTATTTTAGAATAGTATTATGTTGGAGAATTTACTTGGAAGTCTTATTATTATTTTCTTATGAATTGTATTAAAGTATATTTTTAACTTCCATAACTTAAGGTTTTTCCTTTACAAAAAGGTTTTATTAAGTTAATGCATGAGGTTTAGTATGATCCTAGGCAATGATTGTATGTTCATGAGTGGGTTCTATGGGTGTGGGTGACCTTATATCTCCCCATATTATAGGACCGTCATGTCTCTAAAATTGGGATGTGACAACTTCTCTGGGTCATTCTAAACAATTCAGCCACTCATACTTTGGGCTCAGCTCTAAAGATTGGGTGTAGAATTTTCTCTTCATTTCTTGCTATGAACATACTAAGTCCCTTGGTAATGTTGAATACCATATGAATGTTTTGGCTTGTCAATGAGTTTGAAAATAATCTTAGTTTGTAAAAACCAAAATTCTCATAATTTGCCAATTCTTCACATTGTATTATGAATCTAGCAACATGTTCTAATATGGACTACCTATCTTCTCTATAGAACAAGGTAAAGTATGGGATATAGTATCCCCTTGAATATGGATTCCCTCTAACAATAGCTGGGAATATGACTTGTGGAATTATATCCCAGGTGACTATATAATTCTTGCACAGCATCTTTAACAGCCTCTAAAATCACCTGGGATAATAAGGACATAAGAGGGACTGGAGGATCTAAGCAGTACTAGGTATGTGAACTCCTATTCCTACTTTTTGATTGCCTCTTAGCATAAGGCTTATGCATATGTTGCTTCATCTCCTGTATGTTGTACGGCTGGTCCTTGGGATGGTATGCCATTGGAATTATTGTGGTAGTGGTTATAATGACAATGGTTATGGTTGTGCTAGTGTAGTTTGTGTAGGCTTGCCATTGTAAAGGTGGCTTTTGTTGATTGTAGTTTTTGATAAACCTTGAGTCTCCTTACTTTGTTGTAGTGTAGGTTGAAATTCCACTAGAGGTGCATCATTAGACTCTATAAATCCAAGGATTCTTTAGAAGCTCGTATTATGAGTTGGTAGAGACTAGAAGTAGCTCCACCAAAGGTAGGAGTTTGCCTAGCTACCACATGTTCCAATAAGGTTTTCATGTCTACTAGCACGACCCAAAATCTAGGCTGTGACTGTCCTAGGGTTCAGAGAGACGTAAGGTCACCTAAACCCATAGAACATCAAGGATTATCCTAATCTCTAGTTTATCTTATTAAGCCATCACATCCAAGACCGAAACCAATGAATCATTTCTAATTCCCAACGACTATTTTAACTAACTTATTATATGCAATATGCATATATCCAATACCATGCTGGAAAATAGAATAACATTCTTGGATATTCATAAACATCATTCATACACTCATGCCTAATGTCATAATTATACATATACTTAATACATGTTATCAAGTATTTATACTTGATTTTACACGAGATACTCATACACACTATGCCTCTAGTCACCATGGAGCTGTAACTTGCAAGCCTTCAAATTGACACAAATTCGTCTCCATAAAATCTTAGCACATTCTAGTTAAGAAGCATTGCTTGGTTTACCTTGCTAAAGAAACACCTTAACCTAGAAAAATTACAAATAACTATAAAGTGAGCAAGCTCAGTGAGTACCAAATAATATAATACAAAAATAAGTGATATAAATGGTCATCATGAGGTTTACAGGATAATAATGGAGTGATATTATCCAAAATTGGCCATATTGAACTTTGGGGTCAAATTTAGCAGAAATAAATATGTCTTGGGAGTAGAAAGCTTCCCATACATATAAGTTATAGAGTGGCAGCATAAGCCTTACCCACTCATAAATATCACATTACGTAAGACTAATCAAGTTTTACGATTAGGCTTTCCCCCTAACAGAAGTTGGGTACTCTCGCCCTACCCGCAGGCTTTACCAAGTGCACAAGGTTTAGTATCTTTCCCCTCACCAAAAAGGGTTTCTACTTAGTCATGGGTATCCATGTATGGCACATTCAAGTTGGTATCAAGTAGTTGATAACAAGTAATCAATATATCAATCATTTGGTACAATATAATATCAATGCATAAAGTTTTTCATGCCTAAAATATCCAATAGGATAAATTTAAAATTCAAGGGTCACATTCCCTAGGCAACACATATACAATGCTTCTCTTTTTGGTTATGTATCAAGAATAGCATTTCAACTGATAATAGCAAATAATGTGGCACAATTACATTGTATTATAAAGTACTCACTTTACTTCTTTGCTCCCAATGCCTATTACACTTGGTCAATTAAAGTTCCTCACGACCTCTAGCAACCTCCTTACCCTTGCCTTGTACTTCTACGCCCATCATTTTTCAAACACACAACAATTAGCAACTAATAATAGAAATATATCAATTGTACTATACTCATTTCTATTTTATGCTAGATCTTCCTCAATCACATGCTTGTAAGCCTAAACCTTGAATTCCCAAATCATTCCATAACCCTAACTTGTTCCATCTAAGCTCATCTTTGGGAAAATTCTAAATTTTTCAACTATTCCCTAATTTAATTGTAAGAATTTGAAATTGACATAGTATATAACACATATAGTCACCTAATCATCACCACATAATCTTACAACACCAAATTCTTCCTTTAACCTTATTCATGCTTCAAAGCTTTCCAAGGCTTGAATCATGTTCCCAAAGCTTATTCACCCCTTTTTAAATCAATTTCTATCATTTAAGATTATTCAAAAACATATTCTAGGAATAATTAATTCATGTTGGCCAAACCTCCCTAGGTGATGCACAAGCTATTTTCCACACAATCTTATCACTAAAGTCCACTTTAAAAAAAAAAATCATAAAAGAAAGGATAGATGTAATTCCTCACCTTGATTAGTTTATCTTGTTAGGACTCTTGAAGTAGCTAGAAATGGAGGGAATTCTTCTTTTGTAGAGAATTTTAGGTGTAGAAAAAGTGAGAAAAATAAATTTCTTAACATAATTCTTGCTTATATATTTAATGAATTGGATGGTGAGGATTTGTCAAACCAAGTCTAATGGTTAAGTTTTACTCATAATGGATGGTTAGGATGGTGTCAGTATGGAGTGCTAAGATTCTCTCTACAAAAGGGTGAGAGTTATCCTAAGGTGATAGGTGTGCCAATAGACACTCGACTCTTGTATAGGAAGCATCAAGAATTTTGGTTAATGAACCCTTTGACTTGGTCAACTTTGGTGACTAAAAACTATCACCCAAAAACTCAACTCTACATATCCTTTATATACTACCTTGGGCCCATTATTTAACTTCTTAGCTTAGCTAAAATGATGCTCTTCATCCCTTATGGCTGGCCTCCCATTTAAATTTTAGGCTTCTCCTTCTTCAAGACCCACTAATAAGCTCATAAGCCCAAAACAAGCTTAGAAGTTTTCCTATACAATTCTTTCCCGTACCTTTCACTGTAACTTCTTAAAATGCATTATTTAACATCTATACCCACTATTTTAATTGTCATATAGATTCTACTTTAATCATTAGAGCACACTAAAATTTCATACTAGGCAAACATCACACATTATGTCTTAAAACTGCTATCTATTTCCTTATCATCCACATACCATCCTATCATTCAAAAGTCTAATCCTTTAATCTCATTTGCAACCAAAATGAGTCTCAAACTTCGTAGATGTTATATCTTCCATCATCTTTCCAATAAAACACATATTCTTTTTCGTGCAGAACATGTTTCTTTCCAAGGAACTTTGGTGTCCATCAATGCATTGAAAGGCAAGAGGTGCTGGATCAATTATTTTCTTTGGAATATACTAGCCGCAGGGGACTGTGATTCATCTCAATTTGTTCAATCATTTGAGGTACAAATCCATGTGTTGCTATTGTAGCCACTTCCTCTGCATCTTGAGATACAGTCATTTTAGCATTTTCTTTATCCTTACTATTCTTTCTTGGTGTCATTGTGTGATAAGTGTCCCACTGGGCATGTTAAGAGATTGTTAATGCTCTTTTTTTGTTGAACTGATTACGAGGCGTGCTAGAGGCTCTTGAGTCTCACCCATACCTAACTTCTTCAAATAATTGTGAAAGAGATAAAGGGACAATAGTCTCTTAAGGGAACTTGGATTTACTAATACAATTTCACTAATTGTCACACAAGAAATAAAGAGAAATGTGAACTTGCAAATTTTTGGCTCGTATTAATGTAAACATAAGTATATTAAATACAATAATTTTATGATATAAATGCAAGGACTGTAGAAGTAAATAATAAAAGTCATGGAGGCTTGGACAATTTTGACAAAAAATAAAAGTAAAAGATTTAGAAACTTGAAAAGTTTAATTAGTTGACTTTTAGTCTAAGTGTTTGTTAAATTGGTGTTGCTGTTATTGGTTCTGTAGAAATTCCTTATATTTATAGTGCCTGACACGTAGTTGATCTTCCTATATCTCAACTCTATATTTTCACTAAGCCACATGCTCTTTTCTTTTACCTTAAGCTTTACTTAGCCCCCATTCCATGCTAATGGGTTGGTTTTACTCTGAGTTTGTGATACCCACGTCCAACACTTCACAACTCAATTCCTCTTCTAGAAATCTCTAGAATTTATTGAGAATTTGACTTATTTTCTTTTAAAGTCTGCTGGGTACTATTTTTCATAGGTTCCAAATCCCTAATTCATGGGCTCAAATTAATTAATTATTATTTAGCCCAAAAAAATTCAGTCCATTACAAATACAGTGCCTATATATATATATATATATATATATATAATTTGGTTTCTCATGAGTGTGACTATATCCTATCCAAAGTTTTAGTTATAGTGTATATTTCTATTTTTATATGATTAATAAAAAATAGTTTTGTGCTTATCCTAAAACAATTAGTATGAATATTATTGAGATTCATAAAAATCTCTCCATAACATAGCTATTTGAAAATACTTATATTTGGAGCTCACATTTTCTATGTGTACACTATAAGAAATTCATGAAATAGCGAAGGAATTTAGCAATGGACAATATTTTGTTACTATTTTATAACAGATCGGTAAGAACCAACGATGAATTTTAAAAATAATAGAAATAATAAATTAAAAAAACATAGTGATAGAATATCAAGAGATTAGCCACAAATTACCGATGGATTAGAAACAAAATAATTCAATCGCTAAAAATGAGCGCGAAATATTAGCGCCACTTGTTAGCGACTGATTTGCAACAATTCAATGATAGAATCAATGACAGATGATTTTGTGGTTATTTTAGTTGCTGAAATTTATAAATGATTTTCCCATTTTATTTTACCAATAGATTAAATGTAAAATAGCAACGGAAATCCATTGCTGGTTTTTAAATTATTTTTTTTTCTCTATCCCTGATGGAGTTAATACGGATTAGATGGCAAATTAGGATGACCAGCGTTTCTTTTCTTTTTCTTGTGAGTTTCTTTCTTTTCAAATTTGCCAAAAACAAAAACAAAACAAGTTTTCTCTTCAAATTTCGTTAATTTGATGAATATTTAGACAATGGGTTTTGGTTAAAAGAGCTATTGAATGCTGTTGAGCTGTTGGATTTCACATTTCTACTGGTCCTCCACCGATTCCCCCTCTCTCTCTCTTGCTTCTGGTGGTTCGTGGTTAATATTTCGAAAATGGGTTTTGGTTAAAAGATTGGTGGGTTCTATAGCTACTGGATTTTGGTGAAGTGCTGGTCCTCCACTGTTTCCCCATCTCTCTCTCTCGCTTATGGTGGTTCATGAGTCTTTGGTTCATTGCAAGATCTCTCTCTATCAATACTGTTGGTTCGTGAATCTCAGCTTTATCATAGATCTAGTTCTGTGACTTATTTTTCTCATACTATTCGCTTCTAATTTCTTATACTATTTGTATGTTTATGTGAGAAATTTTGAATTTAACTCAAAAATTTAAGTTAATCGATGGTGAGATTTAGATACATGTTAAACTCTTAATTAATACGTGGCCAAGATAATTCGAATAGATTTAGCACATGGTAAAAATAGATTAAAGACCAAACAAATCCATATCTGTACATATTGACACACAATTGCAAGTGTAACGAAACATAAAATATCCAAAAAAAATTTAATTAAGATACAGAGCTAGCTTTGATATCATATTGATAGAGATAATGGATAACAATATGAGAGAATGAGCTATGTATTATCTTATACATTTAAAACAAAGGAATGACATCTATATATAGAGAAATTCTTTACATAGACTTAGTCTACCACATTATTAGTAGACTAAACCAATTACACATTGACATATAGTGTTATTTATTAAATATATATATATATACAACTGATTCTCTCATTATTCATTGTTATCTCTATCAATAACGCGTGTGAGATTTGATGTATACTCGAGTAACTCATGCAATCACATGCTGATGGCTAGTTTTCATTCAAAATGCACACCTATGTAAATCAAGGTTTAATTACTTGGTTAGTGGTAGTGTCAATATTCAAAATATAAAAATAAGAGCATATTAACTCATCATTTAGATAGTTGCATCCAAACAAATTAATGTAGCTACCAAAAGCCTCATTGGCATGGTAAATTTATAACGTCACAAATATTGGCAAACATCAATCAACAAACAATATATAAATTATTATGTATGTTTATCTATGTAGACATAAATGATCATTAAAATTCCCTTCATTTCGTCAACTAAAATCATGCCTCCAACCATGACCATCAAGGGCATTTGGCAATTTCCAATTCCCCCCGCCATTATTAGAATCTGGACTAAACCCAGCAATCCGTCTAGACTGGAGGCGCAACCCACCATTGTTCTTTGGGCCTGGACTCCTTGGAGCAATATAAGCAGCCGGACCCGTTCCACCACCAGAGCTCGAGGAGTCACAACCTGAGCTACCGCCACCACCAACTGATCCTTTTCTTGTGGATGAGTTCCACTGGGGCAGATATGGCCCACGTTGCTGCTGCTGCTGCAGCTTGACTGGGCCGTGACTACTATTATTATTATTACTACGTACCTTGGCCTTGGCAGATTTGGTTGGAGCCATATAGCTAGGGACATTGGCATAGTTGTTTAAGCTTGATTGTCTTTGATGCTTGTTTGGGAATGGACTAGTAGTACTAGTACTCGAGTTCATTAGTAGGCCCTTGTTGCCTCCTGGTGGAGTGACTACATCCATTTCTACCGTTTTCTCTGACATGTCATCTGTAGTAGTGGTTGTGGTGGTTAGTGTCATATACGACACATTATTTGGCCCTAAACGACGTGCATGGTATGGTTGTGATGACATCCACCGCTCAAGCCAATTCCAACCCCATTGTGGCTTCTCTCTTTCATTACCATAGAATCTCATGTCTTCGCCGCTTGGGTCGGATTGTCGTTGTTGCTGCTGCTGCTGTTGCTGCTATGATCAGTAACATAAAAGACAATTATAGATCAAATAGAGAAAGGAAAAAATAGGATAATTCTTGCCTACACCATGTGCACATATCAATCTAACGAATTAAAAATATATAAAGTAAAAAAAAGTATCGATATTTTTTTATTAGGTAAAAAATATACAAAAAAATCATGTTTAGTAAAAAAAATCTTATTACCCATTAGTTTTGTGTATTAGACAAATTTATATATTCAGTATATGCAATAATTTTCCATAAAAAATAATCTCTAATTCCTGAGATAAAAAAATAATTAATAAATATTTTTTGTTTGAAAATTTAAAAGTTTAATGTGAACTTATTTTTAAAAGATAACTAATCACTCATTTTACTTTTTTATCCAAACTCTTTAAACTTCCAAATAAATGATAATTATTATCTCACTCCATGTTTCTTTCTTCTTTTTTATTTCATCTCTCGGAATAAGTTTTAAAACAAAATTGAATTGAGATAATTGAAATTTATTAAAATTGAAGCAAATTGAATTTTTTAAAAATCAAATAGGTCACCCATAATCAATTAATTTTTTGGTCATTTTTAATTTTATCAATTCATAAACTTTGGAATTGATGATTAATAATAATATTCCAGAGCTACATATATGATACAGTTAATTTGGTGCTCACATGGTTTTGAAGCAGAAAGCAAGGCTAAATGGAAAAAGACTGATCTTCTTCTCAATAGGCATCATCTAGTGCCTAGAAAAGCCAATTTAGTGTCAATGTTTCAGTCATTTTCAAAGGCACCAAAAGAATTAAGAAGATTTCATCATCTAGCCTCGCCTTCACGCTATGTGAAATGTCACGCTATCAATTATGTGCAATTTTTGTTTGCCAAAAAAAAAAAAATATATGCAATTTTTACCTACGGATCCAATTAGTATAAATTCAAAAATTAAAAATGGTTACAAAGTTGATGATATTTGAAATAATTAAATATTTTAAAAATAGGTATGAAAATTGAATTATATCCATATTTATCAAAATATATTATTTTATAATAATTTCAAAAATTAATTGTAATTGTATCTATTTATTAAATTTACACCCATTATTTTTTACAAGTGAGAAAAGATTGATGGAAAATTATGATAGAGTTAAGTTCATTGATAAATTGTTGGAATAAATATATATAAATATTATGGATTTATGTTTCATTTCAATTTTAACCGAATAGATATAATCATAATTAATTTCAAAATTATAAGAAAATAATTTATTTATAAAATTAGGTATAAATTGAAATTTTTTGAAAAATTTAGATTTTCTTTTAGCGGTTAAGCCTATAATGCCATTAAGGTTAGAGATTTTTTGTTAAATAAAATCCCAAATTTTTAGTTGGAAGTAACAAAATTTTTCCTATAATATGAACAATCTAGTATAACTAACCAACCAACCTGGTAGGCATAAGCATAAGCAAGAGCTCTCTCCCTCTTCAAGACAGCATCATGTTTTCTTGAAGCGTTTTCTTTGATTCTTTCTGAACTTTGATGTCTATTATCCCAATTTTGAATTCCATAACTTCTCAAGGAGCTCTTTAAATTTACTCCTTCATCTACTGATGATCTCCTTCGTCCATCTTCTTCTTCTTCTTCTTCTTCTTCTTCTTCCTCCTCGTCCTCCTGGTCAACCTTTTTTTGAAGCTTGTCATGAGTCAATTGAAGTCTGCGGGCTCTCACTCTTGCCTGCACACGTACTAGAGCTTGCATACACCTCATAGTCATCTGTGCTTGTTTGCGTACATTATGGCCTCTCACTAGTGCTTGTAACCTCACTAGTCCCTTCAATGCCCGCAAAGCACGCCTGGCCTGTACAATATAAACAACACAGTTTCTAATGAAATGGAAAATTTTTACCTACATTTTCAATTGTAGACGCTGCAATATGTTAATTAGGATCACATTCAAAATAACAACTACACTATTTAATTTTTTAGTAACTCATGCCTGCTAAAAATAGTCTCCATGAGGACATCGGGGTAGGAGATACCCATTTTCTCCTATAAATAAAATAATAAAAGGTAATAAAAGGGGGGAATTGTGATTCTCCTCTCTCCTTCACGCTATTCCCACTACTACGTACGTACTTCTCTCTATACTCATTGGCATTCTCTGACTATGGCATTGGAAGTTTCCCATCGGACTCAGCTCCTACTCCTTTATTTAAATTATGTTCCGCCTGTTAAAACTAGATTGTAGGACTCCGATCAACTGGAAATGTTGATTTTGTATTTTTTAAATTAGTATTGAGATTGAAACTACTTTTAAAGAAAAAAAAATATTATTTTAAATAGTTTAAAAATGTTGCTTAACTTTTTAAAATTTTTATCATTAAAACATGTGAAATTCACTTTGAAAATAAATTTTAATGATTTTAAATAATATTCTTAACATTATATTTTTCTCAACTTCAATTTAAAGAAAAAATATATCAGAGCAAAAGCGCAGTTTTTTTAAAAAGTAAAATAAAAATGTATTGTGTGTGTATATATATATATATATATATAGTTCAATGAAACAATAAAATTATATTTTAGAAAGATTATAACTTAGTGGAAGACATCTTTAAATTTATAGCTAGAATGGCCCCTATGGCACGGCAAAAATTTAAGTAGTGAAGCACTGCTACTGAAAGAGGAAGGCAATGTAGGTTTGTGTGCGTGTGTGTATATATATATATATATATATATAATAAGAGAGATCAAAAGAGAGAGAGAAGAATTACAAGGTAGCCCCTGTAGTATGACTGTATAAGGGTAGCAGCTCTTTCTTCCTTGGAGTGACGTCCATAGCCGGCTAATCGAACAACTTTAGCTGCTGCTTGTGCAGCTGCAACCGCAGCTTCTGCTGCCGCAGCAGTTGCCACTGCGACTGCAATGGCATGATTTCTATCTTCAGTAACTGGTGTTGATGCAGTGCTCACTTCATTTGTCACATCTGGAGAGCTCTCTGCTGGGAAATGTTCAAATGACACTACTTCTGGGGCCTCATTTTGCCATTTCTCTAAATTTTCTTTCTGAAATATATAAATCATTCTATCATTAATTATTTAATTTTTATTATATGACCGCAATATAATTAACATATCATCACTACTAAAATTTTAGTTCCATATAATCTGCAGGATGAAACTCTATACGAGAAGTTTATTTTCTTATACATATAAAATAATTTAAGAAAAAAAAATAGTGAAAATTTCAATCATTCACTACAGACATTCAAATAATAATTGTACTATGACTACATTAACCACAACTCAAATTATCAATTATTAATAAATAATCTTCATATCATTTTGAGGGGTTTTGCTCCTATTGTAAAAGGAAAGGCAGAGATTTTTAGCATGGTAGGGCTAACAAAGCAAAGCACATGTGTTGACGAAGATAGATGATGTGATAGCACTGGTGGCATGATAATTATATGTCATTGAGGGGTGAGGTGTGCATTGTTTTTAGGATCATCTTGATTTGGGGACCATAAGTGCATATATATATATATATATATATATATATATTATTTTTGTAACGGAATTCGAGACTTTCAAGTAGTGTTTGGAAAATGGATGGAAAGTGGGGGGAAGGAAAATAAGGGAGGAAAATGTATTGAAATTTGTGAGTCTTAATTTTTTTAATATTTTAGCACAAAATTTAATGCATTTTCCACTCATTTTCCTCCCATTTTGGGAGGAAAATGAGTGGAAAATGCATTAAATTTTGTGCTAAAATATTAAAAAAATTAAGACTCACAAATTTCAAGACATTTTTCTCCCTTATTTTCCTTCCCCCCACTTTCCATCCATTTCCCAAACATGCCCTCAATGTTAAATAGAGTAACTCTAGTATGACTAAATTAAATAATTACAGTACTCCTAAATCAAAAGGTGATTGGTAAATCCATTTTTCTTTTAAATTCATGATCTTAAACCTAATAAATAAAAGAGTAGGTCATCCTTAATGCGGCCAACATATACATCCTTATAATCACAACCGTTTGACAACCTAAAGTAGCTAAAAGGGAAGAGGAAAGGGAGAGATTCACGTGGAGATTGCATTAATACTATGGAAGTTAAACTTTATGGCTCAGAAACATCGTCACAGGGATTGCAGTAGAGAAATTAAATTAGCTTCAGAGAAATATACAATAAGTTTTAATATCATAATCATTTTCAAAATTAAATATTACGAGTGTAAACCTCAATCACAGTTCAATTCATCATAGAAAAAATAAGTATAATCAAATCTGCGTAATATCTAATGAATCCATTATAAAAACCATAAAAATCCAAAGTCAACTTCTCTAATTAGTACATTTCCGCTTAATAAAAATTAAAATAATATCAGAAATTACTCCTTAAAAGTAGATCTTAAATTTGAATATATACCAACAGAAAGAGTATTAAATCAGATTTTACAAATCTTAATTATTGAGTTACTATTCAAATTCATTTAGTTCTCACATATATAAACATGTTTTTTCTTTTATCAAATTCTTAGAGTGGTACGAATATTGAACCCATGATTATTTATTTTATTCTTTGAGAAATTTGCAATCAAACTTGAAATTTCTTATAAAAATAAAGAGGTTAATCATATTGTACTTGATTGTTTGATTATGAGAATTTATATAAAGGTCCTTTTAGGAGAATTTAAAAAAATTGCATGCAATGTGAATGAGGATATTGCTACACGTATAAAGGCTAGCAAGTTTGATAGTTGTAATTTCTTTAAAAAAAAAAGTATTGATAGCGGTATATAATGCGATGTTTTACCCTTATGTGAAATTGTGCAAAATTATTAAGCATTTAATGTATAATGTATAGAGGTAAAACTAAAAAAAAAAAATTAAATAAATTAATGTCTTTTAACTCCGTTTATTTTGAGAAAAATAACTTTTTTTTTTTTGAAAAATATTTTTCAAGAAAAAATATTTTCTAAAAAATATTTATAAAAAACTAATTTTCTGTTATTTGATTATCATATTAAAAATTAGTAAAAAAATTAAAAATTTTAATTTATAAAACTACAAATATATTTAAACTTATAAGAATTTCATGCTTTAAATTTTGATTATTAAATAAGAGAAAAAATAATAAATCTGGTAGTAGTCGGCGATTAGTGGAGATGTCAGTGGACATCAATATCTGACAATAATTATCGTTGACCGACGGTGTTAAGTATAATAAATTTGTATTTTTATATTTTTTTTTATTATAATGAGTTTATAAAAATCTAGAAAATGACTTTTCATTTACTTCTCATTTTGAAAAGATGAAGTTGTTTTTTTTTAAAAATGACATAATTTTCTATTGATTAGAAAAATATTTTTTGTTAACTAATTTTTCAATATATTTTAAATATCAGAAAATTCGCAAATAAGACGGGGCTTTTATTTTTTAAACTTATAGTGATAGATAATAATACAAATTTTTCTAAATGGACAGATAAAAAGAAGAGTGTTATGAAACTTCCATATGTGACACTCTGTCAAGTTATGGGTTAATGTATACTTTATCAATTAGGTGTAAAAGAAAAAAGTCAAACAAGTGGTGGCTAAGAATTCTTGGATATTGCTTATCACTAAAGCATTATTTCTATAATTACTCTGTTAACAGAAACTTAAGAAACAAATAATTAAATAAAACAAAACTGTGGAATTCAATTACCTTTTTCTCTGGTAATTCCTTATTATGATGAGAAGATGACTTGAATACTTTCTTCACTGATGAGAACCAACCACCTCCTTTCTTCCCCATTTCAGGCCAAAGAGTTTAATAGCTTTATTATGTTTTACAAAAATTCACAAAGAAAAACAGAATGAAATTAATATAAGAAACAAAATTTCAGACATAATAGGAACAAATAAAATCATTTGCTACCATAACAGTGCTATTGCGACTGAACTTTTTTCATAATTCTCTAAAAATTGAATTAAATAAATAAATCTAATTTTGAAAAATAAATAAATAAATATAGAAAACGAGTGAAATTATATATTAGTGAAACTGAACTTTTTTTATTTGTTTAAATAAAATAATTAAAAAAACTGAATGTTTTGCTATTGTTTCTGAAAACATATGTTGGAAAAAGTCGAAATCTAATTATAAAAATTAAATAGAGAAAGAAAATGAATGTAATTAAAGTTTTAGTGTAATTGAATGTTTTATTATTATTATTTTAAAAAAGAATAAAATTTTGGCAAAACCAGAATCAAATTATAAAAATTAAATGAATAAATACAGAAAGTGAATAAATTAAACCTATGCATAACGCACATTGATAAAGGGAGGATCCATAAAACTAGAAAAGCTTAAAAACCCAGAAACACAAAAGTTGAAGAATAATGGGTAATGATCATTCAACCAAACCTGAGTGAGCTTGTGGAGGAATTTGAATCAATTTAGTGCAAGTTTCAAATCCTCTTTCTTTCATTTTAAGTTCATTTCAAAGAAGGCTTTTGTTTGTGGAAACTCTGTAGAGAAAATAAAAATAAAAAACCATGGATGAAGGGGAGAAAAAAAGCTTTGTTTGAGAGGTTTGGTTAAAAGAGAGACAGTAACGTGAGAAAGAGAAGATGAGAGTAGTAACTGCAAATCCGCGCGTTCGCCGATAGCATTTATCAAAATCACGGCAGCGATACATTTATACAGTTGGTGATAAGGCCCAATGGGATTATGGCACGTAGCCCAGTAAGAGCATAGGTTACACGGGATTTTTTCTTTTTTTTCCTTCTCTTTTCAAGTACGGGAAAAGTAGGTGTAAGATTTGAATTTTCAATTTATTGTATTTTACAGAGTATAAATTGAGAATTTTTTTTTTTAAAATTATTTTACTTATATATATATATATATATATATATATATATATATATATATAAATAACCGTTAACTAAAGGATCTAAGTATCTAACAAGCCAATAAGATATTCTATAAGTTTCTCTAATATTCTTTTTAAGGGAATTCTCTAATTTCCTTAAAAATATAGAATTAAAGTCAAAATTTTCAAATATAAACTTATTATTACACAAATTTTTATTAATTTAATAAAATTTATTAAGAATAAAGTGTCTATTTAGTTTAGTGATAGCAATTAGCTATGTGTAACAAGCGGTTAACTGTCTATTATTAGTGACTAACAGTCAACAATCAACTATTGAAATTAATTATAGAATGTTTAATAATTTAATATTTCAAATTATAGTTAAATTATAAAATGACAAAGATAATATTTTATGTGTTATATACAAATGTTTTTACTTCATATAATTAATATTTATAGTAATATTTATGAAATATATAATAAAAATAACTATACATATTTTTTATTTTTTAAATAGATTTTATTTGTTTTGTATGATAAAATTATTTATTTAATATTTAAATTTTTATTATTTAACTATGTGAATATATATAAAAATTTTAAAAATCAAAATGTAATGTATATATAAATTAATTATTTGTCAATTATTTAGATAAATGTCATATTTTTAAAAAAGTTAATTTTTTTTAATCAAAAGTTTTGAATTCTAATTTTTTTTGGGGGTCAAAAATTAGTTTTTAATTATAAAATCTAAAAGTTAGTGCCTCAGAATTGAATTAACTTTTGAATTTTGATTTACCAAACACCCATCTCAACGGTTGGATATCCGATCGCTGAACACCAACTTCTAAACGCCAAATCAAATGGATACAAAATTATTCTTACCGTGTAAATATAAGAATTCACTCTACTTAATTATTTTTTGATTTGGAGTTTAATAGTCGAATGTGCATATATTAAAAGATTTTAAGAGTCAGGATATTAGCAGCACCATTTTAAGAATTTTTAATATATATAAAAAAATTAATTTGTAGTTTAATTTTATCCAGCTATCTAACTAGCAGATAATTTAAGGCCTTTACCATTCTAAATGTACCAAACAATATCTTATTATTGAATTTGCATTTAATATACGTGAAATAAAATATAATTTTTCCCTATAAACATTTATATATATGCACATTATATTAATTTATTTGGCCAAGTGATAAAAAAAAAAAATGTGAATGTAATCAATACCTTTTATTTCTACCGCAATTCAGTACACCTTAAATTTATTGGAACAAAATCATTATGTCTTATTATTATAATAAATACTTCTTTTTAAAAATATGGTTTCCTTTTCTCAAAACAATAATAATGATAAATATATATATATATATATATATATATATATATATGCTCTATGATTAGCACTAAAAATATCTCACTCTAAAATAACTCTAAGCAAGTAGGTTCAAAACAGGTCACCTCGTACCTCATCTTTCTCTCTCTATCTCATCCCAACATGAACACTTTGCTTGATATATCGATTAGTAAATGATAATATTAATTTTTTTAATTTAAAATATAAATATTAAATGTACTAAATTATAAATTAAAATCATATACTTGTATAACAAAAAAATAAAAAATAAAATAGCATCACATATATACAAGAAAAAAAAATCATAAATCCTAATCTAAATATGTAGTGTCTTCCGCATCCGGATCCACTATAGTTATCATCATCATCACCAGATGTATGAGTAGGATGAGGGGAAGGAGCAATATTTGTCTGCAGATCAGGTGGAGGAGGATGGACAATGGCAGTTTGCAGATCAAGTGGAGGAGGATGAGCAACAACAATCTGCAAACGAGGTGGAAGAGAAAACCCAGATTGTTGTGCTAAGGCTCGTACGAGGTCCCCCATCTGCTGCATCTACTGATGCTAATGTTGTATCTGCTGCTGCAACTGCTGCTCTATGTGTTACTACATCTATATATCTCTAATAACCTCTTGAACTCATCTGTCTATCTCCTACTGCATTTTCTCAATTTTAGAAGGCAATGGAGCAGAAGATGAATCGGCATGGGGATCTCTATAATATCTACAGTTGTGAACTAATCTCGTACAACTTCCACTTCTCAAATCTCCCAATAGCCCTGAGATACAGGTCTCTCTCATCTACTAGTGTAAGCTCAGTGGATCTAGGAACAGGCTGGGACATATGCTTGCGGAGGTTCGTGATATCCTCCTGTATTTTATAAAATAAAAATTATTAATATAATAGCAAAAAATGGATAAATAACTTTTAAGTAAAATTTATTACTTTTATGAACCTGTTGTGATCGCAAGTCAACAAAAGTCTTCCCATAGTGCTTTTTCATGTGTGTGTACACAAAGAGCTCGACAAGATCAACCTCAATAGCCAATTGGCAAGCCTGTTAAGAGTTGCAATATAGGTATATAAATATTAAAAATTGAAATTAAACTTACTTGGAAAAAAATTAAATATAAAGAAAAATACTTACTAATCGCCTGGCATGCTCCTCGTGAGGTATAGACCCTCCAATGTGCTTAGACACACTAGAAGCTAGGCCTGCCTTCTCTAACTTTCTATTTTTGGTAGCCTTCTGGGATATCTTCTTATGATCGGTAGATGCCCAATGCTTCTGCAGCTATTCCCATGTGTCGTCAAGCATTCAAGTCTCCTTCTTCTTCTTTTCCTCATAGAGGAGACCTTTGTATCTTTCTGCAGTTGTGAAGTCTCGCCCAAGCACCATTCCAATCTGTTGAGGGGAATTGAAATGCTCTTTGAGAGAAACTCCATTATTGGAACTCACTTTGAGTTTAGAAAATTGAGTTTTGCTATTTGTTGAAAGGGAGTTGCCACTTTAATTTATTTATTTTAATTGGGAAAATTAAAGAAAAACCTAAATTGATTGACTCTAAAAATATTTGATTTATCTTAATGGAAAAGCACTAAACCACGAGTGACCAAAAAGGGCTCGGGGATCAGGTTTTGGTAATTAAACAATTAAGAAAATATGATTTTCTTCAGTTTAGCTAAAAGTAACAAAATAACTCTTAAAAAGGCAATTTTCATGTATGCATGAATAGAAGTAAAATGATGAATGGAGCAATTATAAATGATAAAATGAAATGATAATTGCAAATAAATAAGTAAAGATAAATCTTACTTAATTATTACAAAACCTAAATGAATAAAATAAAGATGATCTTTCCTCTAGCCCTTATGGATACTAAGAAAAGAACACATTTCTCAACTAAGTTAAAGAAATGAAAATACATAATTGAATGTAAAGCATATATACAAATGAATAAAAAATAAAAATTAAATTGTAAATATAAATGGGGGAATGTTATTAAAAAAGATTTTGGAGTTGATACCTTACATAATATCAGCCTGCGTATCCTATTAAATAGGAATCAAACCCCATGGCAACTTTTCCTTCTTGCGAAGGAGGGATTCTAGAAAAATGTTGGTTTGTTTATTAATTTAATTCTGATTTTTAAATTAATAAATTTTAGATCTTTTCTATTTTAGACTTAAAGAAAGATAGAATGAAGAGAATTCTATATCTGAATTTAGAATTTTAGAAAATAGAATTATACCTTGGTTTTTCTTGACTTTCGGATGAACATACGAGCTTAGCTCCGGAGCTAAGTTTCACTTTGGATTTGGAAACCCTAAAGTTGAACCTTAAATAGAAATGGTTAGCAAAATAGAGTAATAATTGCAAATTAAAAGAACTTTGAACGACAGATTTTAATGCCAATTTTTTAAACAAAATCTTAGCATAAAAAAGAATAGCAATATAATGATTTTCTGCCTCAAAAATAGTCAAATCTCTCTCAAAATTTGTCTAAAAAATATGTCCCAAAGAGCTAAAATGGAAGCTCTATTTATAAAGTAGGTGGAAGGGTGCCACTAGGTCTTAGAGGCGACATCACTGGGCGATACCGGCAGCATGTCGGCCTGCCGAGTGGCACCCAAGTGGTGCCGTCCTGCCATTGGTACTTTGGGCATGCAACCTGTGCTGCCCAATGCGATGGTATGCCTAGCATGCGGCCTACTCAACGAATCAACCTAGTTTCACAGTATTTTGGCCGGTTTTGGTTCGTTTATGATCCAATTCTAGCTCGGTTTGATTCTACTGATTTGATTCTATGGATTTGTAATCGAAAATTGATCATATGAAGGTGAAAGATTCAGGAGTTGTACTAGCTCTGCGTAGCGCACTAATCTTAACAGGTGTCAATCTGCGGCCAAATTCTAAGGGTGCAAATTTGAGGGTTCACAACAGCCTTCTTCATGAAAGTTGAATGAACTAAGGCATCGATTGCCTGATCCCACATATAATACTTCTGTAATAATTTAAAAAAAATAATATTTAGTATATTCTGTAACTAAAAACAAATAATTAATTAAGTATTCATTATACAACAGAGTTGCATACTTGTTATTAAATATTATTTAAATACCTTGAATTCTTGCTAATAGTATTCTTTGATCTCATCTGGTACTCTCTTCCATGTAACACCATCTAGATGAAGCTTAATCTTGAATCTGAATCATCACAAGACAATGGATGATGTTAATTTGCCTCAATTGAAACTACCAATGATGAGCCACCTAGATGTTTAAATAATTTAAATGAGTTGTTTATTGACATAAATGAGGAAGATATTGAGGTAAACAATGAAATTGAGCTTCTATCAGAATCCAAATCATCAGAAGATATCATTGAGGAAGATGAATACACACACACACACACACACACACACACACATATATATGTGTGTGTGTGTGTGTGTGTGTGTGTGTGTGTGTGTGTGTGTATGTATATATGTATATGTGTATATATATATATGTATATGTGTATATATATATATGTATATATGTATGTATGTATATATATATATATATATATATATATATATATATATATATATGTGTGTGTGTGTGTGTGTGTGTGTGTGTGTGTGTGTGTGTGTGTGTGTGTGTATATCTATATATATATATATGTATATATGTATATATATATATATATATCTATATCTATATATATATATATATATATATATATATATATATATATATATATATATATATATATATATATGGTACATCTGCTCATGGTTGCGGTTGTCATCTTTTTCTGCGACCTCCAAGACCAAGAACTCCAAGCTTGCCACCTCCAACATCAAGCCCTGTAGGCTTAAGACCTCCATCATTGAACCCGGATGGCGAGCGACCTCCAATATTGAGCCATTCAGGCTTGCCACCTCTATTACCGCCACCTTCAGGTTGTTTACCTCCTTCACCACCTTCTTTGCCTTTGATTCCTTTAAAGGTATATTACTTTACAAATTAATTTGTTACTAACATTTAATTCTTTTACAATTTGATCCATCTAAAAAATGCTCCCATACATGTTTGAAAATATTTAAAAATAGAATTAATACTGAGGGATACATGTGGAAGAGGGTATCTAAAAGAATAAAGGAATTTTATTAGGATGAGTTCAAGGTATTTAAAAATTTAAAATCTCTATAAATAAGTAATAAAATAATTATAATTTAATTACTTCTTTTTGCTAATGTAATCATAATATAATTGCTTAACTATTAATTGATATTTTGTTTAAATTGTTGCAGAAACAATTTTAGTGGAATTAGGCGATCGACACGTTAGTTGTGATAGCCTTCTATAAGAAGGCTACAAAGTAGTACAAAAACTTGTTTCACAATGTGAAGCACATGGAAAAGCATACTTGGTTGCTCGATGAGGCATGGGAGAGATGACATTAGCATTGAGCTACTCTTAGGTTCCAAAAGCTATCTCAGCAAGGAAGCAAAAATACAAAGACAAAGAAAGACGGTCTAGGATCTAGTCTGTCTAAGCCCACTAGAGGGTTTATACCATATGAGGAGTACGGTAGACGATTGGTAATTGTTTTTCTTCAAATATTGAAATTTTTTAAAGCTACATATTTTCCTTATTAATATAACTCAATTCTCAATAGGCTCGACAATTGAGACGTGAGCCTTTACTTGTTGAGGTCTTCGTTCTCACGCACACAAAGAAGAATGACGGGTAGAAATTTGTTGATACTAAGTCTTGGAGGATTAATGTAAATAAGAAAATAGTTAAATTAAATTTTATAATGTTATACTATTATGATAATTACTAATTAATATTATATAATTGGTAAAAAAATAATTAATATTGTATAAAATGTAGGAGAATATCAATAACCTCTGTGAGTGGTTGACGCAGCCAACCCAGGATCCATTGAGTCTTGTTAGATGGACGAGAGGGAGTTATACCTTTAGACTATCAGGGGATTGATGAAGGTAGGATTTGTGACGTTGGTTCTTAGGTTTGGTACATCCAGATGCCAATACTTCTTCAGCACCACCCCTTACCCCCTTCATCCGAGGACATTTAGTAGGAGGTGGATAAGCAAGTAGATGAGAGGTTGAGGGGTATAAAGGATGGACTGTGGAGTTTATCAGTGGCCAGTGGGGTATCTTTATCACCTCATCTTCTATTATAGCATGCTTCATACCAGTATCCTCCTTCACCTACTTCATACCAGCAACATCCTCCTCCTCCTACTACAGACCAGCAACATCCTCATTCTCTTATTCATCTAAGATATAGTATTGATGCTGGTGATCATAATAATGGTGATCAATATTTGTTGGATGATTTGAATGGTGACAATTATCACATCACAGGTCATAGTTAGTTATATTATTTTTTTTGTATTAACATAATTTTACTTTTGACTTTTTTCTTATTTATTTTCTAGTACCACATTATATTTTGTTATGTTAATATAATATCATGAGATTATTTTTATATATTTGGTATTTACATTAATATGAATTAATATATTAACCTTTCTATTGGTGACTTTATGAATTTAACTATAATTGTAATTAAATTAAATTATTATAAATTTTAAAAAAATTTATATATGTATCCAACTTATATTTAGTAATTATTTTATTTTTTAATTATTTTCTAACAAATTAAAGATGAAAATTTATTAATTTATTTATCATTTTAGTTATGTTTAGAAGGATTACTGACAGATGTTTTAATTTAATAATTATTTTTACTATTATCGACCAATTACTGACTTAATATTTATTTTTTATTCAGTTATTTTTATTATTTACCAATGGATTATTCCATCGATGAATTTTCCAACACACTGATAATATATCACAAATGAGAAATACCATTGGTAAATTATTGATGGTACATTTTTTTCGTCAATAACATATTACTGACCACGATTTTACTGACATATTCAGACTGTTAGTAAACCTATTCATCGATCGAAGAAACACTATTACTGATGGAATATTTCATTGATAATCAATGTTTTTCTAGTAATAGACTATGTAGTTTATATTGCATATATGCAAGTGGTAATAATAATTATCATTTGGTAACTCTAGTTACTTCTGATATTCTATAAGGATAGAGATAAAATTCACCACTATTACAACATGTCACGACTGTTACTCATCCTCATTACTATGTAAGAGTGCTTACTAGCCAAAGCATCAGAGGGACAAAGATAAAACTCACTACAATCACTCATCTATCACTGGGGTAGAGCATAAAGGTAACATTGGTTACTGTTTAGTAACTTCCATTATGTATTTGATGATAAAGATGGTAAATTCAGGCAATGACCAAATTTATTCTTGTCACCATTATGTCACCACCATTATTGCTGAGTGTAATGCCCTTTACTATAAAAGTCAATGGTGTGACATGTTGCTTTCTAGTACATATGCAGAAGATTAATGACCCATTTTAAGTTGATGTAAGCATCTATCATTTTCATACTGAAAGTAGTCATATTTTTTTAACTAGAAGTTGAATACTATAAAAGAAGATATTCATATTTGAAATTGACAAGATTCCAAGTGCTTTGGCTCTAGTCTTTAATATTTAAGTCTCTATACTCTATTTTTGAACACTCTAGTACTTGCAAGACATATTATGTGTTCATCTTTCTAAGGCTTTAAAGCTCATATCTTTCACTTATGGCAGCTTTGTTTATAAGTCTTTGAGAAACCTAAAACCTCAAACACTATTCTTAATCTTTTATGTGGACAAAATCTTGATACAACTATTATAAGGGTGAAATTCTAATTTAACTATAGTCATTTGGCCATAATCCATTAATACTAATTACCCTAAGTCATAAACTTAGGAGAAATAGAAATAGGAAAAGAGTTAACTCCAAACCACTATAAAAGTGCTAAGTTTTCTCTTCTCTAACTTATTTCTTTAAAGTCTTATTGCTATTCATTAGGATTTCTGCATTTAGAGTTTTAAATTTAATTGAATTTGAAACCTCCTATTCATTCCCTTTAAGAATTTGCTATCTAAAATTTAACACATACTTGCACACTATAATAACAATAATTATTTTTTTAACTATAGAATTTACATGTTACATGTAACAACCTAATTTTTTGGTAAGATGTATGTGCCAAGATGTTTCTTAAGTGTGTGTAAAACTATGTACAATTTTTAAAAAATTATAACAGAGAATGAGATTCATGCTCATGACCAAAGTTGAAAGAACATTACCATTAAGTTGTAATTTTAAGAATTTACATAAAGGGAAAAGTCATATTCTTACTCTTTTTTGAATGAAAGTTACAAGTAATTATACTATTCAAAAATTTAGATAGAGAATAAAGTAATGTTCATTACAAATTATGAGCACTCATTGTGATTATTGCATGCATCTAGTAAGTTATAGAAGTTTACAAGTTAAGTGTAAGGGTTGTTGCTAGTGAGGTTGAGGATAAAGGGATAGTTAAGGACTTTTTATTGGACTTTATACAAGTTTTGAGAAAAGAAAATGTTAATGATTAACTCTCTGTTTTAAGCAATTGAATGACATTGAGGATGAAGTTTGGTGACGAAGCAGTGCTTCGATAGTAAGGATGAACTTTAAAGACTAGGTAAAGTTTTCATGACGTGACAAAGTACTATGAAGAGAAATATTACAAAGTAAAGGATTATGAGGTGATGGAATATGAGGCAAGGAGAAGCTTCAATGATAAGAGCAAGGTTTAATTATGAGGACAAATTTTGACAATAAGGATGAAGCCTTGATGTATAGGCATGTGAGTTAGCAAGGTAGGTGAGCTGATGAGGATGAAGATGAACTTAGTATATAAGAAGCAAGGAGCTTCATAGGATGAAGTAAAGCAAGAAGATGAGCTCAGCATAGATGAACCAAGCTGACGAGTTTGGTATAAGTGAAGCAATTTGAGATGCTCGGTATAAAAGCGACATTAGTTAAGAAGCTCAGTATAAGGCTATAGATACCAGCCTATTTACAAAGCAAATTATAAGACTCAACATGGCTATATAAAGATAATTAAGAGTCTTAGCATTAATATCTAAAGCAAACTAATAGGGTCAATAGTATAATACTAAGCAGTGTATAGATAAGTTTAAATTATTTTTAGGAAGTGTATGTTAGTGCTATAAGTTCATTATATTTGCATGGCTTAAACTGTAAGATATTTTTATGAACAATTGCTATAAATAGATGTAGCAAAAAATATATAATTAAGAATGTAAGTCACCTACCACTGAACAGTTTTTCAGCGAATTGTATAGCCCAAATTGAAAGTTATCTACCTAAGAAATAGTTTATCAGCCACTAAGAATATTTTATTCATTTTTCTTTCTATATAAAGACATTTATATCATTTCAGAATCTACCAAACACACCTGTTTTCTTTTTAAACTTAAGTTCTCTATTTTTTTTTTTCTAGATTTCTAGATCTAAATTTGATCTCTTCCATTCCTTTTTTTCTTCAAAGTAACCACCCAATCTCAAAAGTAAATCCAATCTCAAAAGTAAATCAAAGATCTAAGTGAATTTTTTTTTCTTTCTACCTTCCTTTTAAGAGTTTTGCCTAGATTTCAAGTGTAGATTAGAGTGGTGCAGTGTTAGTGTGATAAGCCTAAGGATATTTGGTGCTATGAAAAGTGATGGTACGAGTTTTACTAAGAGAAGGATTAGAAAATGAGATGAGTTATGAAATGTAAGAATGCATGGAAAAACCATCAAGAACTGCTTCTGCTTAAATCTTTTCATTTGGTTATTATAAATGACTGAAATGACATATTATTATTATTGTTATATTATTATTAATATTTCCTATTATCTATTAAGAAATGAAAGCCATGTATTTCTTTATATATAATGAGAAACCACTTCGGCAACCTACTATTAATGGAAACTATTTTGATGAATGATTGAAGAGGCTACTACGCCAACTTATGTTTATTGATATGATCCCACTATGCCACCACCAAGTCAATGCCTACATGTAAAATAGAATGCATCACTAATTGGAAAATCCATTAGATCATTTGTAATGGTGACTCAGTTAATAGAGTCTATAATATATCAATGTTTCAAGGGTGAAATATTGTCCTTTCTATTCAAAGGCCAATAGAGATGATCATATAGTTTCACCCATGAGTATATTTCTGATAATTGTAGAGGCCATAGGATTGGTGGGGTAATCCTACCCATGAGTACTCTTTTGATTACTATTATATTGTTCTGTTATAGTGTTTTGTCCCATTCGTGTCTTTTCTTTTGGCACATATGTATTATTACTGACACCAATATATATATATATATATATATATATATATATATATATATATATATATATATATATATATATATATATATATATATATATATATATATATATATATCATTTGTAATGGTGACTCAGTTAATAGAGTCTATAATATATCAATGTTTCAAGGGTGAAATATTGTCCTTTCTATTCAAGGGCCAATAGAGATGATCATATAGTTTCACCCATGAGTATATTTCTGATAATTGTAGAGGCCATAGGATTGGTGGGGTAATCCTACCCATGAGTACTCTTTTGATTACTATTATATTGTTCTGTTATAGTGTTTTATCCCATTCATGTCTTTTCTTTTGGCACACATGTATTATTACTAACACCAATATATATATATATATATATATATATAGACACACACACACACAAACACATAATTATTGTTTCTTTAAGACCATATGTATGAATGCATTTTATTATTCATTTAGTTGATGGTTCACCATACTCGTCAATGGTTTTAGAAGATAAAACTGAGAGAATAAAATTGTGTGGATAGAAAAATTATGTGGATAGAGTTTCTTGAATCTCCTTTCTTGAAGCTATTGTTATAAATATATATTTCCAAGATCATGTATTGTAATTATTATATTGTTGATTCAATTTTAGATGCCTTATAGATTAAAAAGGACATTGTATAGAATGCTTCAATGGAAATAAAATGGAATGATCTTGATTATCTTAAACTATGAATGTATTAGAATTAATGTATTATATAAAATTATGTATACTGATCCAGGGTATTTGATAATAATATTGAATTTGGCGAGTATTTGGTTGTTTTAAATCTACCTACATTTTAAAATCATCACACTAATAGAATTCAGGGTGTAATATTAAAAAAATAAAAATTCAAATACAAACAAAAATTAGTAGTAAGATTATCTGATACTATACATTAATTAAGTATAATTGATAGCTATAGCAAACACTAACTTATTAGATAGTAAAATTTTAGATTTTATAGGTGTGAGTTCACGCACGAATGCCTTTCTCTAGCTCAAGATACCTTGAGAAAAGGCGAGCAATTTTTAAAGAGGTTATAGAATGAACTTCAATGCTCACGATTGGAATGACTATCGTTCCAAAAATTGATTTTGGATTTTGAAAAGAATCAGGAGTCGCTACCCTAATTTATTTTTTAAATGAAAAAATAAGGAAAAAATCCATTTGAGTCCAATTCATTAATTTTAGTTAATTAATTTATCCAAGAATAAAATCACTAGTCTTGAACTAGGTTGAGCTTAAGGATTAGATTTTTTATTTTAAATAATCACGATATGGCTCTTAAGTTTAATTTGACTTATAAAAATTGATTTCATGAATCACTACAAGAAAATCACGAAATAGCGATGAATTTTAGCGACGAAACATATTTTGTCGCTAATTTGCGACGGATTAGCGATACTCAGCGATGACTTTTAAAATAATAGAAATCATAAATTAAAATAATACAGCGACAGATTAACAACAAATTACTGATTAATCAAAAATGGAATAATTCAGTCGTTAAAAATGAGCACGAAATATTGGAGCCACTTGTTAGCGACGGATTTGCATCAATTCAATAACAAAATCAGCGATGGATTATTCTATCGCTATTTTAGTAGCTGAAATTTATAAATAAATTTCCCATTTAATTTACCGATGAAAAATATATAAAACAACGACAGAAATTCATCGCTATTTTTAATTCTTTTTTTTTATTTTTAGATGCATGTAACCCGATTGGACGGCAAAATTTAGAACATTATTTCTTTTTTTTTCTTGTGTTTTCCCCTTTTTCCTGCTTCTTTCAGTTCCAATTTTCCAAAAACAAAAACCAAAATCATATATATTTCTCTTCAAATTTCCTTAACTTGTTTGAAATTTTGGCAATGGATTTTGGTTAAAAGAGCTTTTGGTGGTTGTGTGGTTGCTAGTCCTCCACCAAATTCGTTATGTCTCTCTATCAGTTCTAGTGGTCGAGAATCTCCTCTCGTCGCCGAGCTGAAGTTTTTTTCTCAAATTGTGTGATTAAAAGGGCTGTTGGTGGGTTGGATGGTTGCTCTGTTGCTGGGTTTTTCTCTCAGATTGTTTGGTCAAAGGAGCTGGGTTTGGTGAGCTGTTACTGGGTTTTGGGTTTTCTCAGAACCTCCTCTTGTGGCCATCTCTCTCTCTCACTTCTAGTGGTTGGTGAAGCTCATCTTCATAGTTGGCTAAACCTGTATGACTTTTCTTTCTCATATTGTTTCCTTTTAATTTCTGTGATTTTATATGAAAATCCATGTTAATAATAAATTTGTAAGCTTTTGTTGGGATTTTGGTTGAATTATGTTATGGGTTTTGTGAGAATATGGATGTTTTTTTATCTAATTTCTTTTGATTTGAGTTATTGGTTTTGTTGGTTGATGGTTGAATTTGATTTTATGAAAGAATAATGGGTGATTTTATTATTTAATTCGATTTGAATGCCCACAGTTTTAGTTCTTGTTTTTGTATTATATTATACAAGTTAGCTAATTTAGTAACCTGATCTTAGTTATTATTAATAAATGATAGCTTTTTTATTTTTTATTAAACTAATAACACAATGCCTACTTTAGGATTATTGATAATAATCAATTAATGATATTAAAAAAGTTAGGAAATTGGATCTGTATAAGCTTATTGAACTAGCTAATATGTATATTATGTTAAATTATTCTTAGAATAGAAAGGTTTTATAAAATCAACTATTTATAATATAATGTGCCTACATATTAAATATAATGCACCTACATGGCTTTCCTTGCCTCAGGCATGCATCTCATATAGGTCACCACTTTGAGCGTTTGAGGCACTAGGGGCTACACCCTTTTGCACCTTAATAACTATGCACCTAAATCCCAAAATACTTGTTAAAATCAACAGAAACACAAACACATGAGTCTCCAATGGAGGAGACCAATTCTTACTCCTTCCCCACAGGAACCCCCAAAACAAATAAAAAACTACTAGCAAACAAACAATTGAGAGTAAAATCTGAAAACTCCCACATAACCTTTCTACTTAATAGCATCATTAGTACTACAAACTCATAAAACAAGTCAACCACAAACCATCCCTCTATTGTCGTTTTGAGTTTATCAAAATTATGGGGCTTTCTCTTTTATACATAAGCTTATTTTTGAATATTGGGCCTAACCACTAAGATAACTTTTCTTTCCCAGGTGGATTTACCCTTTCATTATGTTTTCTTTGTTTTGTCCTATTTTTCACCGATGTGGGATTGTTCCTTTCAACTCCTTTAAGAAAAGCTTCTTTCGCTGAACCCAGAGTGCCTAAACAATACCAATATCACATATATGTCTATGTTGCTCAGAAAGAGGTACCAAAATTGACGTTGAATACAAATTCCCATCCAAGATGGCATGTTAGATTTTTCTAAGATATTTTTTGTTGTATTTAGAGGATCATACCCAAATACTGATAATCTGTTTGATATGTGTTTGACTTTGATAAATTAGAACAATGAGAAGAGTATAAGCAATATAGAAACATGCATGCATACATAGAAGTGCTCATACTTATCAATGAAAGATTATAACATAAGTAAATGTCCATTCATTACAATATAATTGAGAAAAACAAGTGAAGATATCATGTAGTTGTTAGACATGTAAATACCATCAAAAGCTCCTCTTTTCCAATGGACAAAGTATTAAGGAAATCACTATAATTAATAAGGAATCATTCCTAGTTTTAAATATTGGTCGATAGGTTTTGTATCGTCCATTATGTATCAGATTTTTAGCCAACTAATTTGATATTTCTCAATACAATATGGGTACAAGGAAACAACATATTTGTTTAAATAAATTTTATAATAAATGATTTTTTGACCTTATATTTGTCACTCTAAAATATTAAGCAAACCAAATTATAGTGATATTTGATTGAAGTATTTAATTAATATTTATTTGAGTCACTTTGCAAAATTTGGAAAATTTATTCATGATAGCGGCAACTAATTCATTTCATATGTTCCTATTCAACCCAATTTCATTACATGGTTTCTAATTCTGAAACTGTTATTTAAAATCCTAGTAATGACTTAAGAAAATATAAAATGCAGAATTCATTGACTATTTAATATCACTATGAAACCTCATCTTCCCAAAAATCTCAACTTGTGCAATATATTATGAAAGTTGGTGGTGTTTCTAATATTATCAACAAATTTCTCATACTTCTATCAACAACCATAGATATCAAGAAGAAAAATCAACTTACTTGTTCCATGTACCTCCACATGACGTTCAAAGCAAGGAGATTTCTTCCCATGAACTCCTACATTAAGTGTTTAGAAGTAATATGTTAGTTATGAAAGAAATATTGAAAAAATAAAGTTGATCTATGGAAACATGTGACTACAAAACATCAAGTTGAGATGTGGGAATATATTTAAGAGCAAAACAATCTAACACTAAATTTTTCTACTATCAATGGACTAGTTTTTTCTACTATAGATGGACTAGTCAACAAAAAAAAAAAAAAAAAAACATTTACAAGATAGTAATAATAATAAAAAAACATATAAAGAAGCATTATTAATTGAAAATTTAGAACAACACAAGACTAGAAACATCCAGACCTATCTTCTTCTTTGCCTTATGCCCTTGCATGAAAAATTGGAAATGTGAGCAATCAAAGTTAGAATTCAATCTCAACCTTTCTCACTTTTCATTTCATGCAAATAAAGATGAAGAGGAAAAACTCTTCAGTCATTCTTCTCTACACTCTATCCTTTACCTCAATTTAGCTTCTCAAGCCAAGAAAAGGAAGATGGAGGTGAACATTGTTCATTCCCTCTCTAGCTTCCATTCTTTATCATCAACATGTCTTTCTCTACATTTTTACCTTTTTATCTCTAATTTCTCAAACCAAGAAAAGAAGATGGAGAAGAAGGAATAAAGATCATCATCCATATTCTTCATCTTATTTTAGAATGAGAATAAAATGATGAGAGTGATATAACTTAAGCAAATTAGAAGGTCCATATAATATAGCTGCTTATGACAAAGACTAGACCTGAAAATGTCCATTGGACTGTAAACTATGTATATTCTAATGCAACATTGCAAATTGGATATAGAAACTTAAAAAAATATTTTATTGGCTTTAGTTATTTAGTTTGCTACTGGAAATAGAAGCTATGGACACACACACACATAAACATTTACTCGCTCATTTGATATAACTTACTTTCTTAATATTTGAAGTTAAAATGGAATTATTTATTGTTCACTTATATTATGAATGACTTTTTAATTTTATTAATTTGGTCACTGTGAACATTATTATTACTTGTGATTATTGACTCCCAAAATGGGCTATGAGGCATGTCCGATATAATACAACAGATTTTATTGTATTTTATGCAGTGGAACATCATATATATAGGGGAGATGCTATCGAATTTTCTCCAGCATCCATGAAAATTAGATAGTTTAGTAAACCTTAGATAACCGTTTAGTGTCATTCTCACTGTGATAGTGAGATGTCACTGAATTGTCCAATGTGGACAGTTTGGAAAATATCATCCTTTTCAATTAGGTAACATATTTAATCATAAAGTTGTCATTGAAATTTAAACAGTATAACCTATATGTTCTCGGGTGCACAATGAGGTAGACATAAATATTTTATTTGTGTGTATTTCAACTAGTGCACTTAGAGAACTGTAGGGACATGCTGTCGAAATTTTGACAGCTTTATGATTAAAATCATGTGCCATTAATTGATTGCATAGGAATGGTTTTCTGAATGGTTAGGTTCTTACCTTTTAAGAAAGGAGATATAAGGATTAATAAAAGATTTAGGTTAAGTGTGAGGATTTATGTTTAGAGCTACAAAACTTTATGGTTATTACGTTTTGCTGGCAAATTGTAATAATTTGATATTTCACATTTTCAATATTCTATACCTACAAGAGTGCAAGATGAATTCAAATCGACAATGGATGTATGTTAGAATAATTAATGGGTATTTATATCTTGATTTTGTGGAAGGGTAAGATCAGTTTATTAAGTTTGTCTGTAGCTAACTTGGATATAAGTAAGGAATGCAGATTAAGTGTCCGTGCAAAAGGATTAAGTGTTAAAACCGCAGTTATGAAAATGTGGAAGTTGTGAAGCTACATCTTTTGCGACACAGATTTGTTTCAGATTACTATGTATGGAAATTGCATGGTGAAGAAGAAAATGTTGGGACATCTGATCAGATGAACTTTAATTTTGGTATAGGTGAATTAATCAGTCAGCCAAATTCATCAGATGCATTTAACAGATTAGTTATGGATACGACTGGTCTAGACTTTAATTGGGATGTTATAGAAGAAGCTCCTAATCCATCAGCTCAAAATTTATATGATATGCTTAGTGCTACTAATGAAGAGTTGTGGCGAGGATGTGAGAAACACTTAAAGTTATCTGTTGTGGCTCGGTTATTGAACATGAGGTCAGAAAACCACTTATCTGAAAGGTGTTATGATGATATGTTATCATTTATCAAAGAGATCTTACTAGTAGATAACATGATGGTTGACAATTTCAATTGCACTAAGAAATTAGTCAAAAGTCTAGGACTTCCAGTGGAGAAAATTGACTGTCATAGTAAAGGTTGCGTGATATATTGGAAGAGTGATTTTGATATGCTCAATTGCAAGTTTTGTGGTCAACCGAAGTATAAGACACCTAGATGGGGTTCTAAGAAATGAAAGAAAAATGTTGCATATAAGAAGATGTATTACTTTCCTCTAACTCCTAGACTTCAAAGATTATATGCCTCAGAATCCACAGCAAAGTACATGACATGGCATGCCACCCTGATGAGGAAGAAGGCATTATGTGTCATTGTTCAGATAGTGAAGCATGGAAGCATTTCAATCAGACTCATTTGTCTTTTGCATTTGAGAATAGAAATGTAAGACTCGGACTGTGCACAAATGGATTTCAGCCTTTTGGTTAATTAGGACAACAATACTCCTTGTGGCCAGTAATAGTCACCCCATATAATCTACCTCCGTGGTTATGTATGAAGGAGGAGTACATGTTCCTTACGATGATTGTTCCAGGCTCGAATAACCCTAAAGACAAGTTAGATGTGTATTTAGAACCTTTAATTGAAGAATTGAAGCAGTTGTGGGATGTTGGAGTTGGACATATGATGTGTCAAATAAGCAAAATTTTCATATGAAAGCTACTTTGATGTGGACAATAAGTGATTTCCCAGTATATTCGATGTTAGCTGGCTGGAGTACTCATGGATGGCTAGCTTGTCCTTATTGTTATGATGAAACTGATGCATTCACCCTACCTAAAAGTGGAAAGCAGTCATGGTTTGGCAATCATCGTAAGTTCTTACCACCAAATCACTCATTTCGACGTGATAAGACTCATTTTAAAAAGGCAACTATGATTGACAAGTTAGCACCCCCATTGCAGTTTGGACAGCAGATCTTTGAGGAAATCAAGAAACTGACTTTGAAAAAGGTTACTGAAGTTGGTGCGAATGACCATAATGCTCATATTTGTAGGAGTTATGGTTGGAGGAAGAGAAGCATCTTTTAGGATTTACCTTATTGGAGTTCCTTTCTTATACATCACAACTTGGATGTGATGCACATTGAGAAAAATATTTTTGAGAATGTGTTCAACACTGTAATGAATATAGATGGGAAGACTAAGGATAATGCCAAAGATAGAGCTGATATAAAGCTATTGTGTAGGAGACCCGAGCTTGAACAAGATGAAGTAACTAAGTTATATCCAAAGGCATGCTACACATTGGACAAAGAGTTGAAAAAAGTCCTATGTGAATGGGTGAAGAGCCTTAGGCCAGATGGATACGTGTCTAATATTGGTCGATGTGTTGACATGAGAAAATATAAATTGTTTGGGATGAAAAGTTATAATTGTCATGTATTCATGCAACAACTATTACCGATTGCTTTTCGTGCATTTCTCTCGAAGAAGGTTTAGGAAGCTATGACAGAATTGAGTTTATTTTTCAAAGATCTTACTTCAACCATGATTCATGTAGAAGATATGGTCATATTAGAAGAAGAAATTCTAGTCATTTTATGCAAATTAGAGGAGATATTTCCTTATAGTTTCTTTAACTCTATGGAACATCTTCCAATTCATTTGCCTTACGAAGTGAAGATTGCATGTCTAGTTCAATATAGATGGATGTATCCATTTGAACGGTATGAATATTTTAGGATATTCAACTTATTAATGTTCATCATCTATTCTAGTATTTTAACTTCTATTTCTTTTATATATCTCTATAGTTTCCTTCGACACTTGAAAAATGATGTCAAGAATAAATCTAAGATTGAAGGTTCTATATGCAATACATATTTAGTGGATGAAGCTTCATCCTTTTGCTCCTTTTATTTTGAACCTAAAGTGCACACAAGACATCAAAAAGTGCCACGGAATGATGATGGAGGACAGGTGGAAGGAGAAGAAATAGAAGGGAACATTGCAATCTTTACTCATCTGGGTCATCCATATGGAAAAGCAAAAATAAGGCGTTTGACATTGGAGGAGTATAATGCAGCTCGTACATACATTCTGTTGAATTGTGAAGATTTTTCTCCATTTATTAAGTAAGTTAATAGATAGAGCTGCTTCGATGTTATTCTTATCCCTTATTATCATATTGTAATTTTATATTTAATTATTTTATTTTCTTCTAAGGGTCTACATTAAGGAATTACAAACCTCTCAACTAATAATCACTGATACAGAGATAGATGCCATATTAGAACATGAATTTGCTAGTTGGTTCTAATTATATATGAGTGCTTCTTATTAATTGTTCATAGTTATAAATGATACTTATTACAATAATATTGGCTTATTAATTATAAAATTTTATATTTTATTTGGTAGGCAAACAATCCAACAAATGGCATCTTGAACCCTTTCATACAGTCTTTAACAATAGGTCCTTTATGGACTGTTACTTGTTATCCTGTGTACTTTATCAATGAATACAAATTTCACACTAAAGTGCATAGTGATAGACGACTCACAAATAATAGTGGAGTATGTATTAAGGGACAATCAAGTGATTATTATGGTCGATTGATAGAGGTATTGCAATTGGAGTATCCGACACTACCAATCAAGAGGACTATACTGTTTAAATGTGATTGGTTTGATCCAAAGCCAAATGTAGGGATGAAAATACATCAAAATTATAACCTTATTGATATCAATATGAGAAGAAGATTTAATAAATATGAACCATTTATCTTGGCAATGCAAGCAGTTCAAGTATATTATGTCCCATATCCTGGTTGTAAAGGTGTCGATATAGATTGGTGGGCTATGTGCAAGATTAAAGCTAGACCAGTTGTCGAGGTAGCCAAATCTCAAATGAACACCCTTTTATCGCATGTTTCACCTTTCCAAGAGGATGTTATAGATGCTAGGGAAGTGTCACTTGCATCTATCAATGAGGATCAATCACTTAATGATCCACTTAGTTCTTATAATGAATTAGACACTAAAGAGGTTAAAACAGAAGATGAAGCACTAGTAGACTCATAAACAAAAGGAGAAGTAGAATTTGATGAAGAGTTGAATGATGTTGAAGATAGTGATTCGGATGCATAAGATCTTTTAATAATTTATTTATCTAATGACATGTTGTAACTCTATTATTGTAATAATATAAAATATTTTGTTTTAACTCTATTATTGTGATAATATAAAATATTTTATTTTACTTGTATACAATTATCTTGCTTATGTGTGAGTATATAAATGTATAACAGGCAAAATACTCTTTTTTTTTAATCATTTAATTTCATATGATTCAAGTATGGATAAAGGTCGTGGGAGAGGTAATTTCCCTATTAAGGAGAGTGGCAGAGGTACTGCACCTAGTAAGGGACATGGTAGATGTACTACGGATCCAAATCCATTACATCCTCAACTTCAGTCTTTGACTCCGTCAGTACATCCCCCTATTGATGCTCCTTTGAGTTTGTCAGCACTTCCTTCTGGTTCGACATCACCTCCTTCCATTAGGCCTCCCTGATGCTCCTCCTAGTGATCTGGCAGCAGGCCCTTCATCATCATCATCATGTATTCCTAATCCTAATGAGACACTTGGTGAGGTAGCACCCACTCCTATAAGAAGTTGTACTACATCAGCATCAACTTCTGAGGCCGGTCATAGCTCTTCGCAGGGTGCTTCTGCTTATGCACCTATTGAGACTTATGAGAGGAGTCGTGATGGAAAGATCATTGTCACTGTTTTAAATTCAAATGAGTTAAGTATAATTTCGTTTATAATATTTTAATACCAATTTCATAAATTTAATATTTTACTAATATTATATATTAATTATTTATAATTTATGTATTATAGCTTGTTTCCATCTAGCAAGTGTGCAAAGATGATCACTAAGATCTTCAAGGAGAGGATATATCCAAAAGGCTATTCTTGGAAGGAAGTGCCAAAGGAAGTTAAGGATTATTACTGGGAAGAATTTAAGGTAATTAATATAAACATTAAATGTTTTAATTATAATTTGATTATTTGTTTGAATTTTACCTCTAATTTGATTATTTGGCCATAGAAATTTGATTATTTGTTAGAAATTTACTTGTAATTTAATAATCAAAACTAATGATTGTTATGATAGATTTGTCTTATGGCAGAAGGGGTTATTACTTGGAGGCCCGGGTTGGACAATTTATATGATAATGTATTATGTTGATGATATTGAAGTGTTTGGGCAATAATTATATTATTTTTTAAACTATTAACAGGAGGATAATTCCAATATATAGGGAAATTTTTGCCGAAATTTTATAGATTTTTAACATTTGTATCTATAATTATGCTGAATTTTGTGTTAATTGATCTAATTATCTTATATATATTTGTTTAAGTAAAACATTAGTAAATCACTGTATAAATTTCAGTTATTAATACGAGAAATTTCATATATATAAGGGTGGTTTTTGTCAAAGTTTATATATATATCTTTAATTTGATTATTTGGCCATATAAATTTAATTATTTGTTAGAAATTTACTTGTAATTTAATAATAAAACTTATGATTATTATGGTAGATTTCTGTTATGGCGGAAGGGGTTATTACTTGGAGGCCCGGGTTGGGCAATTTATATTATAATGTATTATGTTGATGATATTGAAGTGTTTGGGCAATAATTATATTATTTTTTTAACTATTAATTGGAGAATAATTCTAGTATATAGGGAAAGTTTTGTCAAAATTTCTATAAATTCCAGTTGTTAATACGAGAAATTTCATATATATTAGGGAGGTTTTTGTCAAAGTTATAAATTTTAATTCCATTTATTAATATGAGAAATTTCATATATATTAGGGAGGTTTTTGTCAAAGTTATAAATTGTCAAAGTTTATATACATATATATATAGTCAATTTTAATACTTTGTTGCCAAAAAACTCTGTTTAGGACAAGGCTATAAATTCAAAGGTGAAAATTGCTTGGAAGAAAAAGTGTGCATTGCGATATTCTGACATGGTTAGTAATGTAAAGAGGTCTGGTAAAAAGCCCAAATTTCTTAAAGAGGATGTCTATAAGCAGTGGTGCAAGGAATGGAAGAAAGATCATAGGATAACAAAATTTGCTATGGCATCTAAGCATCGCTGTTCTTAATCAGGGGGTGATGGTAGTGGGCCATCTTGCCATATGGGCACTGCTATCCCATGAGGAGCATCACCGTAGATTGGTTAGTATATATTCTAATTTACTATATAAGTACAAATTTTTTAAATGTCCTTGTTTGTGAAAAATATAAAATTTAAATACTTTGTAATATTTTAGAGGCTTCTACATTGGGACGAGATCCACTGCCGATGGAGATTTTCATCCGCACTCATACTAGGAAGGTCGATGGAAGTTTTGTTGATTCTCGCTCGAAGGCAGTTCATGTAAGTCTAAAATTTTATTTTTTAGTCTAATTCATTTGTGGAATTTTTTTATATAAATAATTTTTTTTCTAATGATGGAAATAATTCAAAATTCTCAAAACTTTATAATTTATTTGATTATAAAATTTTAGCTTGTAATTTAAAAAAATAATAAAAATTATGTGCAACTTTTTTTATAAAACTAAAATTTGTTAATTGAATTATTTAATAGGATGAGATTGTGAGATTGCACGGAAAGATATCTCAGCCAACACCAGGATCCAATCAACCAGCTATTGTTGATGAGTTGGAGCTATACTTGAGAGCTATTGGAGGGGAGGACAAAAAGAAAAGGATTTACAGAGTCGGTTCTTATGCATCATCATATTATGGACATTCTGGTGGTAGCTCATCTTCTACTACTTACTCACCATCTACCCCTCCTCCTACTTCTTCCTAGCCAAGCAATGAACAGGATATGATTCGATTGATTTTAAGTCCAGGAATTCAAGAAGTAATTCAACAGCAGTTACAAAGGATAGTATCGGAGAGAGAACGAGAGCTAACGGAATGCCTTCATTGCCTAGAGAGTTTTATGATTTCAGGAGGCTTAGATCCTATTTCATCTGTCCAGAATGATCCTGCAAGTAATGATGATACTGCTGCTGCTGATGATGATACTACTGCTGATAATCATGCATCTGATGATCCATCTCATATTGATGAGTAGCATGATTAGGAGCATGATTTAGGACTCTATCATTAGTATTTTCCTATTTATATTGCTACTCTTTTATGATTTATTATTTATGGTTGCTACTTTTTTATGATGTATAACTTATGTTAATATTTTATTACTAATTGAATTTTTAATATTCATATTAATATTGTTAACATTGTTGAAACATATTAGTATATAAATATAAATATAAATATAACGTATATAAATATATATAATAACATAATCATAAAAAAAATTAAATGAAAAATATTTGTGATGGATTTGCAACGAAACAAAATTTTGCGACGGATTTGCGATGAAAAAATAAATGATAAATTTTTAAATAAAAAATTGTGATGGAATATAGGGATAATTGCGACAAAATAAATTAATTTTTAATTATAAATTATGATGGAATTTCAACAGAATATTCCATCACAATAAGACGACGACAAATTGCTTTATTTCAGCGATGACTTTTATTGAAGTTTAGTTCTAAACCCCAACAGATCAACTACGAATTAGCGACGAATTAGCAATAAAAATTTCATTGCTGAATTTTGTGATAGAATTTAGCGTAAAAATTTTTGTCATAAATTACCGATGGATTTCTATTTCCATCACAAAAAAATCAGCGACTAGGGTTATAGCGACGAAATTTTCTCCTCGCAATTCCGTCGCTATAATCATTTAGCGATGGAATTTTGCTATTTAGCGATGGAAAATTCCATCACTAAATAGCAATTTTCTAGTAGTGAATGACAAGTATTAAATGACAATTAAAATGCATGAATATAGCATAATATGAACGCATGGTATAATTATAAGTGCAAGGGAAATTAATAGAATAATTAAGTAAATTATCCATAAATTAAGGAGAGTGTTCCTCTAGCCCTTATAGATTCCAAGGGAACCACGTAATCTCTCCTTAATTCCAAAAATAATTATGTAAATGCATTAATTAAAAATGGAATATCTTCTCTAACCCTTATGGGTACTAGGAAGACCATAAATTCCCTTACAAAAACATGAAAATTGATAACTACAATTGAAAGTAAATGAAAAATGAAATTAATTTGAAACTAGATTTGAGATTTGGATTTAAATTTCAAACATGCTTACATACCCCATTGAATGGGGATCAAAACTCACGTAATTCATTCCGCGATTAAGTGGAGGGCTTTACAGATTGATTGATTTAGTTTGATTTGATTTAGAAGTTGTATGGTGAGAGAAGGTGTTTATAACTTTGTGTGAGTTAGCAGAGGGTTTTTTCTAGACCAAAATTTTGTTTTATCAATACTAGAGGATTGGATTGATTGATGGATCAATTAATTAATTAACTAATTAATGTGATGAAAAGGGGTCGAATAATTAATTAAAATGACTTATTCATTAATTAGGATTGATTTTGAAAAATGGCAATTAATTAATTAATTTGGTGATTAATTTTAAAAAAGAATTCATTAATTAAAAGGCTTAATTAACTTAGGTTAGGATGGAGAAATTAATTAATTAAAATGATTAATTAATTAATTAATTTAAAGAGAGTGATTGGAGGAAAAAGAAGAGTGGAATTTGAGAATAGTAATCTACTCAAATTCTAGAGGTGAAGAGAAAATGAAGAAATAGTGGGGTATTTATAGGAAAAGTGTGGATGAGGGTATTTTAATAAAGAAAATGTGAAACTACATGGAGGATAGTGCTAGAAAAAAGGCTAAAATTGCTAAAAAAATTAGACTTTGGAAATTTCGGATGGAAAAAGAGGGGACCGCCGCTACAGAGTCATGTGGTGTCGCAGTGGGCACTGCATGATGCCACAACTGTTGTTTGCAGCTAGCCGTAGGTGTTAGATTGTGGCCGCATAATGAGAGTGCGAAATTGAGAGTTCACACTATGAGGTTATGAATTAATAAAATATTTTGCAATGTTAAAAGTTTGTGAAAGAAACATTAATAAAATATATGAAATCCCACTTAAAATAAAAATGAATTTCATCAAAAGTGTGATTCTTTATTTAAAATAAAAGGGGTCAAAACCCATATGGAGTTTCTGCATTTATGTATCATATAAAGTCCATTGTAGCAAATTGAGTTAGAAAAAAAAAGACACTAATTGATGTACACTGAATGAATTTCGAGCTTCCATTTGAAAATGATAAAACTGGTTAAACTTGCAAAGTAAGGAAATGAGTGTCCAGGCGATCTACATGGGCAAATAATATGATACTTAAGTTAGTATGTGTTTCAACGGAAAGAAATGTATCTTGATGTCTCGTAGAAAAAATGTACATTGTCCTTGGAGTCTTAGGATATTTATTGTCATAGACTTGGGGAGTAAGTCTCTGAAATTCAGGACCATTAAGGTACTAAAGAGTGGGAGATGTGGTCTTAAAAATCCTGGGAGTGGAGATTGTGGTGATGTAAAGTCATCTAGATGTAAGCATTCGCCAGTGGGGATTGATGTTCAGCAGATAACCTTGGGAGTTGGAGTACTAATGAGATGAGTTTAGGTATATATATTAAAAAGGGGGCGAGCCATAGCTCACCTTGGAATGACTAAATCAGGATGATCTGTATCACATGTTCCCCTACCAGTGCTGAGTTTATAACTCGGTGGACAGGTGCGGCTTTATAATATTGGCAAGAAAATTACTTTTTGAATTTTTGAAATGATGCTAGTTGCAGGGTTGCTTCATAGTAAGTTGCCACGTGTCTGATATGGAAGGATCTAGAGACCTTTTGGATGCTCTTCTTGCTTCTACAAATAGTGTCCTATAGTTACTTGGATTTCATTTTTGCATTATTTTGTAGCTCAGTGCTACCAAAATTTTTCTCTCTTGTATTTTTATTCTATTTCTGGTTATTCTTATTATCATGTTCATCCTTTCTCTTTCATTTGTATATCTCTAGCATAGTAAGTTCCCTTTTCCTTTTTATTTTTTGTCTTCTACGTTTTTAAGTTCCCATCTATTCATGATCGACCTAAGGATTCCCAAAATATGTTCCTACCATCTATTAGTGAGGGCACAAATTTGTCAGACTATTCCCAAATACCTTTTCCTAATAGGATATATATATATATGAGTCTGCGCCCCCCCCCCCCCCCCCGGCCCCCACCCCCCACCCATTACATATAGCTACAACTCTTGCTATGCTTGATAAGGTAGAGGCAGTTCGCCAAAAGGGAAAACAAGTAGCCTAAAAGGCTCCTATTGGCGAAACACCTAAAAAAGGGTAAGGAGATCGAACTAAAAAAGGGGCTGGAAGCATTTACCTATGCCTTAGCGGCTAAGCAGGTAAAAGCTATTAGGATTTGCTTTAAAATTCCTGCTCAGTATATACTTAGGTTGCCTAATCCTGGAATTTTTGCTAACCAATCTTTAGGGGATCAGGATAGGATGGTCTATATGAAGGACCTTAAATATGGTCTTACGTTCCCCCTAGCTGATCTATCTACCACCATGTTGAGGGAGTATCAGCTCCTAATATGTCAATTATATCCTAATTCTTGGAAAGTGTTAGTAGTGCTTAGGCTTTTAGGGGAGAGGCAAGGCTATAACATAAGTAGTAGAGTAGTAAGGGAGTTGTATCCTTTAGTGGCTAGGAGGGGTTTTGACCACTTCAATTTCTAAAGTGAAAAGTAGATTTTCATTCTACCCTCCTCCTTGAAGAAATGGAAGAGAAAGGTCTTCATTATACATCATAAGGATAGCTAGGGTGATCTTTCAAACTTATGGGTGGACAGCCCCACCATTACTCCTGCAAGTTGATTACCAGCCTTATCTCCCTAAGAGACAGAGATGGTAAAATTTTTAGGAGGTTTAGGGCCTATCTCAGGTTCTCAACTCCTAGATGAGTACTTCATTATCGACTATATAAGGTAAGTGGCAGCGAGGCTCACTGGCCAAACTTAGACCAAACTGATCCTATCTCATGTATTTTGTCAAACAACCACCCTTTTTATGAGGGATTTCTGTTTTTCCTAGTTGTATATTTATTATATTTTTTTGTGTGCTGCAATGAACTCTATAGCTCTACTGATGAAGGAGAAGAGGGAGAAAGAAAGGAAAGCTAAAGAGCTTCAAAAAGCATCAGAGGATTGGCTAGCTAAAGGTTGGCCAAAGAGAAAACCCCCTAAGCTTCTAAGGTTCGAGATATCATTGTATTTGTGCCTCAGCGCCTACAAAAATCTGCCAACTCTGGGGAGGCGGCCAAGAGGAGCTCCCCTGAGGTCTCGATTGAGCCTTCTTTGAAGAGGCCTCATTCATCAATGGAAGAATCTTCCTTATGTGAGCTTACCAACTTTTATCAGGTGGTGGAGCAAAAGTATGGCACCGGAGCTTTGGCCTGCAATCCCAATGTCACCATTAACTTGATGAAAGTGATGCTTCTACCTGCTAATGAAGACTTGGTGATTGAGCTTTCTAATGCTCAGCTAGCAGGATCAACATATGGCCACCTATTTTTGGGTTTGTATTACTAACCTTTTTTTTTTTTAGCTAACTCTTCCTTCCCTGGTTCAGAATGCTTTGTGTATCTTCAAGCTTCGCCAGAAAAATGAGGATTTAGAAGGAAGATATGTGTGATCCCTTAATTCATACCTCATCATTCAGCCGTAGCTTAACACTGGCTAAGATTAGTGCGATACGCAGAGCAAAAAATAGACTTTTAGTCACATTAGTGTGAGGATGCTTAATTTTTCAGACATTGACACTTTCCCTACTCTGATAAGACCTTTTGTACTAGAAAATATTTTTCTTAAATTGACCAAATTTTCTCTCAAACTAATTGTCTAATTATTCTAAAATTAATTTCAAGCCTATCAACATTGACCGATAAGATTTCTGAACTCTATAACTCTTAAAAACTGACCTGAAAGTCTCAAAAACTACTCCGAAACCTCCAAAAATCTACCAAAAAAGAATCTTGGAACTTGAGCCAGCCAAGCCACCTAGCTTCCTTACGGCACTGTGTCAGCTCTATATAGCACCACAGGTACCACCTGCGGTATGCCACAACCATTTGGTGCGATGCCATACTTGTCTTATGCGAGTGGACCCCTTTTCTGCATGGAAAATGACCCTTTTACTCCCTCAAGCCCAATTTTTAGCCTTTTCTAATCCTACCCCTCATTATCTTTTCATATTTTTACTACCTGAACTATCCTCAACCTTATTTACCTATAAATAGGCCCCCCATTTCCTTATTTCTCTTCTCCTCCAAAGTTTATATTGATGGTTATCTATCAACTTTTCTTCTTCTCCCTCCATCCACTCTCTAATTAATTAATTAATCTTTTTAATTAATTAATTATCAAACCCTAACTAAGTTAATCTTTTAATTAACTAAAACTCTTTTTTTAATTAATCACTTAATTAATTAATTAATTAATCTTTTTAATTAATTAATTAATCATTTTCCTTAATTCATCATTCCTCCAAATTAATTAATTAATATTTTTAATTAATTAATCCATCCATCCTTTTCATCATATTAATTAATTAATTAATCATTTTAATTAACTAATTAATCTTCTAATCCATCCAATCACCCGATCCTAATAAAAGGGAATTTCAGTCTGGTAAAACCCTTCACCCAACAAAAGAGTAAAGGTATCAGCCTTTTTCTCTCAAACCCAAATCAAATCAATCAATCTAATCAACCCTTAAACCCCTCCACTTAATCGTGGAATAAAATATATGGGTTTTGATCCCTATTTGATGGGGTATGTAAGCGTGTTTGGAATTTAAATCCAAACCTCAAATCCAAATCCTTGATCAATCTCCTTTCCCCTTTTTAATTAATGTAATTTATAGATGTTTTATTTTAATTTTCTCCTTGTACTCATGCCATGCTCATGCATTTATAATTATCATTTTAAAAATGTCATTCATGAAATTAATTTTCAAAGTCAAATCAAACTTAAGAGCTAAATTTAGATTATTTAAAACTAAAAATCTAGTCCCCAAACTTAACGTAGTTCAAGGCTAGTGATTTTATCTTTAGGTAAATTAATTGAAAATTAATGAATTGGAGTCAGCTGGGTTTTTCCTTAATTTTTTCATTTAATATAAATTAAGGTGGTGACTCCCAAAATCATTTTCAAAATCAACCAATTCTAGCTCGAGGGTTCTATCATAAGTTTAAACCCGAATAAGCATCATGATTCCCTCTAGTGGATCAGGCCGGTGCTCGGGCGAGGCCTCACAATATGACAGCGAGCTAGATCCATCATAAACAAGAGCTGGAAAACAAGTTTGCCGAGTAGTTGGCTCGAGCCAAAGAAGGCCATAAGAAGGCCATGATGGAGCAGAAGGCGAAGTTTGCCACCGTATAATCAACGCTCCAAGGTGAACTATCTGCAACGTGAGCCGAGCTCTAAGAGAGGGAGAGGGAGATCTAGAGTCTAAATGAGAGCACTAACAATCTTAGTAAGGATCTCCAAAAGGAGAAGGATGATTGGGCCAGGGATAAGGGGGATGCAACTTCTAGTCAACCTGAGACCCTTCTTGAGCATGGATCTTCTCTTCCTAGGATGGAGGAGGTTATACCTCCTCTTTCTGTAGTCGATTACATTATAGATGATGTAACCGATCAACATTAATAAAAATAACTTATTTTTTAAAGATGGCACTTTTCTCATTTGTGTGTGTGTGTGTGTGTGATGACTTATTACCATCCATTTACATAATGGGTGAATGCCCTATTAGAGGGGCAAGTCTTTGCTTTACTTATTCCTTTAATGTTGGCATTGGGCAAACATTTGGTTCGCTTAGTAAAAGGGTCTCGAGTGAACTACTTATTCGCCTATCCCTTTTATTAGAAACTATAGATTTAGGGGTGTATGGTGAACTTCAATGTTCGCCTGCCTATTTATCCTTAGGGAGAATAATTATATAATTTTTGCCTTGAACAAATGAATCTTTGGTGAATTTTGGAATTTTAAGATCATCCATATTTAATTGAATAATTCAAAATTAAATACAATAACATGAAAAAGGAACTTTAGAAATCATCTAAACTTTAAACTTATAAAAAATTTTGAAAATGAACTAGGTACATATATATCACTAATAGTAGAACCTGAGGTTGTTTGAATTCCAAGATTGAGGGAGAACTCTTCCTTAACGATCTTTTAACTTGTAAGCTCCTAGACTAATGACTTTAGCGAGCTTATAAGGTCCTTCCCAATTAGGCTGCAATTTACTTACTCCATCATTTCCTCTAACTATTTCAGCCTTCCGCAGTACTAGGTCGCCTTCCTGAAAACTTCTCTTTTTAACTTGACGATTATGATATCGAGCTACTTGTTGCTTGTATGTTGTAATTCTCTGGTAGGCTAGGTCTCATTTTTCCTCTAGTAGATTTAGGTTGATTTAGAGTTCTTCTTCCTAGTTGATCTCTTTAAAATGCTTGGTTCTGTAACTAGGCAGGCCGAACTAAACTGGCATAATAGCTTGTGAACCGCAAGTAAGGGAGAATGGTGTTTCTCTTGTTGATTCCCTAGCTGTGGTTTTGTAGCTCCACAATACATTATATAGTTCACCTACCCACTTGCCTTTGTTTTGTTCTAATCCTTTCTTGAGTCCTTGTAGAATGATATAGTTCGCCACCTCTGTCTATCCATTAGATTGAAGGCAGGCCACTGAGGTGAACCTTAAGTTAATGTTTAGGTCTTTGTAAAAGGACCTAAACTGAGCGAAGTTGAACTGTTTTCCATTATATAAGATTATGGTCTCGGGGATGTTGAACCTATAAATGATAGATCTAAAGAAAAAGTTAGTAATATTCTATTGGATGATTCTTGCTAATGGATCTGTCTCGATCCATTTAGTGAAATGATCATGCAGACAATTAAGAATTTCAATTGGTGGACTGCTTATGGGGGAGAGTTTCATAGAAGATTGTCTGGAAATTAGAAAGTGCTCCTAGCATTGTCTGTAATGGCTCACCATTTCTTTTGTGTCTTTTTATAGTAGGCCAAAAATAGCCTTTTAGCAGGACTTTTCTCATTAAACTAAAGCTAGATTCATAGGCCCTACAGATGCCTTCATAGATTTCCCTTAGGATATAGTTTCCTTCCTCAGTAGAGATGCATCTCAACTAGGGGTGAATCTTAGGTCACTTGAGAAGATCGCCTTTATACCAATTATATCGCTTAGATTTCTTTATCACTTGTCAGGCCTCCTTATCATTTTATGGCAGATGCCCTTCAGATAGGTACCAAATTATGGGTTCCATTCATGTGCCCTACCAATCCACTATGTATAAAGGTAAAACCTTTGTAGTAGGCAACTTTTGCACTGTCAGGGGAACATTCTTGGTGAGGTTCATTCTTCCTATGGCTGCGAATTTGGAGATCTCATCTACCCTTACATTTTCTTCTTTTGAAATATGCTTCAATTCCCAACTGACTTCCTTCTTTAAGAGTTCCCTAGGCCATCTCCATGTACTTCTTTAATATGGACTCTTTAGCCATGTAATTACTGATTATTTGATTGACCACTAATTGGGAATCACTATAAATCACAAGATATTCCATCTTAATTTCCTGAGCTATAGAGAGGTTAGTAAGCTAAGCTTCATACTCTACCGCATTATTGGAGATTGAAAAATCTAACCTTATAGCATATTCGATAATGACCCTATGTGGGCCCCTCAAGACCACCATGACTCCTAATCTTTTTGAACTTATAGCCCCATCAACATGCATCTGCCAAGATTATCCTGACTTCTGTGTCTCCCTTTAAGAAGGTGTGAATTCTGCTACAAAATCAGCAAGGATCTGACCCTTCATAGCCCTGCCTTGGTTTGTATTTTATGCTGAGACCTCCAATCCATACTGACCACTTAGACATCCTCCCTAATGTTTTCCTCCCTATTGTTTTAGGCTTCTGCAAAATTTTCCTTAATGGGAGATTGGTTTGGATAATTACATGGTAGGCTTCCCAATAGTGCCTCAGCTTTTAAGTTGCCATGAACATGGCCAGAGCATATTTTTCTAAGGTCGGATATCTAAGCTTGGCATCCTAGAGGACCCTACTTACATATTAGATTGGTCATTGCTCACCATCTTCTTTTTTTATCAGGACAGCTCCTACAGTTTCAGCTAATGTTGCTAGATACATATATAGATCTTCCCCGGGCACAGGGCAACTCAGAAGAGGAGGAGACGTTAGAAATTTCTTAAATCATTCAGTAGACCATTCAAAGTTTTTCAAATTCTTTAGTGTCTTAAAGAATGGTTAACACCTTTTAGCATAACAAGAGATGAATCGCCCCCAAGCAGTAAGTCAACCATTCAGTTTCTTTACCTCCTTAACGCTAGTAGGAGGGTTCATGTCTAAGATCACCTTAATCTTATTGGGATTTGCTTATGCTTATTTGTGACACCATGTATCTTAGGAATTTACCTATTGGGATGCTAAACACATATTTTTCAGGGTTCAACTTTAGATTGTAAGTTTGCATGATCTTCAGGATTGCCTCTGTATCCCTGGGATGATCTTGATTCTTCTGCTCTTGATGATCATGTCATCTATATATACCTCTATGGTTTTTTTGATTTGTTGTTTGAAAACATGATTCACTAGTCTCTAGTAGGTGGCCCTAGCATTCTTTAATCCAAAGGGAATCATCCTGTAACAAAATGTCCCTTGGTCAATTATGAATGATGTCTTCTCTTCGTCTGACTTGTGCATTCATATTTGATGGTAACTAGCTTTGGCATCTAGGAAGGAGTAAATCTCATGCTCGGCTATTGAGTCTACCAGTTGATTGATACTTTGCAAAGGATAATTGTCTTTAGGGCAAGCATGATTCAGAATGGTAAAATTGACACACATTTTAAATGCTCCGTTAGGCTTCTTTACTAGTACTACATTGGCTAACGATTCAGGGTAATGCATCTCCCTTATGACTCCTGCATCCAAGACCTTTTGCACCTCTCCCACTATGGTGATTTGCTTTTCAGGTATATGCTTCCTCTTTTTTTGAACAACCAGTATGACAGAAGGATCAATGCGAAGCCAGTGGGTTATTACTTCATCATTTACACCTACCAAGTCTATGGTATCCCATGCAAAGGAAGCTTGATTCCTTCTTAGTACTTCCATTAATTCTTGTCGAACCTTATTTGTTAATAAGGCTCTTATCTGGACCATTTTCCTCTATTTGATCTCTATGCTCATGATTTGTCCCCATGGTTCTGCTTTCTCTTCTCTGACCAAATCATCTACTGCCTCTACCTGCATAGCAGGGAATACACCATTTAAAGCTATATAGTAGGCTTTTCTTACTATCTCTTGGCATCCCTTGACCACTACCACTCCTCTAAAAGTTGGTATTTTCATCATGAGATACCTAATGCTCATATAAGCATCGGTTGCATACATGATCGAGCACCCAATGATGGCGTTATATTTGAAGGGTAGTCTACTACCATGAGTTCTGCCTTAAATTCTTTAGAAATCTCTCCATCACCCAATTTAACCTCTATCATAACTGACCCTTCAACTAGCACGACTTTTCCACTTAGCCCTACCAAGGGTATAGATATTGGCTTGAGGTTCTTCTTTGTTAGCCCCATCATCTTGAATATAGTTAATATAATCATGTTAATTATACTGCCTTCATCTACCAACATTTTTCAAGCCAGGTAGTTGTTCAGATGCCCTAATATTACTAAGGCATCGTTATGTGGCATGATGACCGATCCTCTATCTTCTTCTAAGAAAGTTACTGAACCATATACCTTCTTTACTGGTGTGGTTGTGAATCACATCTGGCTCGCTTCCTATTAGTAGAGCTATCTCCACTGAACTTCCTCCAAATATCATATGGATCTCTCTAGCGCAATCTCTCCTTTGTTTTTTCTGCTCCGTCTCTAAGGGTGCGATTTTGTCTAAAGTATCATTAGACCTCTATCTGTATCTTGATGTATGAATCGCCTAATCCCTAACATACCCTTTTGGAACAATTTTTCTATTTCCTCCTTCAAGTACCAGCATTCATCTGTGTCATGGCCCTTGTCTTATGAAACTGGTAATATTTATTGTTATGTCTTTGTCCAGTGGAGTTGTTGCTCATTTTCCTAGGCCACTGAACCTTCTCCTCAGACTCTTTTATCCATATCAACACATGGCTCCTGGCAATTACTAAGGGAGTAAACTGTTAGGCTCATATGTTTGATCCATACCCTCTTCTATTACGGCCATCGTAGTTATTTCCATGACGGCCTTGGCAATCTCCTTAACCTTTTACCAAGCCCCCTTCATTAATCCTCTACCTTTGGGAAAAATCTCTCATTTTGTCATTAATGCAAATGTGGGTTTGTGTCACAACCACCAAAGCAGAGATGGATTATGGTGGGTTAGAGAGCAACTCTTTCCTTAAGTCTGAATTGGAGGTTCCATTCAACATGGTTGTGTAAGCTATGTCTCTGTGCAACTCCTCAATCTAGATCACATCTTTATTAAAGCATTCAATATACTTCCTCAAACTTTCTCCTTACCTCTAAGCAATATTTAGTAGATTAGTGGAAATTTTCTTGAGAGTGATGGAGGTAATGAACCTTGCCTAGAAAAGCTTCGACAATTAGGAGAAAGAGGTGATGGATTTTGGTGGCAATGTTTGATACCAATCTTGGGCCAAGCCCTTTAGTGTAGTAGGAAAGAGCTTGCACAATACTGAGTCTTGGTGTGTTTGCGCATTTATAAGGGTTCCGTACTTGTGTATATGACTTTTTGGGTAAGTGGAACTATTGTAAGATTTTAAGTGGGACCGAATTCAGAATTGAATAGGATAGGTAGACATGACTATGCCATCAAAAAAGGAGGAGTCCATCCCCAAAGCGAAATCCATCTTGTTAACTCTGGTTCTAATCTTAGATATGACTTCCCTAACCTTTCTCTCTAATTGGGCAGGGTTCTCATTGTCATTAGGCTCCCTATCTGACCATTGTTCCACTAAACCATCTTGGAGTAGGCTTTTTGAGTTTTGGGTTATAGGTGCTTTGGCTGGGTCATCGAGGATAAATATTTATTTCCATTTATTAAGAGCATTTGAGCCAACTGGCAATTATGTCTGGGTAGGTGTTTGGTGGGCTATGAGTTGTTTGAGTTCTTTGAGCTAGGATGTGAACTCTATAAAGGCGGTGATTACTGTTTATTTATGTCCAAAAGGGGAGCACTAAGGTTAGGGATGGCTACTGGGAGTTGGTTTTGGGGGTTGCCCCCTACTTCATGTTGTAAAGGAAAAAGATTTAGCCTTAGGTTGAGGTTGCTGGAGTTTGGATATGGGTCATCCATAGGAGAAATTGGGAGACTTGACCAAGAGGTTTGAAGGAAGGTGTTCCATGTTCACCACATCAAATGATGTATACTGAATAAATTTCGAGCTTCCACTTGAAAATGACCGAACTAGTTGAACCTGCAAAGTAAGGAAATAAGTGTTTAGATGATCTACCAAGGCAACCACTTTGATGCTTAAGTTAGTATATGTTTTGATGGAGAGAAATGTATCTTGATATCTCTTAGAAAAAACATACCTTGTCCTTAGAGTCTGAGGATATTTATAGTGACAGATTTGAGGAGCAAGCCCCTGAAATTTATGACCATTAAGCTATTGAAAAGTGGGAGATGTGGTCTCGAAAATCCTGGGAGTGGAGATTGTGGTGATGTAAAGCCATCCAGATGTAAGCATTCGCCAGTGGGGATAGTGTTTAACAGATAACCTTAGGAGTTAGAGTATTGATGAGATAGGTTCAGATATATATATATTAAAAAGGGGGTGAGCCATAACTTGCCTTGGAATAACTGAATCAGGATGATCTATATCACTAATCAATTACATGAATTTTTAAGTCATTCAGCCAAGATAAATTAATAACATTAATTAGTATAAATGATAAATTAATAGAAAATTAATTTATTATTTTATTATTCTCAAATGCTAATATTATTTACATGTATAATATTTTCATTCAAGGCAAAAAGGGAATGCTCAAATTTCAATCTCTACTACTTATTTATTGGGCAACAAATATTTAATTATTAAACTATTAATTTACTAATGGGCATGTGGCAATATGATGCAATTTTTTTTTTTCGGGGAGGACTATCCGGACCAACATTAATTATCAAATTCATTAAAATAAAAATTTATGGAAAAAAAATACTTGCCCCTAAATTTTTCTTTTTTACTCTAATTGGACTTGTAGAATAGAAGTGAGTGCTTATATCATGGACTCAGATTCACCTTGCACCATGGACCTAGGTCCAAAATAAATTGTTTTATTAAACTAAAACATGCCACCACTTTTTTTTTTTAATTTTTTTAATTAAAACATAAAATTTCAAAAATCACAATCGTTCCTCTTGCGCAATCGATTCTCCTTAAAACCTTAATCTCTCCTATTCCTACTCCTGCTCCTATTCTTCTTCTTCTTCTTCTATTAGTGTTAGGTCATGCAAACGTTCTACTACTCTTTCTTTACCTAGACCTCCTGCTTTAAGTTCTTTTTTATATTTGTCTCTCACTTGTTGAGCAGTCCAACATGATATTATTGGAAACTGTCTTTTACTCAATCTTCTTGCTTTGAATTCTACTCAATCAAGTAATATATCTAATTGTTGATTAATAAAAAAACAAAATACATGATTTAATATTGATTTATAATCTTGAATATGGCAATAAAAATATAATAAATCTGTATGTATTATATGATGAACTTAAACTTTATATCTAATGAATCTAATAGTTATATGCGATGAATTTAAACTTTAAATCTAATAAAACTCATAATTATATATGAAATATTAAATAATTAAACTTTAAATATAAGAAATGAATGAAATTAAATTATAGAAGAATTAAATAATAAATTTGACAGTAAAATATAATGAATTTGTATGTGATATATGATAAACCTAAACTTTATATCTAATGAACCTGATAGGTATATGTGATAAACCTAAACATTAAATCTGATGAGCCTCATAATTATATGTGAAATACTAAATAATGAAAATTTTAAATATGAAGAATGGATGAAATTAAATTATAGAATAATTAAATCATGAATTTGATAGTAAAAAAATAATGAATCTACATGTGATGTATAATGAATCTAAACTTTATATCTAATGAACATGATAGTTATATGTGATAAACTTAAACTTTAAATATGATAAATCTGATAATTTAAAGTTTAATATTAAATAATGCAATACCAAGCAATCGAACTCCAAATAAAAAAAAAAAAAGAAACTCAAAATTTTCAAACAAATAGTATAGAAATTCACAAAAAATGAAGATTATGAAAAAAATAAGAAGAAGAAGAAGACATAAAAAAAAAAAAGAATAAAAAATAAATGCAATTTTGAAGTAGAGGAAGAAGAAGAATAAAAAGAAGATCAGGTTTCAGTATTTCGAAGAAGAAGAGATCGCATATCTACCAACAACAGCAAATGAAGAAGAAGAAAAAGAAGAAGATCGAGTTGCATAAGAACAAATTTCGTTATTTAGATATCATTATGATCTTTCCTTCTTCTTCTTCTTCTTTTTTTTTTTTTTTTAAATAAAACGGTGTGTTTTGACCTAGCTCCATGATACTATATGGTCTCAGGTCCATGATATAAATTGCCAACAAAGTCGATGTGGCTGCATGTGTGCCACACCTTATAGTCAAAACAAGCCATATGTCTCAATAGGGTTACCTATTTAGCGAAATATTTTTAAATACTCATTAACCTCTTGTGAGAGCTTGTTTCACATTGAAATTAAAATTTAATTTTAAAATCAATTACATCATTGTGATATATATGATATTATATATTTGAAATTACACCGTTTAATTATTTTAAAATTTTTATTATTAAAATATAAATATATTTTAATTTTTAATTTTAATTAATATTTGGCACATCCAATTTTTTGTACATAAAAATTAATTTTTTCATAAATTTTGAGGGTATCTTTTATATGCCCTTCATCGTATCACTGCCCACCTTTTCTTAATTACCCACCAAAGAAAATCTATCATTGGTAGAAAATATCCTCAAAAATTAAGGACTAAACATTGTTAGTTGGTATTTTCCATATTTTCTTAGAACTATATTGGGACTATGATATTTGAGTAGAGAAAAAGCTAATCCACTGGGACCAAAATGGAATGTATGCTTAGCTACCCAATCAGTAACATGGTTAGCTTTTTTGCTAATATACATTGGGCTATTATTAGAAAGGGAATTAAGAGATAATTGTATCTCTTCTATAATGCTTGTAATCTCTCATGGAGAAACCTTATTGTGGTTATTGCAGCAATCAAAAATCAAATAGAATGTTCTTCAACTCATTATTCTTGGTAAATCTGATCGCCTCCCCAAAAGCTATTGGTTCAACTACCAATGGAGATTTACAAGACAGAACAACTAAACCAATGTGAAGAACTCGTCCAAATCCCTGCAAACAAAAGTAACTGAAACCTTCTTTGAAGCTTCAATAAAAAATGCATCTGTGTTAATTTTTAGAAAACCACGTGGTGGCCTTCTCCATCTGCACACTTGATTTCTTTCTTGCAGCCGCTGCACCTTACAACAATTAAAACCATGTAATTTCTTGCTATAATTCTGCATTTCTCTCCAAGCACAATCACAAGTTTCTTTGTTTTCAAAGGATTTATCAATTTTCCTTTAAACAAAGCAGCATTTCACGATTTTCAAAGGTGCCAGCATGCTAAAGCCATGTAGTCAATTAACTATTCATGCCCTTTGTTTGCCAGGTCATCCACCATATTGTGCCCGGTCCGCTAGAGAGAATTGTGATGCTTATTCGAATTTAGACTCACGATTGGATCATCAGATTCGGATTTGTTGACTTTGAAAATGATTTTGTGAGTCGCAACCCTAATTTATTTTTAAATGGAAAAATTAAGGAAAAACCTAATTGACTCCAATTCATTAATTTTCAATTAATTTACTCAATGATAAAATCACTAGTTTTGAACTAGGTTGAGCTCGGGGATTAGATTTTTGGTTTTAAATAATCTAAATTTGGCTCTTAAGTTTAATTTAACTTTGAAAAATTGATTTCACGAATAACATTTATAAAATGATAATTATAATATCATGATTAATGCATAGCATGACATGAGTACAAGGAGAAAATTAAAATAAAACATCCACAAATTACATTAATTAAAAAGGAGAAAGGAGATTGATCGAGGTTTGGATTTAGATTCCAAACGTACCTACGTACCCAATTGAATAGGAATCAAAACTTACATAGTTCATTCCACAATTAAGTGGAGGGGTTTAGGAGTTAATCATATTGATTTTTGATTTGGCTATTTTGAGAGTGAGAAAAAAGGCTAATACCTTTGCTTTTGACAAGAGGAGGGTTTTATCGGACCAAAATTTTATTTTATAGGGACTGAATGATTGGATTGATTGAGAGATTAATTAATTAATTAATTAAAAATGATTAATTAACTAATTAATATGATGAAAAGGATGGATGGATTAATTAATTAAAAAGATTAATTAATTTATTTGAATAAAGGATGGATTTTAAAAAAAAAGGGATTGATTTGAATTTGAAAAGTGATTAATTAATTAATTAATTGAGTAATTAATTTTTAAAAAAGAGTTTTAGTTGATTAAAAAAATTAATTAACTTGGTTAGGGTGAGATAATTAATTAACTAAAAAGATTAATTAATTAATTAATTAGAGAGTAGTTGGAGGGAGAAGAAGAGAGAAATCAGAGGATAGCTATCAGTTTTAACTCAAGAGAGAAAGAGAAATGAGAAATGGAGAGGGTTATTTATAGGAAAAGTAGGTGAGGGTAGTTTAGAAATTGAAAAAATGAAAAGACCAAAAAAATAGGAGTGAAAATGGGTTAAAAATTGGGTTGAAAGGGGCAAAAGGGTCATTTTAGGGGCAGAAAAACGAAGCATTGAAGCAGATCCGCATAGAGGGGCACAAATTTAGGATAGCTCTATGCGGCTACCGCGTCTTACTGACATGAATCCATGTTAGACTGATGTGGGTCCATGTGGCACGGGTCTAGCTCACTTGTCGAGATCTTTTTGGTCAATTTTTATAGATTTTGATTATTTTTAAGACTTTCGGGTCAATTTCTAAGAGTTATAAAGTTCAAAAGATTAATCTGTCAGCTTCGATAGACTCAAAATTAATTTTAGAACAATTAAACAATCAGTCTGAGAAAAAAATCTGATAAGTTTTGGAAAAATACTATTTGATACAAAAGTCCGATCATGGTAGGAAAAGTGTCAGTGTTCAAAATTAAGTATCCTTATATTAATATGATTGAAAATCCATTTTTTACTCCAAAGGTGCTGCCTCCTTGATCCCTACCTGCTAACCGGCTAGTGGTACTGCTATGCTTACTCTGTATAGCGCATTAAACTTAGCAAGTGCTAAGGTGTGGCTGGATAATGAGGGTGCAAAATTAAAGGTTCACACATATATCTCTACCATACTTTGAAGTCTTCCTATTTTATAGCTATGCTCTGTATTAAAACCAACAAGGCACCAAACTACTCTAGCATGTGGACATTGAAATAACATATGAGGAATTGTTTCAGATGTAGCCCCTCATAAATTACAACTAGTTTATACTTCCAATCCTTTATGAAATAAATTAGCTTTCACAACTAGGGCCCCTCGAGCACACCTCCAAAAAGGTGTGGATTTTTTGTTGAATACCTTTATCCCAAATGGATTTTCAAAACCTCTTGCTTTATTGATTCATATCAACTTGAACACTAGAATCATGATATTCCCTAGAGCAACATGATAACCAGATTTTATAGTGTAAATTCTTGATTGTTCTGTTGGCCTAAATTGGGTAACCAATTAAAGGTTCACACATATATCTCTACCATACTTTGAAGTCTTCCTATTTTATAGCTATGCTCTGTATTAAAACCAACAAGGCACCAAACTACTCTAGCATGTGGACATTGAAATAACATATGAGGAATTGTTTCAGATGCAGCCCCTCATAAATTACAACTAGTTTATACTTCTAATCCTCTATGAAATAAATTAGCTTTCACAACTAGGGCCCCTCGAGCACACCTCCAAAAAGGTGTGGATTTTTTGTTGAATACCTTTATCCCAAATGGATTTTCAAAACCTCTTGCTTTATTGATTCATATCAACTTGAACACCAGAATCATGATATTCCCTAGAGCAACATGATAACCAGATTTTATAGTGTAAATTCTTGATCATTCTATTGGCCTAAATTGGGTAACCAATATACTTAGTCTCGATTTTGATCTTGACAATCAAATTGAATTGCTCTAATAGTTGTATAAAATGTCTATTTTGTGGGCAAGATACTTATAAGAGGTTGAAAATCAAGAATCTTAAGAAATATTCTAAGTTGTGAAATAGATTTATAAGTTAGACCCATAATAAGAAAGTCACTACTACTACTTAGGCTTTCATGATTATGAATTAATTCAAAAACAAAAGCCTAAAATCCAATTGGGACACAAAGAATATTGTGGTGGTTCTTGTGACCATGACTCAAGACGCGAAGGGCAATTTGCGACCATGACACAGAGGTTGTGACCATGACATTCATTAGATAGGAAAAGAGCTCTAATAGATACTTGATAAGCCAATAGAATCTGCCATGAGGAACTAGCCATTTAAGACATTTGAAGATTGTGAACATGATTCTTCAATCCCTACCACAAAATGGTGATTGCGATCGCGACCTAGGCTCTGTGACTGTGATTCTTATCTGACAGCACATTAAATGTAAGATTTCTAACTATTAGGAAGAGTTGTGGCCATTGGTTAATTTGTAATGTCTCTTTGGTGGTGGGAAGTTATAAATACTCTCTCCAAAGGACTTAAATATAGTTTAACAACTTCTCTAAGTGATCAAACCCTTGTAATTTTATTTCTTGAGCCTTAGACCTTTTAATTCATCTTTATATTTGTTGTAAGAGTTTTGAATGCTTAAAGGGTTAAGTGTTAGCCACAAAACACTTATTAAATTGGGGAGTGAGTCTTAGAAAACTTTTTTATAGGTTTTAGAGTGAGCCTTGGGAAAACAGTAGTTAAAGTTTGAGTGTGAGCCTTAGGAAAACACTTTGAGGTTTGTTGTGATCCTAAATACTAAATTGGGAGTGAAATTGTTAAAACTCTATTGGGAGTGAATTTGTTAAAACTCCATAAAGAGTGAAAGTACACAATCAAGGTTGGGGAGTGGACGTAGGGTTGGTTGAACTTTTACTACTATAAATCTTATATGTTCTCTCTTTTCTATTCCTATCTCTTAAACTTTTAATTTCTAATTTGCCAATAATTTAAGCCTCCCCTTCTTGTTGCATAAGGGCCAACAAGTGGTATTAGATTTTGGACTCACATTCAAGAGCTTTATTAGTGAGAAAAGATCAAAATCACCAATAAAGGCACTAATCACCTCAAATCCTACTTTAATGGCACCGACTATGTATATTAGAAGAATCGAATGGAGGTATATCTTGATTACGTATATCTTGATTATGATCTCATTAACATATGGAATGTTATGCTAGAAGAATGGAAGCCTCTAATAAGATAATTAATAGTGTAGAAGAAGTGATCCCAAAGAGAAAATGGGTTAAAGCACAAAGAAAAGGAAATGGCAAAAACAAAAGAGCTATGACCATTCTCCTAAGCTCTTTATAAAGAGAAAAATATAAAAGAGTTCAACATTGTATAAGTGCTCATAGCATTTATAAGACATTGGAGAACTATCATGAAAGGACAAAGCAAGTTAAGTCCAAGAAGATTCTACTACTTACTATGGAATATGAACTCTTCAGAATGAAGCCAAATGAGAGTGTCACTAATATGAAAAATAGGCTTCTAGCTATTGTCACTAGCTTGAAGAAATTTGGCAAAGTATATTCTTTGGAAGATGTCAATCATAATATACTTAGAGCTTTTTAAAAGAAGTATTATGAAGCTAGAAGGCATTAATGAAGCTAATGAAGACCTTGGAAAGCTTTCTACCGATGTCTTTAATAAAAGCTACTCATCATGATATGAAAATTGAAAAAGAAGAAGTCCAAGTGGGAAGAAGAAGACCATTTGCTCAAATGCTCCACAAAGATTATTATAATGAGAGCCAATCAAGTGACTTTGATGAGAGTGATGAAGAGGAGTTGACAATAATGTTAATCTTTAGAAGAAGTGTCTTAAAAAATCTCCTCATTTAAATCATTATGTAAAGAAAATAATTATTTAAAATTAGAGGTTGAACAATTAAGAAATTATGTTTTAAACTTTCACAAAGGGAAGGAAGCTTTAGATACACTCATTGTATCTCAAAGACCACCCCTAGTGAGACATGATCTTGGCTTTGATGGTTCATCAACTTCCACATCCTCCCCTCTATTGTTCATTAAAGCCTATATTCCTCAAAATTCTAGCATAGAGGTAGTCAACAAGGAGGCTAAAGCACAAATAAAACCTTCCAATCTTAAAAGGAATGAGAAAGGTACACAAGACTCAAGAGTTAAGGCTTAAAGAACAAATCATGCATATATGTACAATAAAAGGCATGCTCAAAAGCATCCATAATCACAACATCATACTTATTCTTATATGCATCCCCATGACAATATTGTGAAGAGGCACTCATTTCATGTCAAAAGGGCAAAGAAGAAGAAGACTTATGTCTAAACTTCAATGTCATTATTGCATGAAATTTAGGCACATTAATATATTTTATTATGTAAGGAAGACTTACATTAAACTCAAGGATCCTTCCAAAACTAACCCTCAAGGATCCAAATATGTTTGGGTACCAAAGCAAAAATAAATTTTCTTTCTTCTAGGTTGTCTTAAAATCCACTTCAAAGGAGAATCAATCGCATATAGACAGTGGAAGATCAAGACACATAAAAAAGCTTAGTAAAGATATTGCATTTGGAAACAATGCCAAGAGTAAGTTAATTGACATTAGTAGTATTGATAAGAATAATTTGTTAATTTTAGATTACTTAACTTTGAATGCTTTTGTTTGTGAATTATGATGATTTATGAACATGTGAATTTTTAATATTCATATGGTTAGAAATTAATCATTTACATCAATTTTAATTATGCAGATTAGTGCCAATTGCATTACATAAGCATTTTACATGTTTTCATCCAAAAATTTTGAAAATCCTCTAAATCACAGTTGCCATTTCCATTTCACAAGAACGATATTTAAAATTTTGTACCTATTTATAAAGCACTGTAAACAGTAATCATGAATGAGTATTATAGACATGAAATTCAAAAATACGAATTCACAATGGCGATCTTCATTTCACGAACGTGATTTATGCTTTTCTTTAAAAAAATATAGCCATTTTAAAATGGTCAGATGTTGAATTTAATGCAAAAAAAGCCATTTTTTTTTACCATTTTTTGCCCTCTTTTGCATATATATACTCCCAAAAATAACTTTACTATTTTTACTCCCAAAAATCGCTTTACACTTCATTTCTATTAATTTCAATTATTTCTCTCTCATTTGTGCTTTAAAATTGTCTCATTCACTTCATCTATTTCATTTATTTTTCTTCATTTTTCTATTTTCTTTATTCCAATGGCCTTAAAAACTAAGTCCGTTAGACAATCTAAGGGTAAGGAACTCTAAACCTCCCAAATTCCTTAACCCCTTCCTCTTGCACTAATGAAAGGAATCACAAAGAAGGAGAAACTAAATATAAGAAAATTAAAGATTACATAGTGCTTGAAAATAAAGTACCGGATTTATTTGCCTTAATAACTTTAGGCATTGAGCAAGCCATTATGGCTTACTTAGAAAATCTTTAATGGAGGAAGTTCATCTTTGTAGAAGAAAATGGATATGAGGAGTTGACAAAAAAAAAAATTAGCCATTTCAGTTTTAGAGTTGGACTATATGGAATTTCATTCAAATTCTTTAGGCAAGAGTATGGCTTAAGGTTGGAGGAAGTGGCAGATGTCTTTGAACTTCAAAAGGAAGGAGCTTTTAACCTCATCAATATGGATATGACCTTCAATGATCTTTGGAAATAAATTTTCATCAAAATAAGGTATGAATCTAATCCTCCCTAGTCAAATACTTTTAAATCATCACCTTCTAGGTTCTCTATAAAATTGTCACTCTCTCCATCAAAGCAAGAAGGGATGGCAATGAAAATATGAACCAAAAGGACCTTTTCTATATGTATGGCTTGATTAAAAGCAAACTAATCTAAACCTCCCACTTTCTTATTGACCAATTCATCCATCTAGCCAAAACACCGAAGGGCACCATCCTTTTTTCTTCTCACATTTTTTACATTGTGAAACATGTTGGAGCCCTCACCCCTTAAAACAAAGCATTTTGTAAAACTTGTCTTAACCCTTCTTCCAATATGCTTGATTTGGAGTACATGATTCGCTCCAAATGTATTAGACAGAAGAATGGCTCATATGAACATATTTTTAGTGAGGTTGGAGTTTTAGAAAAGTCAAGATAGAGACCAAAAGTGATGGTCCAAAGAGAATCTAGCCAATAAGAGAAACCTTAATAAGAAACTCAACCAAGGGAATAAACTACTCAAACATCTCCTCAAGTTCAACCTTCTCAACCTTCCATGGGCATAGGCAAGATGTCTAGCAAAATCAAGAAGAAATTAAGCATTTTGGGTCACATTCATCAAGATATTATTACTCAAGAGAATGGGGCTTTTCCAATGTTACTTGGAGGATTGGGACACAAGTAAGGAGGACGAAGAACAAGAAAAAGAACCTTAAACCCTGGGGGCCCTATGACTTTTATCTTATTTATCTTTTCTTTTCATTTTTTTTTATCTTTTCATTATACATTCATGACATTTTGGATCTAAATTGAAATGATCAAACATGTATTTATATATTCAAATGAATGCAATTTTAGTTTATTTCTTGCTATTAATTGTGCAATTTTATTTTATTTGCTTACTTAAATTTTAATTTAATTCAATGTAAATTTTATTTATGCATTACTTCACCCTCACTCTATGATTTCTTCTCCAAACCTCTCTTTTTGATCTTACTCCAAACCTCTCTTTTTGATCTTAACAAAGGGGCAGAGATGGCAAGAAATAGAATTGATCTTTGTCATAAGGGGGAGTAAAGATTAAGATTACTTAAAAATGTTTCTTAAAATTTTTCAAGAACTTATTTAGCTTTTAGGGAGAATTGATTGAGGGGGAGCATATTGTGAACCCTTAATTTTGCACCTTTATGATGCACTGGCAGTTTGACATATGCTAAGTTTAGTACGCTACGCAGAGCTGATACATCTTAGGCCATTTGGCTAACATTACAAGGACTGACACTTTTTTTACCGTAATTGGACATTCTGTACTAGAGAACTTTTTTCTAAAATTAACTAATTTTCTTTCGAAACTGACCGTCAAATGGTCCTATTAATTTTAGATCCACCGACATTGACCAGTAAAACTTTTGAACCCCGAAAGCCCTAGAAACTAACCCAAAAATTTGAAAGGTGCAAAAATCAGACTCATTTATAGTCTACCATTAGGCCCACTTGTGGCATTGCAAATAAGACCAATGATGCCGCCGTGGGCCATTTTGGCCCTGCAAAATGGGCTTGCGGCTCCCTCCAGTGGTTGGTCCACCTCTGTGCGCAGAAATTCCAATTTTACCTCTTTTACCCATTTTCAACTTTTTTTTATCTCTATCTTTTTGATCCTTTCATATTTCTTTTTTCCAAAACATCCCCACCTACCTTTGCCTATAAATATCCCATCCCATCAACCATTTTGGACACCCTTGAGCTTGTGTAGATTGCTATCTATTTGTTCTTTCCCTCTCTAATTATTCTATTTATACTCTCCTTGAGTAGCCCTTAAATTAATTAATTTCTTTTTGATTTTAATTAATTTTGGTTAATCACCTCACATCAATTAATTAATTAATCATTCCAATTAATTCACTTACCCATTTAATCAAATTAATTAGTTAATTAATAATTTTAATTAATTAATTAATTCACCTAGCCATTGCTCTCTTTGAGTAAATCAACCCATCAATTTAATCCTTCTTGGATTAATCCCATCCAATTCACTCTTATTGAGTAGGATTCCCACCACTTGACACCAATAAAATTGAACTTTAGTCTAGTAAAGCCCTCCAATACATACACACCAAAAGAGAAGGCATAGCATCTTTTGTTGCTCATTAAAATCTCCAAATTAAATCAAATCAAGTCAAACCAATTTGATTGAATTTTAAACCCCTCTACTTAACTATGGAATGAACTACATGGGTTTTCATCCTATTCAATAGGGTATGTAGGCACGTTTGAAATCTAAATCCAAATCCCAACTAATCCTTTTCCCTTTTTATTTTCCACATAATTAGTTATATTCGTAAGGAAATTTGTGGCCTTCTTAGAACCTATAAGGGTTAGAGAAGGCATCCCATTATTAATTAATGTAATTAATCAATTTAATTATTTTAGAGTAAACGAGTGATTACGTGATTTCCCTAGTACTCTTAAGGGTTAGAGGAAATACTCTTCTTTACTTATGGATATTTATTTTATTCCCCTTTTAGTTTTCTCTATACACTCATAATTATGCCATGATCATGCATTATTAATTATGATCTTATAATTTTCATTCATAAAATTAATTTTCAAGTCAAATTAAACTTGGAAGCCAAAAATTATATTATTTAAAACTAAAAATCTAGTCCTTGAACTCAATCATGGTTCAAAGATTAGTGATTTTATCATTGGGCAAATTAATTGAAAGATTAATAAATTGGAGTCAATTTGAATTTTTCCTTAATACTTTTCCAATTAAATAAAATTAAGATGATGACTCCCAAATTATTTTCAAATCAACCTATCTAAGTTTTCGAGCTCCAAAGTGAATTTACACCCAAATGAGCATTCTGATCCCCTCTTAGTGGATTGGATTGGTGCTCGAGCAAGATTTCATACATATATCTTAAAATTATACCTTATTTTTATTCATAATTAATTTAATTGTCAAAATAAAAAAGGGAGAGATTGTTGATCTAAATTGGGTAACTAATTTAGTCAATCTCAATTTTGATATTAACAATCAAATTGAATTACTTTAATAGTTGTATTAATTATTTATTTTGTAGGCAAGATACTTAGAAGATGTACTTTGAATTAATTCCAGAACAAAAGCATGAAACCTAATTAGGACATAGAGAAGATTGTGGTAGCTCTCACAACTGCGACTTAGGACGTAAAGGGCAATTTATGACCATAAGGTTGTGATCGTGACATTCATAAGGCAAGAAAAGAGCTCCAATGAATACTTGATAAGCCAATAGAAACCTACCATGAGGAGCTAGCCATTTGAGACAATTGAAGATCGCGATAACAATTCTTTAGTTTCTTATCTGATAGCATATTAAATGCAAGATTTCTAACTGTTAGGAAGAGCTTTGGCATAAGTTCATTTGTAACTGCTCTTTAGTGGTGGGAAGCTATAAATAATCCCTCCAAAAGGTTTAAATATAGTTCAAATTCTCTAAGTGGATAAACCCTTGTAATTGTGTTTCTTAAGGCACAAACTTTTTAATTCATCTTTGTACTTGTTGTAAGAGCTTTGGATGCTCAAACAATTGAGTGTTAGCTATAAAACACTTGTTATGTTGGGAAGTGAGCCTTAGAGAACTCTTATACAGATTTTAGAATGAGTCTTGGAAAAACTCTTGTATAGGTTGTGTGTAAGTCTTGGGAAAACACTAGTTAAGGTTTGAATGTGAGCCTTCAGAAAATACTTGTGAGATTTGGTGTGAACCTAAACACTAAATTGATAGTGAGTTTGTTAAAACTCTATTGATAGTGAAAATACACTATTGAGGTTGGGGAGTGGATGTAGGATTGATTGAACTTGAACCACTATAAATCTTGTGTATTCTCTCTTCTGTATCCCTACTCTTAAACTTTCAATTTTTAATTTACTACCAATTTAACCCCCTTCTTAGTGCATAAGGGTCAACACGTTCATAGTGCCATACCAATTTATCATTTGGGAATGGACTCCTAATTTGAATTCTCATGATGGCTGCATTTTCCTCGTCGTTAAAATAAAGGCCTTATCAAGTCTATTTTCCACATACAAGTAGTAAAATCAATCAAATCTGAGACAAGGAGCACATCTCCAAATGTAGGAATTTCAGAGCTTACTTTAAAATTTTGTAATTCAAGCACCCAAACATCTTTCCAAATCATAATGTCCTTCCCACTACTAACATTCCATCTAACCCCTTCAACAAAAGCTCATTTCCCTCTACAATACTAGAGCAAATCCATGATGGATGACTATTGATATGCTCAAAATTTGTTTAAGAGGAAATGGGCTGGATCTTTGGTGGAAATGGGCTATTCAAGCTTAGATCAACTTGTAAAACAAGAAAAGAACAATGAAGAAGCCCAGGTCTTAGCCTGGAGGGGAAGCTCTGACGCTTAAGTTAGCCATTTACAAGTTAAGAGTATTTTTAATAAAGGAGAGTAGAGGGTGAAGAAGTAGCTGCTCTGTACGGGCTGCAAGGTTACTATTTATACATGGAGGTTGCTTATGATGAATGAGGGTGGAGCGCATGTCATACATCCATAGTGACAAAGAGGATGACTTATTCTCACAGGTGTCATTTGGATAAGTCTTTCTTATCATGAAGTAGGTGAGGCAGGTGAAGGAGAATACTTTGTCATGGTGGAAGGTGCTGGGTCATACTTTGATGGATGAGCTTGGCAAAGAGGTGGAACCACCTTGTGACTCCTTGATGTGAAGATGTCTTGAAGAAGGGGTCCTTCGGAGGCTGTTGGCAAGTGATGGAGATGATGAAGAGGGAGATATTGTAGCAAAGGAATGGTGCTCTTCCGGTGGCAAGGTACCCTCCACGCTCGACCATCTCCTTGAGCATCTTGTTGACCTACGGGGTTAAGTCTCATTCTTTATTGGCCTTAAGCGAAACCCATCAAATTTCTTGAGAAATCTATATTTTTGGGGTCTAAGACCCAATTCTCTTAAGGTGTATTTTTTTTTCCTTATCAACTATCCTTCTTAGCTTTCAAAAAAAAAAAAAAGAAAAGAAAAGAAAAGACTTTCTGAAATACAAAGCCATCAATATCTTTGCCAAAAGACTATATGAATCATTGATTAATCTCCAACACTACTTTGCTAATTAAGCAATATTAAAACAATTCAGTTCTCAAAATAATTATATCAAATAATTGCTTTGCAAATAATTATATTTGATATAATTATTATTTGATAATTAAAAATTTTAATTTGTTTTGCTATTATATTTAATTTTGTAACTGTGGGATATACATAATGTCTTTGGTAAAAGAGTACTACACACAGTGACCTCCCACCTTTAGGACACCCTCCCTTACTATAGCAAACTTTAATGTAGTCTTTATTTTCTCATGTTCATGATAAGGTCTTTTCATAAAATTCACAAATAGATTGTCCACCAATTGAATTTTTAATTTTAAAATATTAAAATGAAAATAAAAAATGCATTTATTATTTATTTTACATTTATGTTAATTTAATAAAATAAGCAGCAAGTACTTGTCACCAAACATTAATTGTTAGGAGAAAAAACTTGCAATGTTATTTGTCACACACGAATTTATAAAATTATCATATCAGACACTCTGGCAAAGTAAACAAAGAGAATAATACTTAAGATAGTACATTTATTTTTGGTGGTGGAGATGAATATAATATAATATGAGTGTATTGGATCAGGAGAATTAAAGATTTTTATAAATTTATTTATAAATTTAAAAAGTTAAGAAGCATTCAATAATAATTTTTAAAAACTCTATAAAAATCAAGAGTATTCAATAATTACTTTTAAAAACTTTAAAAAAATCTATAGGAATCAAGAGGCATTCAATTATAGCTTTTCTAAAATCTATAAAAGTAAATAAGTATTCAAAAAATTATTAACTTTTATAAATAACAGACTTTTATATATTTTTAATGCTTTTTTTATATAGCTTTATGAATAAAAACTCAAAAATTCTCTTCATTTTATCTCAAGATTTCTATAAACTTGTTTTTCGGTCACAAGTAGCACACAAGTATAATAACTAGCCCACCTTTTCTTATCAATGTAGCTTGCATCCCAAATTGAATCATATAAGAATATGGATTTACTCGTAAAACCCATTAGAGCAATGAATCCTCCGGTTATGAATTTACTCTACTCTCAATACCTACACATAATCAAACAAAAAATGATTTGTTTTTATTTTACTCTACACAATCCATACATTCACTGGCATAATTTGATGATTATATTATACAATCTGTCTTCTAGTTTAATAATTGATTGTAAGTAAAAATTAATGAGTTGACAATATAATTAGAATTATTTTCATGATAGTAAGAATGGAGGTACATGGATTAATCAAGACAACAATATTCAATTAAAAAAATTAATTTTTATCTTTAACTTAAAATAATGAATTATTTAATGTTAGACTTGTTCATGGGTCAGATATGAATTTGAAAAAATATTAAATTTTTTATAAATTTAATTGATCTAACCCACAGTATAATCATTGAAAATCTATTAATATCTATAAAAGTCTATTAATGTTTATAAAAGTTTTTTAAAATAAAATTTTTGAAAGTCATTCATAAATTTATAAATTTTGCAAAAGTCATTAAAAAAAAAATCCATGAACTCTATAAAATTTATTCACTTAAAAAAAGTTTATAAACGTCTTTAAAAGTCTTAATTGATAAGATAGTACATTTATTTTTGGTGGTAGAGGATATAGACTTTTAAGTGAAAAAACTATTTCATCCATTTTTTTTCTTTTATTGATTAGATTTTGATAAGAGTTCAAATTTGTGTTATCATAAATTTAAAAACCATATCAATATCACTAAATTAATTAAAACTCATTGGTAATAACTTAATTAATGGGCTATTTTTGCCGTTATCCTTCATCTTTATACTTAATAACATTAAAATTTCTTCTTTTTAATTTATAACATTAATATCATTTCTTTTATATTAATATTAAGATTATAGTCGCTTTTATAATTTTTGGCAAATTTCCTAACCGTAAAAATAATTTGGATTCTATACCAAATTATTATTTTTTTAAAATTTCTATATTAGATTAAGATTTTGATTTTTTTTTTTTTACAATTCATCTACTATACTCTTTTTTTTTTTTTCCTCTCTCTCTCCCCTCAGTGTCGCGTTATTCCCTTCCCCCCTTATTTTTTTCTCTAATATTTCAACATATTACTTTCTTCAATCCTCCTTAAAAAACACAAAAAATTATATAGTTTTAAGTTTACGTGGATTTTATTCGCTTAATTAATTAATAATAACATATTAAACTTGTAATTTCCTAAGTTAGACTAAGAAAGAACTATATTCAAATTAAATAGACAAAAATACAAATATAATCCTAAATTAAATGAGAGAGGAGACTATGTGATGTTAAGGGAAAAGAGAGAAAGAACGAGTATAATTGATAAGTTGTGTATAAATAAAGTTATTAACTTGATATAAAGTCACATCAATTTTTCAATTGTAAAATTACTGAAAATTATAAAAGTGACTATAATAGTAATTAATATAAAGTTAATGACATTTGTATTACAAATTAAAGAGAGGATATTTTGATACTATTAATAAGCATAAAAGTAAATAATACTATTAAGTATAAAAGTGAAGGATAATAGTTGAAATTAATTCCATAATATTTTTTTTATATACTTTAGTGATGGAAGATATTGAACTTTTAAGTGAAATGACGGCTTCACGCAATTTTCTTTTATCATTTAGGTTTTCATACGAGCTTAAATATATATTATCATAAATTTAAAAACTATCTTAATATCACTAAATTAAATAAATTTCATTAGTAATAATTGGATTAATAGCTAATCTAATCATCAAATTATATCTATTTTGGATATAATTAAGAGTTATGGATTCGAATTATATTAATCTTTCTTCTCTAAAATATGAAAAAAATTATTGATAATTTTATACAAATTTTAAATCTATATATAAATGATTAATCAATTCTTTTATTAAATTTAAAGTTAAGATGAATTTGTCAGATGTATGAATGTTAATATATATAAAGAGACAATAAAAATTCAAAGCAAGATGCTGCATTTTCAGTGACAATAGCATTTTATTGATAAAGCCACAAATTTAATCTGGTATGTATAACATTAGTTTTATTATTAGCTTTCACAATTTAACCTGAAAAAAAAAAAAATTAGCTTTTTGAACATGATATGGCACAACCTAATATTTATAATTGAAATATTAATAATTTTTTATTTTATAAGTTAAATTTAGGTAAATAAATATATGAATACAAATAATCAGATTAAATTGAGGTTTAACTGAAATTTAAAAATTTCAATTCCACCTATCATTAAATATTAATTCCAGCTGCATAAACTATAAGTGATATTTCTTGGTTAAAATTAATATGTGGAGTATAAGTCAAGTTTAAATTTGAATATATATATATATATATATATATATATATATATATATATATATATATATATATATATATAAAAGGTTCAAAATCTTATTCACGATGTGGCTGCTAACATATTCATCAAAAAGAAAATTTTTGTTTATGCCAGGTATGTAGACTTATTTTACACATCAAATCAATAAGTGATATGCTATTTTAATAAATATATCCTTTTTTTTATCTATTTTTATTCAGTAAAAAAATATTGATGTGATATTTTAATAAATATATCCTTTTTTTTATTTATTTTTATTCAGTAAAAAAATATTGATATCATTTTTTTACTCTATATATTCTTATTTCATGGGAAAAATATCGATATTTTTTTTTGTTTGATGTATTTTTATTTCATTATAATTAAATATACACTTAAGTAAAAATTTTTCATGGGAAAGCAAATTTCTATGTACAAGCTTAATAAATTCATGCAATAAAAAACATTAGTCCCAACTTCCAAGTCGAAATTTTGGGTTAGTTATTACAGTTCTAGTAGAAAGCACATGTGGGCGAGTCCACTGCTATAAAGGTTTACACCAGTAACATAAATTTGGTGAAAGGTACTTTCCACCAAACTCACTTTTTTTTTTTCCTCGTCAAGAGGCTTGTTAAGGTACACAAAATTTAGACTTACCTCCTTTTCATAATATAATATAATGCACATGTACTTGCTTCAAAGTTTCTTTTAATGCAAGCAAAAATACGCCATCTAACTCATCTAATCTCTTTAAACAATTAATTAAAATTTTCACTTTCTTTAAAATTAAAATCCAACTATTTGCGTCTAGTAGGTGGGATGTAAATGTGGATACGTATTGTAAAGTAAATTTTACAACTCAGCAAACATGAAGCTTGAAAAATATTTTTGTGGTGGATCCCTATTGCCCTTATTGTAGATCTCTGCCCACGAAATAGACATGCAGTAGGATCAGTTGCTCAGCATCAAATTGCACTGTTTATTATGGCCATTTTTCCGTTTTACCTTTTCATATCTGGCATATTTAATTGATGGAAAACTTCAAAAATATTTGCTTGATGTAAAAGATATGAAGACACAAATTAAATTAAATTTAATTAGCCAATGAAGTGTGCTGCTGTAAGTATTTTCGTTCTCTTTAAAAGTGTGCGTGAAAAGTGACTGTCTCAAATTCAAATTTTCAAATTATGAAATATGATTAATTTAATGAGAATTATTAAAATGATGAGAATTTTCTATTATATAATTCACAATATTATTTATAATATTTTTTCCATTTCATAATAATAATCGTTTTAAAAAATTATATACATATTAAAAAAGTTATTAAATAGTTTCAATTTTATTGAGATTGGTAAATATATTTTTATTTTATTATTAAAAATAATAAATGCTGTATAAAAAATAAAAGAAAAAATAGAATTGTAAATGAATGTAAAATTAAAAAAAAGTAATAATGTTGACTCTTCAAATGACAATTAATTTAAAATAATTTTTTTTTAAAATGATAATTATTAAAAAATGGAAAGGTATTATTTATGCTTGTTAGGCTTAAAAAAAAATAAATAAATAAACTTAATTAATACGTGTTTGATTACGTAGTGGCTAGATATGATTTCGTAAGAAAATCAAATATCTCTTCATGTCATCACCTAATTTGAGAAGAATTTTATTAAAACAGAAAAAAAAATGTGGAGACATGAGCCTACCCCCAAACACGGCCGACTCGTCTAGCCAATTAAATTGCTCATAGACTTAGTAGCATAAGGAATTTTGTGAAAAGCTACTGATCAACACGGATAGTAGAATAGACCTACCCATTTTGCTGTGATGCTCAATATTGGGTTTATATATAAACTATTAATTCAGTTGTTAAGTTGATGAATTTATTTTCTACTTATCAAAATTTTAATTTTGGAGCCATATGATAAGAGAAATATTTTTTCTTTTTGTGAATCATTTAATGTTTTTGTGAATGATTTATTTAATTGAACTAAAATGCAAGATAATGCTATATATATTTTTTTAGTAAATTGGGTCCTAATTAATATTAGAATTTGAAATTTCACAGTTTTGAAAATAATTACACTAAATCAAAAACTCATTAATGATAAGATTATATTTGATTTAGGTACTCGAAAATGTTGGTATAACATAACAAGTAGTAATTTATAGTTGATGATTGATAAATCATATTGGAAAGAATTTGATTTGATTAAAACTATACACTCAATTAATATGAAAATAACATGTAGAATGGTGATGGGATTTTTCTTCCCTTCGAGATTTGGATGGGAGTATTCTAGAGCCTTGAGGCACCCATCAGTTTCTTTGGAGTGCTTTTCACGCATTGGGCTCGGGCTTCTTAGACAAGAGCAAGTCTAGCCTAGACGTGAAAAAGGATGCATAGATATGTGAAAAATCAACAGGATGGCAAGGAGTGTTGAGTAGTGGATTTCAATGGGTGTTAAGTATTTGAATGTGCTAATCTTATATTGCTGAGAGGTACTGACCTTGCCAGAGAAAAGCATTGTCTCAGATGGATGGAGGGTGTTAACCTAGCTAGATAGAGGTGTTGACCATGCATGATGGAAATTTTGGACCTGGGCGCTAGAGAAGAAAATTGAATCTTAGTCTGTATGGCAAGAATAATAGTGGAAAAAAAGAAACAATAAGAGGCCAAGCAATAGCCTATGGCTTGGTAGAGTTGTTGACCTTGATGGATGGATGGTGTTAACCTCACTAGATATAGGTGTAACCTTACTTGATGAATAGTGCTAACATCGCTAGGTAGAGGTTTTTATCATACTTTATGGAAAGTGTAGAGTTAGATGTTGGATCTTATCCTACATGGCAAAGACATCAATGGAAAACAATATTAGGAGACGCCAAGCCTATGGCTTGGCATGAGCTTTCTGATGCTTATAAGTTAATATGACATTATGTATAAAGTTAAAGGCTTTGGGAAAGAATAGGCTTGAAGACGATGTTACTACTTCCCTAAGTGAGAGAGTTTGAAAGGTTCTTACTGTGATCTTTTTAGCAAAAAAAAAAAAAAAAAAAAAGGGTTTTTTTTTTTTTTTTTTTTGTACTTGATTCTGAAGAGTGACTAATTTGAGAGAATAGGGTAACCTCCTAGTAGATGCTCAAGAGATTGCTCTTTTAATAAGGCCTTATTGAAAGCCAAGTGGTTCAGAAAGTTTACTATGTTACCTTAAATGGTTCATTCCATTGTTGGTTGATGAGCTTCTATGCTCTAGTTCCATAGAAGCCCCCTTTTTGAGTCAGAGAACTTTAGGTTTTTATAGGAGTCTTAAGTTGCACGACTACGTGTACTTGATGAAGCAGGGGTAGATCATTCTATAGCTAGATAGGGTAATGCTGCATTTATTTTGGAGGTTGTGGAGCCTTGTTTTAAGGGAACAAAATCTCATTTCTCAGAGGTAGCAGGGATTGTGTGTTAGGCAAGCTTGTAAGAAGTTGTTGGTGAAGACTTTTCTTGTAAGCTAAGTTGTAATATCTGTTAATGAGGCGAGGTAATTATGCTAGGATGAAGGACTAGATGAAGCATAAGGTGACTTGTCTTAAGGGGCCTTAGGCCTGATTGCTATTAGCTATTTAGGTCATATTACTCATTTTCTTGAGGCTTGCTTCTTGGAGTGGCTGGTTCCATTTTAGGCCTACCTCTTGTGGGCCATTCTTTAGAGAGCCATTTTAGTTCTTATTAGATGGCCCCTATACTTTGCTATCATTGGTGACAAAACGAATGATAGTAGGAGTAGAGATCTTCTTGTGTGAGCTGACTTGGTTATCAAAATGCTAAGTCTTTTGCCTTAGAGCTTGTGTGGGCTGATTTATATGAAACTTCATATTCCATAGGCTGACTCGAGTCTTGTAGTAGACTTTTCATTATAGGTATAAACTAGCTTAGTTTGGTATGGTTCCTCCATGGCCCTAGCGTTGTTGCCTAGATGGACCTTTGTCTATAACTTTTCTTCACAGGTGATCATTTGGATGCAAACCTCAACGACAATTACTTTAAAATCCCATTTCAATTATAGAAGCACAACCCTAGAAAATCCAAATCATATTCAATTGATAAAACCTTAATCTAATGATTAATTAGGATCACAAACCAAAGGTACAAAAGCTTGAGTCAAATTTTATCTAGAAGCAAGAATTGAAGGTATGAGTTGTGAATGCCATAACATGAATGATTTCAATAAGTTTAAAAGTTCAATGAAGGATCAAGAGAGAAAATTCTCATATTAATATGCATAGCATAGAAATAACTTAATGTGTATATGAGTCCAACCCATTAAATCTTCAAAATGTGCACATAGCATGGGATTAACTTAATGTGCACATAGCATGACTTACTTGAATTATTTTGTCTGTGAAATTGACCCTGCATAAGATCAAATCATTCCACCTTTCTTGAGTTGATTCATCCCTAAGTCATGCTCCTAGGCATTATGTATATATGAATCTTTCACCGTATAGATCATTCTCTCCTTGTTGGAAAAAACTTATCCTCGAGTTTTGAAGGGTTGGATTAGTACAATCAATCACATAAAAATCTATTGTCTTTTTTTCTTGATGATTTGTAGCAATTGAAGTAATTGAGAAATTGGAGAACTTTTTATAGAATCACTTATGGCATCACTAGGCATAATGAAATCCATTTTAGAAATATTTAAAATAAATTCAGTAATATCTTTATTTTTATGAAGAACAAAGTTAATCTCCTTCACTTTTCACCTTTTACTTTTGTTTCTTAATCATGACTCTCTTTTCTTTTAAAATTTCTTATTGAATTTCTATTGTAGAATATCTTTACGATCAACAACTTCATCAACTTCCAATGAAAGCTTAAAATCCTCATTAACAACTTCCAAATGTATTAACAAGTCATCCTTAATAGTAATCTTCTTAGGATAAATAAAATCTTCTTCAATCCCAAGTTTAGTCTTTACCTCCTCTAATTGTAGCTTGATATTATCATCATCACTTCAATTTTGGCAGCATCTGGTCTCCCTAACCTATCTATCATTTTACAAAGTATTACATTTGTTTGCTCAAATTGTTGTAGAATTGAACCTAAACTAGGATTCTCAACTACACATTTATCTTTTTTCGTTGATATGATTATAACTTGAAAAGAATGTTAGTGAAAAAAAAAATTTCTCATAACATTTCCTCGCATGTTTCATTCAAAAGACACAATGACACTCCAATTTACTTATATTTTTACACATAAATTTTTTTAGGCTTTTCTTTGAATAATCTTATACTCTTGCCTTTTTCTACTCAATTTTCCTAAGTAATATCAATAAACAACCTTGTAAAATCTAAACTCAACCCAAACTATACAACTCAGTTTGCTTTATTCGAGTAGTAATACAAAATTACAATTAGTTCTTGAAAGAATTGCAAAATGAAAACAAAATTAAAGAATTTGAAATTTAGGACAGCAATTAACACTTAAAGATATAAAATTTAAAAGAATTAGGTACTGAAATATAAAAAAAAAAAAAAAAAGGCAAAATCTCAAATATGAAATCAGAAGGAAGAAAAATTTTGACTAATTAGAGATCCTAAATTGATAAGGAAAGGGAAAAGGTGAGAATTGAACCCTAATAAAAACCTAAAACGCAAATCAGACTTTGATTAGGAAATAGATAAAAAAATTAAATTTGGATAAGGAATAGATATTTCAAACCTGATTTAGAGTTGAAAATTCAATCATAGTTGAAAGCTAATTTCCCAAATCTTTTTCAAATCTTTCAAATCTTATGCTAATTCTTTCTTGCTCAACAATGAAAACCATTTTAAATCTTTAAAATTCAGAATCTTTTCAGGACAAGGACTATTAGAACACACCAAATCTTATCCTTTAATTTATTTTCTCCTTCTTCTTTTCTTGCGATTTCTTCTCTTCTTCAAATCATTTACTTTTTTTTTTTTTAATTTTGAATTTTCACTTTCTTCTTTTTCTTTTCTATTTGTTTTTCTCTTTGTGTTTTTAAATTCATTTTTTTTAACTATGTAATTGAACCTAAGAAACTAAAATAAATGAGATGAAAAATCAGGGAACAAGGAACCATGGTGCGATTATAATTAAATTGATGAAAATATATTGAAAAAGAGAAAAAAATAAGGGTGTAGACATAAAACAAAATCAAATGAATGGAAATGAAAATAGACACAAATGAAAACAATAACAAAACAATTTAAGGTGAAAACAAATATATGAACATAAAACAAAAGAAAACAAAAAGGAACGAAATCAAATAGAAAGGAACAAAAATAAGAAAATACAAGAACAAGATAAACTAAGGATACACAAACCTAATTTAGATTCAAAAATCCAACACCAAACTGATGCTAACCTTAAAGACAATTATTCTAAAACTTACTTCAAGTATGAAAGTGAGACCTTAGGAAAGCCAAATGAAATTTGATTAATAAAATCTTGACCAAATGATTAACTAGGATCATGAGCTAAAGGTATAAAACCTTGACCCAGAACTTATATGGAAGTAAGAATCAAAGGCAAAAGTTGTGAGCGCCATAAGAAAAATAATTTCAATAAGTTCAAAAATTCAATGAAGAACGAAGAGAGAAAATTCTCACATTAATTTTTTAAGTAGCAATTTGTCTCAATAAAAAAAGAAAAACAAACCTATTTATAGGCTAAAATAATGTTAAGAAACCCTAATAACAATACTGGTCTAAATAGGGAAAATAATATATTCTAAAATAAATAATCTATATGTATTGGACTTAAATATCTAATCGTAGTCTAGCCCATACACCTTTCTAAAACACTAAAAAAAATTAAATTAACTAAATAAAAGGGCTTAATTAAATAGTAGCAGTCTAACCATATACATAACTAAAACAACTAAATTATCAAAATCTAAGTAATTGTTAATGATGTATGCATGAATCCAGCCAACTAAATCTTCGAAGTATATGCATAACATGGAATTAACTTGATTTGCACATGATTTTCTTTTGGTGTGCAAAATTGACCATTCCTAGAATCATATCACCTTAGGCTTCATTGATCTAACCTCATTTGCTCTTCATTTTGCAGGTATCCTTTTAGTCTTTAACAACTTTGTTCGGAGTAACTCTAAGTCTACCCATCTTTGTAACACCCTAAATTTATTTATACTTGTAACATAAGTTACTTTAATGCAATGAAAAGACCATATTATCATTTCAAGTATCTTTTAAGCTGTGAATTAATTAAATTTTCATTTATAAGATTTTGCCTTTGAAGATGAACCTGAGATGCCAAAGCAAAACTTTGATGATAAGAATGAAGTTCAATTATAAGGATGAGCATCCTTACCGAGAATGAGACCTTAAAGTTCAAAAATGCGAGTTAACAAGATAGGCAAAAAATTGACAAGGATAAAGACAATCTCAATATAAGATAAGTAAAAGGTTTTGATGATAAAGATGAAGATGAACTTGATATAGAAGTAGTGTGGCTAACAGAAAAGCTCGATTGAGGATGATAAATGCCAGTATAGTTTTGTGAAGTGGATTTAATGGCTTGATGATGAGTAGCATTATACAATGAATAAATGAGTTTAAGGTTATTGTCTATGAGTTGTATGAGATTGCATGGCTTAGGTTATAAATTACCTACCCATAAACAATATTGCAAGAATCATATGACTGAGAATGTAAGCTACCTAACTTTGAACACTATTACATGGAATATGTGGCTAAGAATACAAGTCACCAACCATTTAGTAGTTTGTCAAGCACTATATTTAATGCCTTATTCTTTTTCTCTGTAAAAGACATTTTAAGCTACCAAAAACTTGTGTGTTTTCTTGAGTCAAATTTCTTTATCTTCTTCAAAGAAATTCTAAGCTCTCAAGAGAAATTTTAGATTTAAGTGATATCTTTCTTTTAATATTCTTTAGAAGATTTGATTAAAAAAAAAGGTTGAATTGCTAGTCAGCTAAGCTACAAATTCATTGAGTCTTGAGACTGTAAAGGTGATCTAAGCTTAAGTGAGGGAGTAATTTAGCTAGATAAGTTATGTAATGTATGCATACACAGTAAAACCACCATAAAATATTCTGTTTAAATTCTTTCTTTTGGTTTAACTTTACAAAATGACTGAATTATGTTATGATTATTGTTTACAGTATTATTATTATCACTACCTATTAATATTTAAATGTTGGATAGCCTTATTATTTCATTACTGTAATGTTGAATGCCACTTGATAAATTATAAACTAACTATTGTTTTAATTGAAAATGACGAGGCCACTTGGCCAAATGATTTCTATATCCTTACTGAGCCACTGACCATGTGTTTGATAGAACACCTTGCTAATGGAGGAAAAACCATTGGATCATATACATCAGTGACTCGATTGATAAAGTCCAAATTATTAGTATCCTACCTAAGAAGGGCCTTATACCTTAAGCATATGCTTGGCCAAGTGTATGTAACTATTTAAAAGAGAGAAGTTACTGCCTTTACTAATTAAATAATAATGCAGTTTATTATAACTATTTTGTTCTGTCAAAGTGTATTGAAACCTTGTTGCCTGCTCATTCTTAGCACGTATTCTATTATTTATTAATCCCTAAAGTATTGATATTTACTTATATGCATATTAGTTTATTATTCATCTGAGGACCCCAAGTGTTAATTCATTTCATGATTTACTTAGTTAATAGTTCACCTCCTTATTTTTGGATTTTAGTAGTCGAACCAAAGAGGTTAAAGATAGAAAGAACTGAGCTTCATGATTCTTCTTCCTTAAAGCTATCATTAATTTACAATTTTAAATATTCTATTTTGTACTAATTATTATAATTTGTTAAAACTTTAAATGCTCTATAGAGTGAACAAATTGATGTATGGTTTGATTAATTAAAATGAATGGAAAGTGATGGTTTTCTTATAAATGTATGATTAACTTATGGATAATTACTATAGTTTTGGGCTTTTTATTGATAGTACTAGGTTCTGTAGGTGTTTTGTGGTCTTAAACTTACCCATACTCTAGAATATTCACATTTTTGGAGTTTAGGGTATAACAGCCTTGATCTTATTGACTTTGCTAGGGTTGAACCTTGGTTTTGCCTTCTATACTTATAAAAGGGTTTGAGGTATGGCTCTTCTTGGCTTTATTGACTTCACTAAGTTACCTAGACTTTATCTTTGTTGCATCACAAAAGGTTAGTCTATTTTGTAAATACAAAAATTTACCCTTGTAAGAGGAGGTCTTTTTGAGCATTGCCTAGCAAGGAAGTCTTGCATGCTACAATACAAAAATATTTAGTCTTTCATAGTCAAAAGGTCTTACAAGGCTATGCTATATATAGATGGATGCTTAGTGAAGAGGGCTTATGAATGCCTCACTAAAAGGCTTAAGAGTGCCTCGTGGAGAGGGCTTATAACAGCCTACAGGGGCTTATTAGTGCCTAGCTTAGGTCTTACCTTAGCATGCATTTAAAGGTCTTACAAAAGCCTCTCATGAATGTCTTACAAAAGCTTGGGCTATATAAAGAGTTGATACCTGCAAGGTTCTAAAGTAGCTATATGGTGCATGATATTACCAAGCCTCATGTCACTAGTGCCTATAGGTATATCTTATCCCTGCCTGTAGTGAGGTCTTAGGGGTGCCTATAATTATATCTTACCCATTCGTCTAAGGTCTTATAGTTCCCCTCATAATTTTTAAGAAACCTATTAAGGAGAGCTTATAGGTGTGTCATTACAGGACTTTGCAGTGCCTCACAATTTAGGTCTTTTTAGAAGTGCATGGCCAAAGCATAGGGCTTATGCATGTTGCATGATGATGATGCCTAACTAGAGTATATGTCTTTTCATGATGATCCACTAAGGGATAGGTTTTCATTCATACCTAAAGCCAATGATGAGGTTACCGTATAAGAGAGCCGCATGCTCTAATTCTCATTCAAAACTTATAGAACCTTATGGAAAGGGATTACTCGACCTATGAAATTTAGCTGGAAGTGCTAAACCAAGGTTAAGACTTATGCCTAGATGGAATTGGGACTTTAATATGTCTTTAGAGAGATCACATTGCCTTGTGGACTTCTAACTATAGTTCACTAGGACTTTCTATGGTGTATAGGTTAGGACTAAATCTTTCTGTTACATCTCTAGGATGGCATTTTGAGGAGTACATCTTCTTGGATCTCTTCCACTTAGTACTTAGGAGTGATCTACATGTAGCACCCCAAGGTGAAAGTTGAAGGATCTTGAATATTAGAGCTTTTTAAGGGTACTCAGGCTCTTCAAGAATTTCTTTCCAATAAGTCATTCCTTGGGAGATGTTTTGCTTCTATCTATTGTTATTGTCAATTGCATCCACTCATGATTAGCTTATAGGAAGAAAGGTGAATGCTCTTCTATGCTAGAGGATGACATGTATGCATTCGAATCAACCATGCATGATGCTTTAAGCTCACAGATGCTTCTCTAGATGAGCTCTATGGTTATCTCTATAGATTCTTTTTTTTTTTTTGTCTCGTTATAAATTATTCATAGATGTCTCCATAAAAAATGCCATTATGGTGACAAGGTTGTTCTCAATTTTAGGGTTTGGATAAGAGTGTCCTAAAGTCTTAAGGCACCCATAAGGCTAGGACCTTAAGACAAGAGGATAACCTACTAGTACATGAATGAGAGACTAATTTTTTATCAAGACCTTTTTAGAAGACCAGTGGCATAGAAAGTCTAGTCAGCTATCTTAAATGGTTTAGTCT